>OY856409.1:1760426952-1760794452 GCA_963693085.1 Alisma plantago-aquatica
ACACAAGCTAACGGCTCGGGGGAGGAGGAACTGGTGTCTGAAGAGGAGATAGAGGGATCCCCTTTTCTTTGCCTGTACGGAGCATCAGCATAGGAGACAGAACTAGGGCACAAATCCTCTCCACATGTCACTCGTTAACGTGATGGAGTCGACAAGGTCGAACTGCTGATTCACAACCTGGATCTGGGCTCCACAGTGGCGCAACACATCTCCTCCTCTGCCCAGCCAAGAAACGACCCAAACAAGTTGTGGGACAATCTTCGAACAGGACGCCTGCTCCATCGCCTCCTGAGATCCGCTACAACCTTCAGACCCTAGCCTTCTGTGGTTGGGCCAAGGGGAGGAAGGTACCGAGGAGGCACCCCCTCCCCCCAGCGGCGGCCACCAGAGAAAAAACTAGAGAGAAGATGGAGAAAAACCCTAGAGAGAGATACGGAGAGGCCAACTAGCCACTAAGGCTCTTCCAACATGTAAATATTTATGTCCATTAAATGTATACTCTTAGCAGTGTTTATATCCATACTCTTGATCTTAATGCTTTAGTTGCATGCTCAATAACCATATTGTATTGTTTGATACTTAGTACCTTGAGAGAGTAGTATTAACCTATATCTAAGTGTTATGGAGTTTCATGAATGCATGAGAATGTTGGAATGCTTACCATCTCAAGAGAGAGACAACCTTATAATCTAGATCTATTCTCAGCTCAAGAGAGGAGGGAATATATATTTATGATGATTTCTTGTAAACTTTCTAAGGGTATATTATGGGTGTGAGTATTGCATGCTGGAGAGAGATCTTAGATGGTGAAACCCAATCCAAGTTTCCCCATCCATACTTGATACCTTACCTTTGACGTTCTACTTCTTTTATTTTACTTCTTATTTTATTTTTCTTGCTTTTTACTTGTTTGTTGAAGTACCACCGTTACTTAGGGAACAAAAAGCTTTAACTCTTTGGTTGGTGTAACTAAGCTATGAATCTCTTAAACACATATCACCCTTGTCCCTATGGATCGACCCTGATTTACTTTATTACATCAGACCCCGTATTATAGTTGTGAGGGTCTAAGTGTCTAGATATAAATTTAAAAGTCTGATTACTCTAGATTCTCTCCTTTTTGGACATGTGATTTAAGCTAATAAACTTTTTGGCACCATTTTTGGGGATAATTCTAGGTTTCTTGAATGAACCAAACTGTTACCGCTACCAACTACAAAAATCATGGCCCCTCATAAGGCAACCCACCACAACGCAAAGGTGGAATTCCTTCACAACAATTATGACTTTGATCACGAGGAAGAACATCACAAAGAAAGAAAAATCTTGAAGAAGAGCGTGATGAGGAATAGAGCTACGATGAAGAATGTGAGGAAGAGCATGAAGAAGATCACTGAAATGAAGAAAGTCATGATAGAAACAGAAGAAACATGAGAAACCAAAACAACGAGGATGACTAGGATGATGGGGGCCCTTCCTGTAACAACCCCACCTTCCAGTAACCTCCAATTAAGGGAGACCAGGAGGTCAGAGCCGTTATCCCAATTTTAATATCAAGGTTTGACAAATAAACATTAATAATTATGAAACTTTAGCAGACTATACTGAAAAGTTGTAATAAATAAAATTGTGCATACCTTTGAAAAAATTGGATTTCTAAACTTCTATCTAGTTATGAATTCTAGTCTAACTAATCCTCCTTGCACTTTAATTCATGTGCTTACAATGTGACAATTTACTATTTGTCCTTTTGGGTTTGTACCTAAAACACCGACAAACAAAACGTCGGTCAGCATAAAGATGGTATGTGGGAGAAACAATAATCGTGCAATTAATAACAACATATTGCAGTAGTTTAACAACCAACTTTACGTTTTAAGTATAACTGCACGATCCATACATAACCTAACCTCTACGCTGTCCCTACAGTGAACTTGGATGCTACCTTCCTTATGGTAGATCCCCATTAAACCCCTCATGATCCTTCCTATCTAGTGAATTAGTTTCTAGGGTTGACTCACATGGTACTACCCATAGGTAGCTCACTCCTTAACTCATGGTGTGCTATAGAGTCTCATGGCACTACACGTGGGTATCCCAATTTCTAAACATGATAGCCTAGACCTTACTCTAGGTTACCCTTTTTAGCATTTGCAAAGCCACAGAGGAGGATCCGGATCTAAGCCAGTTATATATATGTTTATAGTGATAATCATAGTGACTTTATAGTTGCATGAAATAAAAGTCATCCAAGTAGTTTATTTCAAACAACCGATAAAATCTCCGAGAATCATCGTGAAACTAAGGCAGTTAATCATAAACGTAACCACATACCTGTGATTGCAGATTTTGAGACAGAACTAATCAAATAGAGAAATCTCAACCAAGCAACCAATTATGCACAGAAATCCTGAAATAAATATATATTTCCTTTTATCAAAATTTATCCAATTTCATCTTATTCCTTAGGATTTCTACTCCAATTTTAGGGTTTCCTTTGAAATTAGGGTTTTGTCTCCACTTTTAACATTATGAATCCTTATTTAGCAAAGCTATATAAAAACCCTAAATTTCTCACCTTACTACTCCTAATCATACTTAGGATCATTATTTAACAACCTTTTTCCATAATTCGAAGTCAACAAGGTTTTTCTCTTCTTTTACCCTAAATTAGGGTTTCCATATATATTATCCTTCATTTATGGATAAAAACCCTACATTAACCAACTTTGCATTCAAAATGGATAAAAACTTTATTTTAATATCCAACAAGTTAATATTCTTCATATCAAACTATAAATCCACAAGGATTCACCCTTTATATACAATTAGGGTTCCTAATTACTTTTTAATACATTTTTCTACCAAATTAATGTACTTTTGTAAAATGAAATAAAATCAGGTTATCAAATCATTTTTATCTTGTTCCTCGTATTTTTCTATGAAACTTTCATGTATAAAGTTTTTCCATTGGAGATTCCTAGCTATTTCTATGAATTTCGCAAAGAAAAGGCTATTTCTGGATTATTCGATTAGAGATAACTAATTATTGAATTTCTTTGGCCGTTCGTTCGGTGCACCAATGATCCCCGTCAAAATCTGATGCTTTGCGTCCATCCGCTCCACTTACTCGAGTAAGTTAGGTGCGCTGGTCCATGGATCGTTGGATCCTCGCGCGGATACACTTTGGATCTCAATCCAACAGTTCCTACTTTTCATCCTCCTCCCTTTCTCTACTCAAACAACATGATGACGTCGTGGCTAGGCCTCACCTGAGAGAGGGCAATTGAGCGAGAGAGAGGGTGCGGGAACTTAGGAAGAGGCCGTCGGGGTTAGTGAGGGTGAGATAAACCACATGAGGGTTTATTTATAGGGTGTGGGAGTTTATTTAGGGTTTTCCCAACCCTGCCGCCGCCCTAGATTTGGGCGTTTCTCCTAGTCGCGATGGGAGCCTATCATATTAGGGTCGAGAAGGTTCCTCTCCTTCTCCCAGAGTCAGGGAAACAATTGCTAGGAGTGCACATGCACTGGTTTGTGAGAAAAATGATGGGGAAAATCCCCCTGTAACCGTGCTACAGTCCAAGATCTACTAGGACTCGATGATTAGCTGTGCCCATTGGATCAGGATCCAACGGCTATCAATGCACGCGCTTAACCAAAGGATAGGAATTTTTCCTATTTTCCAAGATAATTAACATTATTAAGGATAATTTGAAAAAGAAATAACTCCCAAATTAGAACTTGTTTTATCTCAAATTTTAAGGGAACCTCGTTTATGCTTTTATCTCTCATCATAAAAAAATTGGGATCATTATCTAAAGAAAACGAGCCATTTTCTTCAGTTACAAGTTAACACTTATTTATTTATATTTTCCACATATTTTCTATTTCCTTTGCCATTATATTATTATCCTGAGTTCCTTGAACCTCAAGGAACCTTAATATCTCGAAATTCCATTTTGGAAAATATTCCTTAGACTTTTATTATTCTTTTATCTATTTTCTTGTTTATTCCTTTATTCAAATGGGATTCCTTTTTATTTTCTTTTTCTTTTTCTTTCAATTGGGCTTAATAGCCAATAAAGCCCATTAAGAAAACATACAAGGCTATCATACACGAAATTCATTCAAATCAAACCATTAAATCAACCATTGATTTCATTTATTTCTTAAAAGAAGATTTACAAATCTTACTACATGATTTAAGAAAAATGGGGTTATAACATCCTCCCCTCCTTATAGGAATTTTGCCTTCAAAATTCAACAAGCATACAAACAAATCAGGATAGGCTTTCTCCATGTCTGTCTTCAGCTCCCATGTTGCTTCATCCTCTACATGGTGCTTCCAAAGAACCTTTACCATATCTATATTCTTATTTCTGAGCTCTTTTACCTTGGTATCTAGAATCCACAAAGGTAACTCAGGATAAGTTAGCTTCCATTGAAGCTCAATGGGTTCAATGCTCAACACACGGCTCAGATCTTGCACATATCGATTCAGATTGGACACATGAAACACATCATGCATCATACTATATTGAGGGGGTAACACCAAACGATATGCGGCTTCACCAATCCGTTCTAATACTTCAAACGGACCCACGTATCAGGGACTCAACTTCCCTCTATTCTTAGCTATAGCTCAGAGCGGTCAGATTTTTAGAAAAACATGTTCTCCCACAGTGAAATGCACATCAGTCTGCCTCACATCAACATATGACTTCTGTCAATCCTGGGCTCTCTTTAACCTTTTCCTGATCAAAGCAATTTTATCAGCATACACTTGGAGTTCATCTATCCTCAACAAGGTCCTTTCACCATCATCATCCCATTGAGGTGGTGACCGACATGGTCTCCCATAAAGAGCTTCATATGGAGGCATCTCGATACTGGCTTGGTAACTGTTGTTGTAAGCAAACTCGGCTAAAGGTAAGTACTGCTCCCATGATCCACCCCAATCGAGCACACAAGCTCTCAACAGATCCTCTAGGGTCTGGATTGTCCTTTCTGACTGACCATCTGTCTGGGGGTGATAAGCGGTACTGAACTTCAACCTTGTACCTAGTTCCTCTTGAACTTGCTTCCACAGTTTGGAAGTAAACTTTGGGTCTCTATCGGAGATGATAGAACCAGGTACACCATGTAAACACACTATCTCTCGGATGTATAAATCAGCTAAATCTGACACCTTGGCAGTAGTTTTTAGGGCAAGGAAGTGTGCTGACTTGGTAAGTTGATCTACCACAACCCATATCACATCATGACCTCTCTTAGTCCGGGGTAGACCCACCACGAAATACATGGTGATCTGCTCCCATTTCCACTCTGGAATCTCTATAGACTATAAAAGTCTGCCAGGTCGTTGGTGTTCAGCCTTCACCATTTGGCACGTAAGACAGCTGGCCACATATGCTGCAATATCTCTCTACATTCCTGGCCACTAGAAAAACCTCTGCATGTCCTTAAACATCTTAGTAGTTCCTGGGTGCACCGTGTACTTAGAACCATGAGCCTCTTGTAGGATACATCCCTTCAATGATGAGTCATTTGGGACCCATATACGATTCTCAAATATGATCCCTCCGTCGATTCCCAATGAAAGACGGGTCTGTGGCTTTTTCATCAAGCCCTTCATCTTGTCAAGTTCTCCACTAGCCAACTGTGTTGTTACAATCTCCCTCAACAATTTTGACTGTATCTAGATGTTGGCCAATCAAACTCGATCATCTAATGGTTGGGGAGACCACTCTACCAACTCTTCTAAGCTCTTCCACTGACTAGACAAAACAGCTGCACACCTGAGCTGTTTCTGACTCAAAGCATCAGCTATGACGTTTCCTTTCCTGGATGATAGGCGATGGTGAAGTCATAATCCTTCATGTACTCCATCGATCGTCACTGTCGTAGGTTTAAGTCTTTATGTGTCAGGAGGTACTTCAAGCTCTTATGGTCGGTGAAGATTTTGAAGGTAGCTCCATACAGGTAATGCTGCCAAATCTTTAATGCATGGATGATAGCAGCCAGTTCTAAGTCATGTGTCGGGTAATTCACCTCATTGGGCTTGAGTTGTCAGGAGGCATATGCAACCACATGCCGATTCTGTTCTAACACACAGCCAAGTCCCATCTTTGATGAATCAGTGAAAATCATGAAACCCTCATTGCCTGATGGTAGAGTCAAAACTGGTGCAGTGGTCAGCTTCTCCTTCATCTCCTGAAAACGAGCTTCACACACATCAGATCATACAAACTTCACATCCTTCCGAGTCAACATGGTCAAAGGCAAGGCGGTCTTTGAGAAATCCTTGATGAAACGCCGATAGTACCCAGCCAACCCCAAGAAACTACAAATTTTTGAGGGATTATTTGGTGCAGGCCAATCTCGTACTGTCGACACTTTAGCTGGATCTACGCCGATCGTTCCTCCTGAGATGATGTGTACGAGGAACATGACTCAGTCTATCCAAAACTCACATTTAGAGAATTTCCCATAAAACTTATGCTTTCTCAAGATATCAAGGACTTGACTTAGGTGGTCTCGGTGTTGATCTAAGTCATCTGAATAAACCAGTATGTCATCTATGAACACTATGACAAACGAGTCAAGGAAGGGTTGAAACACACTATTCATAAGGTTCATGAAGACACTGGGTGCATTGGACAAACCAAAAGGCATAACCACAAACTCATAGTGGCCATACCGGGTTCTAAAAGCGGTCTTCGAGATGTCCTCACTCTTGACTCTCAACTGGTGGTAACCCGATCTCAAGTCGATATTGGAAAAGACTCAAGCTGATTTCAACTGGTCAAACAAGTCATCTATCTGGGGTAAAGGATATTTGTTCTTAGTGGTAGCCAGGTTGATCATCCGGTAGTCTATGCACATTCGGAGTGAACCATCCTTTTTCTTTACAAAAAGAACCGGTGCTCCCCATGGTGATGTACTAGGGTGGATAAAACCCTTGGCTAGTAATTCCTGCAATTGTTTCTTCAACTCGAGCAACTCGGCAGGGGCCATTCTATAAGGTGCTCGTGAAATAGGGCTTGTCCCAGGAGCTAGTTCTATGAAAAAATCCACCTCTCTCTTGGGAGGAATCCCGAGTAGATCATCCGAAAAAACATCTTCATATCTCCTAACTACCTCTATTTCCTCTAAGGGTCGCACCCTAGGTTCTGGCTCGGTAACTACTTCCAGGAAAGCTCGACAACCTTTACTCATCATCTGCTCTGCTTTCAAGGCTGACACATATAGGTTGGTGGTGGCATCCTTCCTACCCCTAATGACAAAAGGTGGGTGACATGGTTTCTTAATGATCACTTTCTTCTCCCTACAGTCAATGTTGGCCCTATAACTATAAAACCAATCCATACCAATGATCACATCAAAGTCATTCATATCAAGAAGGATAAAGTCTGTAGGAAACTCATGATCTCGATATTTCATAGGTATCACCAGAGTTTTCAAAAGAGATGTAAAGATCCGACCACTTGGGGTTGTAACATCTAAGACATACCCTAAATCCTTGATATCCAAACAAAGCATAGTTGCAAGATTTCTCAAAATGAAAGTATTAGTAGATCTAGAGTCAAACAAAGCTTTTACATTGTGTCCCATGACTTCAAGCATGCCTACATTGTTTTTCACCATACATTAGACCATTACATGCTTATCTTAAAACACAAAGGAAAACTCTAAGGGTTATTACCCTCGATCAACCAATTAACATTAGCTTGAGCTTCCTCATTATCAATGGCAAACACCCGAGCTTGTCTTCTCTCTCCAGCAGGTGGGGTTGCAGCTATAGGTGGAGCTACCACATGTGGAGCTACTACTGGTGGGGCTGCTACTTGTCCTGGTCCTCTTGGATCTGGCAGAGGGCAAATAGATTGTAGGTGTCCTTCTTGATGGCACCGAAAGCATGTCTTCTTCTTGTAGAGACACTCACTGGCGTGCCCCTTTCCGCAGGTGCGACATAGCGGTCGGTTGTTCTCTTGATGGGGTTTCCCTTTTACTCCCTGTCTTCCTTTAGCATGATGACGTCCTGGACCTTTCTTGTGATTGTTATGCTAACCTTGAGTTCCTTCAGTGAAACCCAAATACCCCTTGGGTGGAAATTTGGTAGGCATCACAGTCCTCTCCATGTCTAAAGCAGTGTTGTAAGCTTCAGTGAAGGTTTTGGGTTTACTTGCCATCACATGGGGCTTGATGGTAGGGTGAAGATGCTCTATGAAGTAATCCACCCTTCTTTCCTCATCCATCATATGCCCGAAACACTCCAGGATTCGAAACCTGCGCCCAAAGTCTACCACAAATGAGTTTCCTTGAGTCATGTTGGTGAACTCCCTTTCCTTTTCCTTCTTAGCTGAGATAGGGATGAATCTGGCGGTGAAGATCGTCTTGAAGTCAGCCCATTACATTGGTTCCTTGGTCAGATCTCAGCCTATGATGTGTGTCTCCCACCATATCTTGGCTGCTCCTTCCAAGAGATGAGTAGCAAAGAGGACCTTCTTGCTCGACTGTACCTCAAGCATGCATAATCCATTCTCTACTGCAAGCAGCCAAGCTTCTGCCTTGTCGACTACCTCAGATTTATCTTCTCCCCAGAACTTCTCAATGTTCAGCTTAACGAAGTCTAAGATGGTGGCTCCCAGTCGAGGACTAGCAGGAAGAGGCTCGCCATTCTCACCTCTAGCTAAGTCTCAGAGGGCCAAAGCACTAATGGCCTCTGTCAGTTTCTTTTGTTGTTCCATCCACAAAGCATCATGGGTGTGGATTATCACGGTTGGTTTGGGACCACCAGCTTGGTCTTCTTCCATCCGGGCCACCTCCTCGTACTCATGTTGCTCCTCATACCCTTAGTCTTCTTCTTGATCAAGGTTTCTAAAGGGTATCAGGTCAGGGTTAGGGGCCTCCTGAGTAGTTTCTTCAGGTCTCTTCCTCTTCTTTGAGGAATCTCCACCGTGGTTCCTCTTCCTCTTCTCAGAAGACACCTTTCCCTTGCGTGAAGGTCCACCACCATTGGTGGCATCCGAGACAACCACTGTCTTCACGCGAGCCATCTACATAAGCATACACATAGACCCTTTAGTCTATACCTTTAAACTAATTATACTTATGTCGATAACGTCTTATTACATATCTTTTATTAATTTGATGGAGGATTCCTTAATCCTTAACTTACTTACCCATACCACATGAGGGTGGGGAAGAGAGAGAAAAACCGTAACTCTTGAAATCCTTAATAGAATGTGTGATGAGAAGGGATGAATAAGATGAGAGAGTCCTAAAGGTATCTTATTTCGAATCATACCCTAAGACTTTGGTCAGACAGTCACACAGATCCAGGAGTCCTCGTATTCTGACTAGCGGTGCGGAGGAAAATATTGCCAGCCCCCGATCGTGATCCTTTTCTAGACACCTCTGTCTTTCGGATAATCCTCTAATAACTCCCTTGAGTTATATAGAGTTTGTAAAATTTAATAATTATTAATGGTTAAGTGAGGAATCTTGGATCTGATACCAAATGTAACAACCCCACCTTCCAGTAACCCCCAATTAAGGGAGACCAGGAGGTCAGAGCCGTTATCCCAATTTTTGGATCAAGGTTCGACAAATAAACATTAATAATTATCAAACTTTACCATATTATACTAAAAAGCTGTAATAAATAAAATTTTGTATATCTTTGAAAAACTTGGATTTCTAAACTTCTATCCACTTATGAATTCTAGTCTAACTTATCCTCCTTGCACTTTAATTCATGTGTTCACAATGTGACAATTTACTATTTGTCCTTTTGGGTTTGTACCTAAAATGCTGACAAACAAATTGTCGGTCATCATAAAGCTGGTATGTGGGAGAAACAATAATCGTGCAATTAATAACAACATATTGCATTAGTTTAACAACTAACTTTACATTTTAAATATAACTGCGATATCCATACATACCCTAACCTCTGTGCTATCCCTACAGTGGACTTGGATGCTACCTTCCTTATGGTAGATCCCCATTAAACCCCTCATGATCCTTCCTATCCGGTGAATCAGTTTCTAGGGTTGAGTCACATGGCACTACCCATAGGTAGCCCACTCCTTAACTCACGGTGTGCTATAGAGTCTCATGGCACTACACGTGGATAGCCCAATTTCTAACTCATGATAGCCTAGACCTTACTCTAGGTTACCCTTTTTAGCATTTGCAAAGCCACAGAGGAGGATCCAAATCTAAGCCAGTTATATATATGTTTATAGTGATAATCATAGTCACTTTATAGTTGCATGAAATAAAAGTCATCCAAGTAGTTTATTTCAAACAACTGATAAAATCTCCGAGAATCATCGTGAAACTAAGGCGGTTAATCATAAACGTAACCACATACCTGTGATTGTAGATTTTGAGACAGAACCAATCAAATAGAGAAATCTCAACCAAGCAACCAATTATGCATATAAATCCTAAAATAAATATACAAATTTCCTTTTATCAAAATTTATCCAATTTCATCTTATTCCTTAGGATTTCTACTCCAATTTTAGGGGTTCCTTTGAAATTAGGGTTTTTTCTCCACTTTTAACATTATGAATCCTTATTTATTAAAACTATATAAAAACCCTAAATTTCTCACCTTACTACTTCTAATCATACTTAGGATCATTATTTAACAACCTTTTTCCACAATTCAAAGTCAACAAGGTTTTTCTCTTCTTTTACCCTAAATTAGGGTTTCCATATATATTATCCTTCATTTATGGATAAAAACCCTACATTAACCAACTTTGCATTTGAAATGGATGAAAACTTTATTTTAATATCCAACAGGTTAATATTCTTCATATCAACCTATTAATCCACAAGGATTCACCCTTTATATACAATTAGGGTTCCTAATTACCTTTTAATACATTTTTCTACCAAATTAATTCACTTTTGTAAAACGAAATAAAATTAGGTTATCAAACCATTTTTATCTTGTTCCTCGTATTTTTCTATGCAACTTTCATGTATAAAGTTTTTCCATTGGAGATTCCTAGCTGTTTCTATGAATTTTGCAAAGAAAAGGCTATTTCTGGATTATTCGATTAGAGAGAACTAATTACCAAATTTCTTTGGCGTTTCAATCGGTGTGCCAATGGTCCGCGTCTAGATCTGGCGCTCCACTTCAATCTGCTCCACTTACTTGAGTAAGTTAGGCACGCTGGTCCAGGGATTGTTGGATCCTCGCACGGGTACACCGTGGATCTCAATCCAACGGTTCCTGCTCTTCGTCCTCCTCCCTTTCTCTACTCAAACAACACGGCGGCACCGCAGCTGGGCCTCACCTGAGAGAGGGAAATTGAGCGAGAGAGAGGTTGTGGGAACTTAGGAAGAGGCCGTCGGGGTTCATGAGGGTGAGAGCAACCACATGAGGGTCTATTTATAGGGTGTGGGAGTTTCTTTAGGGTTTTCCCAACCCTACCGTCGCCCTAGATTTGGGCATTTCTCCTAGTCGCGATGGGAGCCTATCATATTAGGGTTGAGAAGGTTCCTCTCCTTCTCCCAGACTCAGGGAAACAATTGCTAGGAGTGCACATGCACTGGTTTGTGAGAAAAACGATGGGGAAAATCCCCCTGTAACCATGCTACAGTCCGAGATCTGCTGGGACTCGATGATTAGTAGTGCCTGTTGGATCAAGATCCAATGGCTATCAATGCACATGCTCAACCAAATGAAAGGAATTTTTCCTATTTTCCAAGATAATTAACATTATTAAGGATAATTTGAAAAAGCAATAACTCCCAAATTAGAACTCCTTTTTATCTCAAATTTATGGGAACCTCGTTTATGCTTTTATCTCTCAACATAAAAAAATTGGGATCATTATTCAAAGAAAACAAGCCCTTTTCTTTAGTTGCAAGTTAACACTTATTTATTTATATTTTCCACATATTTTCTATTTCCTTTTCCATTATATTATTATCCTGAGTTCCTTGAACCTCAAGGAACCTTAATATCTCGAAATTCCATTTTGGAAAATATTCCTTAGCCTTTTATTCTTCTTTTATCTATTTTCTTGTTTATTCCTTTATTCAAATGGGATCCCTTTTTCTTTGTTTTTCTTTTTCTTTCAATTGGGATTAATAGCCAATAAGGCCCATTAAGAAAACATACAATGCTATCATACACAAAATTCATTCAAATCAAACCATTAAATCAACCATTGATTTCATTTATTTCTTAAAAGAAGATTTACAAATCTTACTACATGATTTAAGAAAAATGGGGTTATAACACTTCCCTTCGTGAGGTGTCTACTACCTGAGCCAACAAATCTAGATGCCCAGTCATCGTTCCTAGCTTCAATGCTATAAAAGTTTGAACTTAAATCAATAGTCATCGCCATGATCCAGAACAAGTCATTTGAGGAAAATTCTCGAGATGAGAACCCTTACCATCATTTGGATGCCTTTAAAAATATTTGTGACACCATCAAGATGAAGAGGATGCTACAGGAGGCAGTCTACTAAAAGACATTTAACTTTTCTCTAAGGGATAAAGCTCTGTCATGGTACCTTGCTCCACTTGACAAAACCATCAATGGATGGGCACCCTGGATAACACTTTTGTCACCAAGTTCTATCTAGTAGAGAAGACTCTAAAAAATAGGCACAAGATTGCTAGTTTTGTACAGAAGCCCAGTGGGAATTTATATAAAACATGGGAAAGATTCCAGGAGTATCAGAGGGACTGTCCTTACCATAACTATGATAATGGATTTCTAATTACTACCTTCTATAATGGGATTACCTCAGTTGAAAGGACCTCACTAAATGTTGTTGTAGGAAGTGATTTCCTACGAAAGAACCCAAAGAAAACAATGAAGATCAGTGACAATATGGCTGCCTTACAAGCTGGTCTGGATTATGAAAAGGGAACGTCCAAGAAAGTATCTTATGAAGGCACTACTACTGAGACTAAGGCTTTATAAGCTATAACTACCCAGATTCAAAAGATTGCCTCAGATGTGAAATAGTTGAAAGATTATGGATACAAAGGGAAGAACAAAGAAGAAAAATTCATGAAGTGTGTCACCTACGAGAAGGGGGGCATGGAAAAACAAGTGCAACTATACCCAACCAGAAGAGGATGATGCGAAAGAAAGCACTGAAAATGTCTCTTATGCCTACTTCAAGAGACCAGATCATCTCAGCTTCTCCTATGGAAACATGGATGCCACTGAGAATTCCAATTAATTGACTAAACCACCCAAGAGATCACCTGGTTTTGGTAGGAGAGGAGTACCATATGGGTTCACACATAACATGAGCTTCCAATAAAATATAAACAACTGCCAAGGACAAGGACAAAAACAAAATAGAAATGGCAGAGGAGGAAGCCAAGGTCATGGGCATGCTTCTAACAAGCAATATTTGATGTCTAAAATGTTTTCTTTTGCCTAGTGGCAAGCCACTATAAATGAACAACTAACTAAGAGTGCCATAACCAACACTGGTGTTATAAATACAATGCAGACTCAATTGGGGGTGTAACATCTTAGATGACTGATATGCAAATTCACCAAAAGAAAATCGATCCTCAACTTACACAACTATCAGAACTAATTAAGAACCCACATGGAAGGATACCTTTAAATACAAAAAGTGCAAATGGCCACTCTCCACTCAAGAAGATTCTTTAAAGAACCAAATGCTTAGATTACTTAGAAGGAAACTCCTATGGATGAGTCTCAACCTAAAACTAAAAAAGTAGAGGAAGAACCAAAAGTAGAAGTTGTCACCAAGAAGGTTAAAGCAAAGGAGATGGTTATGGGAAAGACTCTAGTAAATGAGAAGAAACTAGAATCAGCTGAAGAAGTTCTAGCAGGAAGGGATCCTTACTCGTCAAGGATTCATTTCCCTCAAAACTAATCAAAGCTCACTTAAAGAAGTGGTACAAAAAAATCCTGGAGGATGTTAAGAAACTACACCTAGATGTTACTTTCCTTGATGCTATTGAAGATATGAAAATGTACACAAAGTTCTTCAAAGACCTAATTACAAAAAGAAGGATAGGAGACCACATTGAAAATATTAGGCTAGCCAAAATGTCTAGTGCTTTTTTCCAAGAAAAGATGTCTACCAAGCAAAAAGATCCTGGGGCCTTCACAATCCCATTCAATGTGGGGGATAATGAAGTGAGACAAGGTCTAGATGAACTTGGAGCAAGTAATATCCTTATGCCTCTCACTCTAGCTCAGAGGCTAGGACTCACTAACATGGTCACAAATAGGAATGTGAATTCAATTAGCAGACCATTCTTTTATGAAACCAGTAGGGATTGTAGAGGATGTTCCTATATGAGTAGGACAAATTTTCATACCATGTGACATAGTTGTCATAGACAAAGTGGAAGACCCAACATGACCAATGATATTTAGAGGACAATTCCTCTCCACTAGGAGAGCGTTGGTAGACGTTGAAGATGGAATCACCACTATTAGGGTGGGGGATGATCATATTGATTTCCATGTTCAAGACTACATGACAGGACCATTTCTTCTTAAGTCAATCTATTTCATGGATAGCTACAAGAAATTCTGTGAGGAAGTTCAAGAGAAAAGTTCTATAGTTGACCCACTCATGAGGGCTAATGAACAACCCTAGACTAGGTATTGAAGATCCAGATTTAGTCAAAATTATTGATTATCTAAATCAACCTGAAGATGACTGCAGTGGTGACGAAGATGTAGATTTTGAGACCATGAATATGCCCCACTGGAGCAAAATCCAGAAGAGAAGGTTGCACCAAAACCTAAACCAGAGCTGAAGCAGCCCCTTAAAGGATTAAAATATGAATTTGTTGACAACAAAGAGAGGAACCAAGTTATTATAAATTCTGTCTTGACATATGACTAGCAAGACAATCTATTAAATGTGCTCAAATTGAGAAGGAAAGCAATATGATACTCTATTGAAGATATAAAAGTGCTAAACCTATCCGTTTGCATGCATAAGAAAAAATCTAGAAGAAAATGCCAAACCTCTAGCCCAAACTCAAATAAAGTTGAATTAGAACCTGATTGAGGTAGTAAAGAAAGAGGTCATAACTCTGACATGAGGGCATAATATACTCTATAAGCGAAAACAATTGGGTGAGTCTGGTACACATAGGGCCCAAAAAGGGAGGTATGACAATGGTGAAGGGAGGAAAAGTCAATGAAGTGGCAACCTGAACGATAATAGGTTGGCGGATGTGCATTGATTATAGGAAGATCACTGCCACAACCAAGAAGGATAATTTCCTGTTTCCTTTCATAGACAAAGTTTTGGAACGCCTAGCTCACCATTCATACTTTTGCTTTTTGGATGGATATTTTGGGTTCTACTAGGTTCCTATTCACCCAGGAAACCAAGAGAAGACCACCTTCACTTGTATGTATGGAACATATGCCTTTCAAAGGATGCCATTCAGACTCTACAACACACCAACAACCTTTCAAAGGTTATGACTGTGATGTTTGCAGACTTCCTAGAAGATATCATGGAAGTATTCATGGATGGTTTCTTTGTGCATGTCATTGATTTCAACAATTTTCTGAAGAACCTATCCCGAATTTTGAAAATATGTGAAGATAAACTTCTAGTTCTAAATTGGGAGAAATGCCATTTTATGATCCACAAAGGTATAATACTTGGGAACAAAATCTCCAATAAGGGGATTGATGTATATTTGAGAAAGGTTAGCCATCTCTAAGATGACATCCCCTACATCTTTGACATGGGTGAGAAGTTTTCTAGTCCATGCATGCTATTAGAGGAGGTTCATCAAAGAATTTTCCAAGATCTCTAAACCCCTATCTAATCTTATAAGATACATGACCTAGCTTAGTGCGTGATATTGCTTGCTTTTCATAATAAGATGCTTAAACCCTAATCTAATCATGTGATGTACTTTAATAACATGAGACATTATTGATGTGCCTCATATGTTTTGGCATCATGAGAGAGGGAATGATTCTTAGGGGCACCTTGTTGAACCTTGGTTTGACAAGGAGAGAATTGGTGACACCTTGAGTGTTGTTTCTATGGTTTGCTTGGTTTCCCTAGTTTGGGGTTGACCATGTGTGTTGACCATTTGAGTCTTGGTCTTTCAATGACCACCCTTGATGATTCTTTATTTTTTTCCCTATGGTTGATGGTGGTTTTGTGTGCGTGGTGGAGTCTCATAGGTCATAGAGCTTTTCCTCTTTTCTTTTGGTCAATGATGACCTAGGGTTCCTTGTGTTGGGTCGCTGATATGTCTTCGAATGATGGGCCTTGTATCCTTTTTTTCCCATCCACCGATGGACCTCAAGGACCAAGTGATCTTTTTGATCCTTCTTGTTTTTCATGACCTATCTTGCATGCATGGTTTTAAGTGGTTGCATGGTTGTTCCTTGAAGGACAAGTGGAAAGTTTAGTTGGACACCTATCCTTCCATATCTCTCTCCCACTCTTGAGTATATATGCCTCCCTCTTTGCATGCATATGATCTTTTCAAATCCTTTTCTCCTCTCTCATCCTTGGATTTTGGTCCTTGTGTGCTTGGTGGTGAAGAGGAGCTCAACCTCAGAGCAAGGAGGCTGAACCCTTTGCATTTGGTGATCTAAGGTTGGAGCATCTCCTCTGGTTGATCTTTTGGTGATCTTTGATCCTTGGTAAGTGGTCTACCCTCTTGTTTTCATTTTTCCTACAAACCCTACCTCTTCCTTTTTTTGTCTTGATCAAACCCATGGAGCTTCCATGGTAGTGCTTGTGTTGGGGTAGATGAACTCCTCTCTCTTGGGCTGAATCCCTTTTTCCAAGGTGGTGTTCAAGTTGAGTGGAGGAACTCTTCTCTTTTTTTCTTCTTTTTCTTCTTTTTTAACCTAGAGGTTTTTGATCTTCTTTCTTGACCTTTAACCTAGGGTATTATTCTCTTTTGATTTGGTTACTAGATTTGTCATGGAGGTTATCTAAGCTAGGTTCTCTCTTTCCGTTGGAACATCTTCACTTGGAGGTAGCTTCACCATAATCAGGCAGGTTATATAACTTTCCCATCTACTATTATTGCACCTTCACCATGCTTGCATGTTACTTTTTCATATCTAAAATGTGCGTATATGTTTCTAGATGATGCTACCTTGTTTATTAGGGTTTAATATTATGAAGTATCATTGCATGGAGTTATCTTTCTCCTAAACCCTAATTCATGGACCTGAGATCTTGAGAAGGTGGAGTTGTTGGTTTCACATGCATCTTGATTTTGGTTTTGTCTTCTTTCTCTTATGTTAGGTTATCTTTCTTGAGATAAAGTTTTGGTTCTGTTTACATGTTTTGATGCTTAATTTCATCACCATGGCCGTGGATCCGATCGCCTTGTTAAGGGTTAGTGATTTTTTTCCTGCATGCATGTGTTCAAAGGTTGATCTCTTTATCATAGCTTGATTTCCATGTTGAACTTAGGTGACACTTGTTTTAGGGTTTTGGATGATGTTTTCCTTGAGTTACATCTCTCTTAGATGTTTTTTTTAAGGTTGATAACTCACCTATTTTGATGTTGTTTGATTAGTGGTTTTACTCTCCTTTGATGATCCTTGTGTTATGCTTCAAGTGGCCAAAGGCGTGGTTTCTGACCTTGAATGATGTTTTGGTCACTGATCATGTTGTTGTTTTGGTCGCTTAGTTGGATATGCATCTCTACGACCGATGCCCCCTTAACCATGAGGTTTTGGTCACTGAGATTTCTCCTTTGAGAGGTCGCATAGATGATTCTCTTATCTTTGGTCGCTGAAGTGGCAAAGTGTCTTTGGTCACTGAAATTGTGTGCAACCTAGCTACCTTTGACCTACAATTCTTTCCTTGACCGATGATGTGATGTTGGTGTCTTCGGTTACTGGCCTTTGTCATGGTCTTCGACCATGGAGACATGTTCCCTTCGATCACACAACTCTGTGACCTAGTACCTTCTTCAGTCGATGGTATTCCTTGGTCATGTGGTTTCTTTGTGTTGATGAAAAGCAATTATGATGGTTGATTCTTTGTGCTCCAAGAATATGGGAAGCAAGGTACCTAGGGTTTAATGATGCTTGCTATTTTAAAATCCTAATTGTCTATCTATGGAAACCCTAATGTGGGGTATATGAAGTATTTCTCATATGGATTGAAGTGATTAGCATATAATGATGTTTTATCTCTCCTACTTGTATAACCCTAATTTTGTAGGTTGAATGTACATCATAGCTGGTGATTTCTATGATACCTCTCACATGACACATGGTAATGATTATGAGCCTTGATGAGGCATGATGAGGATAAGATTAGGTCTTATGACCTTGGTAGAGGCTTAATGCCTAGTTGAGGGTGATATCCTCCAGTGATGTGATGAGGGATTGTTACTCTCTAATGATGTGAAAATGTTGATGGCCTTGTATGGCAGTGATATCATGTGATGATGTGATAAGTTCATACCTTATGCATTTTATATCTTCTTGAATTTCAATCTCCCCTTACTTTTGTAGAATCTATTTAGGGTTCATACATTGTAACTTGATTGATATATTACAAGATACCCAATTGGTATAACTAATCAAGTCAACCTTAGTCATGTAGTTGCCCTATGCCATAGATCCATTTCAATGTCAGAACTTACTGGTTGGTGAAATGAGTAATTCCCAAGGGAAACTCAGAGCACATATTTTTGGATATGTAGGGGCACAAGTCAAAAAATCCTTGTGTCCACAATTGTAGGTTCTGGAGGATGACTATGGTAATGCCTCAGATATTGTGATATTGTGATGTGTGAAGGTAACAATTTAACTATAGATTTCCTCTTTTAGAATGGGCATGTGTGACATGTTCTCTAGCGTTGTGACCTATACCAAGGTGGGCTAGTTGTTTTCTGCTTGACCATATGTCACTGTTGGCAGTTGACTGTTATGTCTTTATGTTGTCTCTCATACTAGCCGTGATTAATGGGTGAGATCATGGAGTCCAACTCTTCCATAGATCTTGTATTGCACTAATTTTGACTTAGCAGTGGTCATTTGGATTTGGGTGGTACGACTCAAATCCTCGGGGCATAATAAAAGTCGTAATATAACCGTGTAGTATATTTTCTTAGAGTTAAACACTTTTCACATTAGATGACCTTATGCCTTGTTTCTTATACTATTTAGATACTATCTTTTATACATGGTCTTCATATTCTTTCTAAAGATATAGGATGTTCTACTTATCAGTTGTAGTTTCTTAAACTGCCTAATCTATGTTATCAGTTTTACTTATATCATTTAGCTGAATCTTCTCATCCTATAAATATAATTTCTTTCTTCTCTATAATCCTTCCATGCTACTAATAGTTGTTGGCGGAGAGTTATATTCTCGTTGGGATGTTGGTCTCACTCTGTGGGTTTCCATATCTTGTAGGTGGTTGTGCACGACAAGGTATAAATCATGTGCTTGAGGTTGAGAAACAAGAAGAGTAGTAGTTGTTGAAGGTTTGATATGCTTCTAGTGTTTTGTAGTAGAGTCCTATGTGTCGTCCCTATTCTCTTAGGTCCTTGGGGGTGTTTTATAGACATTGTACATCGATACAAGGTTTTTGGAAGTATGCCATGGTTGTACATGTATGGATTGTATATGTATAAACATGGTACCTTTGTGATAGGTTGTGGAAAGTTGGATAGTGAATAGTGATGCACATACCTTGATGGTATGATGTGTGATATAGGTGACATAGTTTGTGGAATCACATGAAAAATGTATCAGCCTTTTATGGTTATATAAGATCAGTTTTAATTTACCGTTTTTTAGGTAATGTTATTGTTTAGTTGTTAATTCCATGCTTTGTTTTTAGTAATCTCACTTTGGTGTGATTGGTGTGTCACATTTGGGAAGTATCAGAGCTCTAGATTAAACGAGTTTACAGGGACATAGGACTAGAGTTTGTGTCTATTCTTGTGTCATCCAACATATTTGATCATACATTCTTCTTATGTAGAAGAAGAAGGGTAAAGATATGTCTGGAGAACACAAAGAACATGCTGAGAGTAGTGTTGCTGCACCAGGAGGTGATGCCAAGAGGTAGGCAAGGGTAGATGAAGTGCTTGAAGTGCATCAGATCGACCCAACAACTGTGGCCAATCCTGATTTCCAGTCCATGTTTGGACATTTCATGGCCAGGATGATGCATATGGTGGATAGAATGCCTATACTCCAAGCAAGGGCAGTTGTCCCAATGTGGAATCTCAGGGTTTTGGGAAGACGTTTGAGAGGATCCGACATGTTGGGGGGTTGGAGTATGTGGGTATGGAAGACCCGACATACATGTACATGTGGTTGACAATGTTGCAGAAGGCCTTTAAAATCCTCAACATCCCATAAGAAGATAAGTTGAAGAATGCAATGTACCTATTGAAGGGTAGTGCTGACCTTTGGTGGGACATTGAGCAAGAGAAGAGGCCTAGAGTGGTGATCAGTTGGCAAGAATTTTGAAGGGAGTTTGTAAGCTGCTACTTCTTGGAGACCTATCTGGATGAGAAGATCTAACAATTTAAGAAGATCTGATAGGGATCTATGTCGATCAACAAGTATGAGGCCAAGTTTGTGGAGCTTCTGATGTTTTTCTTACACATGGCTATAACAAACAATGAGAGTATTATGAGTTTTGAGAAGGGGTTGAGTTTGAAGTTGATGAAGATGGTTTCAGCTTTAGAGAATAGAGAGAGGTTTTCCACATTTGTGGAGTCTATAAGGAGGATAGAGAGGTCGGCGATAAAGAAGCATGAAGCTAACACCAAGAAGAGACTGACATAGTATCAAGGACAATCTTCTAGAGGCTTTTAGAAGCCTAGGTTTTTAGAACCTCAGTCACAACAAATATCAATGGTTCAGTTGTTGTGGTCGCCGAGTAAGGGAAGAGGCCGTACTTTTCTGCTGGCTGAAGCTCACAGTGCGGCATCAGTTTTAGTGATAAGGCTATCTAGGTCATGCTATATGAGAAGGACTTGCTTCAGGTGTGGATATACTAGGCATACTAGGCTGTATTTCCCAATGAGGGATGAGGAGGTGACACAGTAGTTGAGAAAAGTCAACAAGGATTGCATCAATGACAGTTTAGTAGTGGTGGAGGCAGAGGACATGGTTAGGCATCATAGGCTGGTTCGTCTGGGTAGGACAATTGAGGATGGGGGCAACAAAAGGAAAAAAACTTGATTCTATGCTATGAGGCAGCCGAAAGGAGTAGTCAACCCTCAGGTTGTGATAGACTAGATGGAGTTATTTTGTTCTTATTTGTCTTCTTTCTGCTCTATATCTAGTTTGGTTGACTCAGGTGGAACACACTCTTTTATCACTAGAGAAGTGATAGATAGTTTTTCTTTTCTTGTTAGTCGTAGATCTGATAGTCTCTATTTAGAAACTCCTTTGGTTGGTTCCATTGAGTTGAGGGAGGTGTGTCCATCTTGTGTTCTTTCTTTCTCAGGATGCAACATTCAAGTGGATCGTGTACCACTTGATATGTATGGATTCGATGTGATCCTTGGAATGGATACTTTGGAGAAATACTGGGTGGTCTTGGAATGTAGTTCTAAGGTGGTGGCATTCTTTAACGAAGTTGTTTTGTGGGATTTCAAAGAGATAGGAAGATTCTCCCGACGTGCTTAGTGTCAGCAATGACAATGGAGAAGCTGATGAGGCAAGGTTGTAAAGCGTTCTTGGCACATGTGGTGGATACTAAGATGAGCAGTCCTATTATTTAGAAGGTACCCGTTGTTTGTGAGTTTGAAGATGTGTTTCTTGACAAATTCCTCAGTGTTCCTCCACCTCGAGAGATTTACTTTGAGATCCATCTGGTTCTTGGTACACAACTGATAACACATGCACTTTACAAGATGGCACCATCAGAGATGCAAGATCTGAAGAAGTAGTTGTAGGAGTTTCTTGAGAAGGGATTTATCAGACCGATCACTTCCCCTTGTGGTGCTCCCTTGTTGTTTGTGAAGAAGAAACATGGATCTATGAGGTTGTGCATTGACTACTGACAACCAATGTTACAACCCCAATTTTGGGTTCTTTTGGTGAGAAATGTAATTTCTCATATTAAAGATATTTGAACGAACAATCTATTTTGAATAAATGGATTTCATTTACAATAGCCTTGATGATTTTTTTGTGGGCTTTATTGGCTATTGGGCCCAATAACAAAGAAAGAACAAAAGAAACTCTACTATTGAGTAAATAAGAAACTAGAGGAAAGAAAAGTGTGGAAACCTCTAGAAGGCAAAATAATATAATCCAAAGAGGGATTTCATACCTCTTGGATTCCTTGGGTTCCAAGGAGTCCAAAGTTGCATATAGAATGCACTAATAAAAGAAAAGATCAATTAATTATTTCTTTATTAAGAAAGAAATTAAAAACAATGGTAAAATGTTGAAAATAAGTAAAAAGAGGCACAATTGAGTTATCCTTAGTGGAATTTCGTATCCTAAGGATTCCTAATAATAAAAGGAATACCAATGAGGAAAATAAAAGAGAGATAAGGAGAAATCTTCAAAAGAGATATTTTAATAGAGAAAAAGTAAGATAATAAGAAAAAGGGATGAAAGATAAGGAAAGAGGCTAAGGAAATATTCCCAAGAGGGGGATTTCGAGCCTTTAAAGTTCCTTGAGGTTCAGGGAACTCAAAATAATAATTTAATAGAATAGGAAAGAGAAAATAGATGAAAAATATATATAATTAAGAGATATCTTTCACTTAAAGAAAAGGAACGTTTTCTTTGATATAATGAGCCCAATTTTCGTAGAGAGGTATATTAAGTCAATATGGACTTTCCATCAAAATTTGGGAGCAGTTGGATCTTTGGTTTGGGAGTTATGGCTTTTACAAGATTCTCTAAAGTGTTGGGATTATAGTAAATGTCACGATTTCTTTAAATCATTTCCTTTTGTATCGCGAGCAATATGCACCGTTGATCCCCAATCCGATGATGGCTCCTTGTCATCTAGTTTGAGAAGGACTGAGATCAGGGGGAGTCCTGCTCGATCTGGATTCTCCCTCGATACGGTTGATGTGCGAGGATGGAAGGGTTCCAATGTATTTGGGATAGAATTTCACACCATCTAATCCTTAATTTGATGGCCTTTGGACATGTAACTGAAAATCCCCGAATCTCCAGACACACACGACCACCTATCTTGTCCATAGGCTATTTAAGGGGGTACAGATCTCCCATTATCAATGTGACCTCGCCCTTGGGACTCTGGCGGAGTCCGCAACGCAATCCTGGATTCAGTTCGTGCGCCAAGTCATGCGTTCCCCTCACCCAACCATGGCGGCCTGGCTAAGGAACCTCCTGGCCGTTCCATCGACTCCAGATAGCTCTAGCATAGATGAGACCACTGAAGAGTTCGGTGGCTCATGGCGAAGGTGGAGGAAGTGTCGTCTGTTGCTGAGGGAGCCAGGATCGCAAGGTCAACCTAGAGGTTGGCCGCCGGGCAACGCTGGCTCGCGAAACACGGAAGAGCAGAGGAAGAAGATGACCTCGGGTGAAAATACCTTAGTGCCCCTGGTGCGCGTGCAAGATGGGAAGGGTAGGGAAGTCTTTTCCCCCCTTTATAGGGCCGGTCCACTTGGGATGACGTGTCAAGCCGCCATTGGCCAAAAGGTACCTTTATTTGCAAAATTTCTAGAAATTAATTGGTAGCTCCAATGAAAACATGCAAAATATGAAAATTGATCAGGAGAACACGTAGAATTCAATAAAAATACTTTTAAAGCCTGATTTCATTCATATTTGCAAAAGTGTGCTAAGTTAATGAAAAGTTCTTTGAAATTATGTTAAAAACCCTAATTGAAATTAATGGCTAGGTTCATGATGCTTAATTGCAAAAATTAAGTAATAGTAACCTGATGAAATGTTAATGATGAACATGAACCTGATCTAGTTGATTTATTACATGATTTAGGGTTTTACACCAATTATGAATCATTAAGCACTTAGAAACCCTAATTTAGGGTAAAAGAGGATAATATCATATTTAATTCGAAAAATATGATGATATGTTGTTAAATGATGGTTCTAAGATATTTGGAATATAAAAAGTTCCTAATCATGGATAGATACCCTTAACATGATAATTAGGGTTTTCTAATGGATAAAGTTGGAATTAATGATAAATGGAATTCATAGGTGAATTAGATCATAATGAATTATGAGTTGTTAATTCGAAAGAAACTAAAGGTGATAATTGAGTCTAATGACCTTGAAATAACTTAAAAGGATAAACATGGTAGTTTTGGTATAAAACAGAAATAATCGACTTTAATTGGGCTTATGATGTTGAAATTAGGGTTTATGAACTAAGAGAGCATTAAATATGATAAAAGCATTATGGAGGAAAAAACCCTAATAAAACCCTAAAGTGATCTAGAAAGCCTAAGGCGGAATCCAAGTCTAGATTTAGAATGTTCTGGATAAACTATAACACTTGGATCCCATGCATTAATTTTAGGATATTGTTGATTGCTTGTTGCTTGTTCTTTATCCTTATTGCTTGGACAATCAAGTTGCTTTGGATCAGGTATGTGGTTAATTATGAATAGTCGTATTAGTTTCCCGAGGATTTTTCGGATGGTTAATCGCATTGAATGCAAATTATCAGTTTGGATGTTCATACTTACAAATCATAAAGTCGCTATGATTGTCACATTGATAATAGAAGTATGTATTCTCGCACCTACATGCCACCCTGATGGATGACGCCAAAGGTCAGGCCCAGATGGATAGACCAATGGGCACCATGAGTGGTGACCCTAGGCACCAAGCTCGGGAATGAGAAGGTGGCCTATGATATTGCATGACTAGTGGGAACCATGAGTGGTGAGCCCCATGCACCAAGCTCGGGACTGAGAAGGTGGCATTAAGTCATTGGCAAAAGAAACCCTAAGATGGGTATGCCAGGGTTAGGGAAAAAGCGGTGGAGAATGTCATACTGAAAAGTGTAAATTGGGTTGTTAATTAACTTGATTGTGATAATTAGATTGTTATCCATATGTGCAAACTTTTGGTTGTCCCCACATACCTGCATATTCCGATATGCTGACCGACGTTTTGTTTGTCGGTGTTTTAGGTTCAAGCTTGAAAAGGACAAACAATAAAGCGGCATATGTGAAATTAATTAAGAGTTAAAGTAAAAAGGAGGATTAGTTAGAGTAAACTCCGGATGCAGATAGATGTAGATATCCCCGTTTTGGAAAAGGTATACAAAGTTTTATTTTATACCCGTTTTCAGTTTAGTTGGTAAAATTTGTTAATTGTTATTGATTATTTGTCGAACCTTTGATCCTGTGAATTGAGATAACGACATCGACCTTTCGGTCTCCCGTAATTGGGGGTTACCAGGAGGCGGGGTCGTTACAAAGGATTTTTGTCCTTTGTAAGATGTGATGATAACCACCCTAGCCTTTATCAGGATGAAAGAAGTTCTAGAAGGAGGTTGTGTCGGTCACCACTTCATTAATATGACGTGAGTGAAGGAGGCCTCACGAAGGTCAGAGAAGAACCACAATGTGTGTAGATGAAGTCGCTTTGATCATGCAATGGCTGAGAGAGAGCCCAGTGGTAACATGAGTCATGAGCTGATGCAAAGCAGACTGACATACAGTTCACTGTGGGAGAATACATGATGTGAAAATCTGACCCCTCTAAGCTACAGCTGAGTCCCCGATATATGGGTCCATTTGAGATGGATTGGTGGAGATGGTTGTGTTTAGCCTACCCCTCAGGATAACATTATGAATAAAGTGTTCCATAAGTCTGATCTAGAGCACTATGTTGAGGTACCCAAGCCATGTGTTGAGCCTTGAACCTATTCAGCTTTTGAGAGGTTGAAATGTCCTGAGTCACCTATGAGGGTAAGATATACCAAGGTAAGAAAGAACTCAGATGGAAGAATATGAGATGATGAAGGTTCTTAGAAAACACCATGGAAAGGGTGATGCCACATGGTAGCCCTGATGGACATAAGAAAGACTTATCCTGTTTGTTTGCTTGCTTGATGGGATTTTGAGGACAAAATTCTAATAAGAGAGGAAGGATGTTACAACCCCAATTTTGGGTTCTTTTGGTGAGAAATGCAATTTCTCATATTAAAGATATTTGAATGAACAATCTATTTTGAATAAATGGATTTCATTTACAATAGACTTGATGATTGTTTTGTGGGCTTTATTGGCTATTGGGCCCAATAACAAAGAAAGAATAAAAGAAACTCTACTATTGAGTAAATAAGAAAAAAGAGGAAAGAAAAGTGTGGAAACCTCTAGAAGGAAAAATAATATAATCCAAAGAGGGATTTCGTACCTCTTGGATTCCTTGGGTTCCAAGGAGTCCAAAGTTGCATAGAGAATGCAATAATAAAAGAAAAGATCAATTAATTATTTCTTTATTAAGAATGAAATTAAAAACAATGGTAAAATGTGGAAAATAAGTAAAAAGAGGTACAATTGAGTTATACTTTGTGGAATTTCGTATTCCTAGGATTCCTAATATTAAAAGGAATACCAATGAGGAAAATAAAAGAGAGATAAAGAGAAATCTTCAAAAGAGATATTTTGATAGAGAAAAAGTAAGATAATAAGAAAAAGGGATGAAAGATAAGGAAAGAGGCTAAGTAAATATTCCCAAGAGGGGTATTTAGAGCATTTAAGGTTACTTGAGGTTCAGGGAACTCAAAATAATAATTTAATTGCAAAGGAAAGAGAAAATAGATGAAATATATATATATAATTAAGAGATATCTTGCACTTAAAGAAAAGGAACGTTTTTTTTGAGATAATGAGCCCAATTTTAGTAGAAAGGTAGATTAAGTCATTATGGACTTTTTCTCAAAATTTGGGAGAAATTGGATCTTTGGTTTGGGAGTTATGGCTTTTACAAGATTCTCTAAAGTGTTGGGATTATAGTAAATGACACGATTTCTTTAAATCATTTCCTTTTGTTTCGCGAGCAATATGCACCATTGATCCCCAATCCGATTATGGTTTCTTGTCATCTAGTTTGAGAAGGACTGAGATCAGGGGGAGTCCTGCTCGATCTGGATTCTCCCTCGATACGGTTGATGTGCGAGGATGGAAAGGGTTCCAATGTATTTGGGATAGAATTTCGCACCATATAATCCTTAATTTGATGGCCTTTGGACATGTAACTGAAAATCCCCAAATCAACAGTCATACACGGCCACCTATCTTGGCCACAAGCTATTTAAGGGGGTACATATCTCCCTTTAGCAATGTGACCTCGCCCTTGGGACTCTGGCGGAGTCCGCAACGCAATCCTGGATTCAGTTCGTGCGTCAAGTCGTGCGTTCCCCTCACCCAACCATGGCGGCCTGGCTGAGGAACCTCCTGGCCGCTCCATCGACTCCGGCTAGCTCTAGCATAGCTGAGGCCACTGAAGATTTCAGTGGCTCATGGCGAAGGAGGAGGAAGCGTCGCCTGTTGCTGAGGGAGCCAGGATCGCAAGGTCAACCTAGAGGTTGACCGCCGGGCAACACTGGCTCGCGAAACACGGAAGAGCAGAGGAAGAAGATGACCTCGGGTGAAAATACCTGAGTGCCCCTGGCGCGCTGCAAGATGCGAAGGGTAGGGAAGTCTTTTTCCCCTTTATAGGGCTGGTCCACTTGGGATGACGTGTCAAGTCGCCATTGGCCAAAAGGTACCTTTTTTTGCAAAATTTCTAGAAATTAATTGGTAGCTCCAATGAAAACATGCAAAATATGAAAATTGATCAGGAGAACGCGTAGAATTCAATAAAAATACTTTTAAAGCTTGATTTCTTTCATATTTGCAAAAGTGTGCTAAGTTAATGAAAAGTACTTTGAAATTATGTTAAAAACCCTAATTGAAATTAATGGCTAGGTTCATGATGCTTAATTGGCGAAATTAAGTAATAGTAACCTGATGAAATGTTAATGATGAACTTGAACCTGATCTAGATGATTTATGACATGATTTAGGGTTTTACACCAATCATGAATGATTAAGCACTTAGAAACCCTAATTTAGGTTAAAAGAGGATAAGATCATATTTAATTCAAAAATATGATAATATGTTGTTAAATGATGGTTCTAAGATATTTGGAATATAAAAAGTTCCTAACCATGGATAGATACCCTTAACATGATAATTCGGGTTTTCTAATGGATAAAGTTGGAATTAATGATAAATGGAATTCATAGGTGAATTAGATCATAATGAACTATGAGTTGTTAATCCGAAAGAAACTAAAGGTGATAATTGAGTCTAATGACCTTGAAATAACTTAAAAGGATAAAAATGGTAGTTTTGGTATAAAATAGAAATAATTGACTTTAATTGGGCTTATGATGTTGAAATTAGGGTTTATGAACTAAGAGAGCATTAAATATGATAAAAGCATTATGGAGGAAAAAACCCTAGTAAAACCCTAAAGTGATCTAGAAAGCCTAAGGTGGAATCCAAGTCTAGCTTTAGAATGTTCTGGATAAACTATAACACTTGGATCCCATGCATTAATTTCAGGATATTGTTGATTGCTTGTTGCTTGTTCTTTATCCTTATTGCTTGGACAATCAAGTTTCTCTGGATCAGGTATGTGGTTAATTATGAATAACCATCTTAGTTTCCCGAGGATTTTCCGGATGGTTAATCACATTGAATGCAAATTATTAGTTTGGATGTTCATACTTGCAAATCATAAAGTCACTATGATTATCACATTAATAATAGAAGTATGTATTCTCACACCTACATGCCACCCTGATGGATGATGCCAAAGGTCAAGCCCAGATGGGTAGACCAATGGGCACCATGAGTGGTGACCCCAGGCACCAAGATCGGGAATGAGAAGGTGACCTATGATATTGCATGACTAGTGGGCACCATGAGTGGTGACCCCCAGGCACCAAGCATGGTATTGAGAAGGTGGCCTTAAGTCATTGGCAAAAGAAACCCTAAGATGGGTATGCTAGGGTTTGGGCAAAAGCGGTGGAGAATCTTATACTGAAAAGCATAAATTGGCTTGTTAATTAACTTGATTGTGATAATTAGATTGTTGCCCATTTGTGCAAACGTTTGGTTGTCCCCACATACCGACATATTCTGATATGCTGATCGACGTTTTGTTTGTCGGCATTTTAGGTTCAAGCTTGAAAAGGACAAACAGTAAAGCGGCATATGTGAAATTATTTAAGAGTTAAAGTACAAAGGAGGATTAGTTAGAGTAAACTCTAGATGCGGATAGATGTAGATATCCCAGTTTTGGAAAAGGTATGCAAAGTTTTATTTTATACCCATTTTCAGTTTAGTTGGTAAAATTTGTTAATTTTTATTGATTATTTGTCGAACCTTTGATCATGTTAATTGAGATAACGACACTGACCTTTCGGTCTCCCTTAATTGGGGGTTACCTTGAGGCAGGGTCATTACAAAGGATTTTTGTCCTTTGTAAGATGTGATGATAACCACCCTAGCCTTTATCGGGATGAAAGAAGTTCTAGAAGGAGGTTGTGTCAGTCACCACTTCATTAAGATGATGTGAGTGAAGGAGGCCTCACAAAGGTCAGAGAAGAACCATAATGTGTGTAGATGAAGTTGCTTTGATAGTGCAATGGCTGAGAGAGAGCCCAGTGGTAACATGAGTCACGAGCTGATGCAAAGCAGACTGACATACAGTTCACTGTGGGAGAATACGTGATGTGAAAATCCGACCCCTCTAAGCTACAACTGAGAATGCTGAGTCCCCGATATATGGGTCCATTTGAGATGGATTGGTGGATATGGTTGTGTTTAGCCTACCCCTCAGGATAACATGATGAATAAAGTGTTCCATAAGTCCAATCTAGAGTACTATGTGAGGTACCCAAGCCATGTGTTGAGCCTTGAACCTATTCAGCTTTTGAGAGGTTGAAATGTCCTGAGTCACCTATGAGGGTAAGATATACCAAGGTAAGAAAGAACTAAGATGGAAGAATATGAGATTATGAAGGTTCTTAGAAAGCACCATGGAAAGGGTGAAGCCACATGGTAGCCCTGATGGACATAAGAAAGACTTATCATGTTTGTTTGCTTGCTTGATGGAATTTTGAGGACAAAATTCTAATAAGAGGAGAAGGATGTTACAACCCCAATTTTGGGTTCCTTTGGTGAGAAATGTAATTTCTCATATTAAAGATATTTGAACGAACAATCTATTTTGAATAAATGGATTTCATTTACAATAGCCTTGATGATTATTTTATGGGCTTTATTGGCTATTGGGCCCAATAACAAAGAAAGAACAAAAGAAACTCTATTATTGAGTAAATAAGAAAATAGAGGAAAGAAAAGTGTGGAAACCTCTAGAAGGAAAAATAATATAATCCAAAGAGGGATTTCATACCTCTTGGATTCCTTGGGTTCCAAGGAGTCCAAAGTTGCATAGAGAATGCAATAATAAAATAAAAGATCAATTAATTATTTCTTTATTAAGAAAGAAATTAAAAACAATGGTAAATTGTGGAAAATAAGTAAAAAGAGGTACAATTGAGTTATCCTTAGTGGAATTTCGTATCCCAAGGATTCCTAATAATAAAAGGAATACCAATGAGGAAAATAAAAGAGAGATAAAGAGAAATCTTCAAAAGAGATATTTTAATAGAGAAAAAGTAAGATAATAAGAAAAAGGGATGCAAGATAAGTAAAGAGGCTAAGGAAATATTCCCAAGAGGGGGATTTCGAGCCTTTAAGGTTCCTTGAGGTTCAGGGAAATCAAAATAATAATTTAATAGCAAAGGAAAGAGAAAATAGATGAAAAATATATATAATTAAGAGATATCTTTCACTTAACGAAAAGGAACGTTTTCTTTGAGATAATGAGCCCAATTTTAGTGGAGAGGTATACTATGTCATTATGGACTTTCCCTCAAAATTTGGGAGCAATTGGATCTTTGGTTTGGGAGTTATGGCTTTTACATCATTATCTAAAGTGTTGGGATTATAGTAAATGTCACGATTTCTTTAAATCATTTCATTTTGTATCGCGAGCAATATGCATCGTTGATCCCCAATCCGATGATGGTTGCTTGTCGTATAGTTTGAGAAGGACTGAGATCAGGGGGAGTCATGCTCGATCTGGATTATCCCTCGATACGGTTGATGTGCGAGGATGGAAAGGGTTCCAATGTATTTGGGATAGAATTCTGCACCATCTAATCCTTAAGTTGATGGCCTTTGGACATGTAACTGAAAATCCCCGAATCTCCTGACACACATGGCCACCTATATTGGCCACATGCTATTTGAGGGGGTACAAATCTCCCTTTAGCAATGTGACCTCGCCCTTGGGACTCTGGCGGAGTCCGCAACACAATCCTGGATTCAGTCCGTGCGCCAAGTCGTGCGTTCCCCTCACCCAACCATGGCGGCCTGGCTGAGGAACCTCCTGGTTGTTCCATCGAATCTAGCTAGCTCTAGCATAGCTAAGACCACCGAAGAGTTCGGTGGCTCATGGCAAAGGAGGAGGAAGCGTTGCATGTTGCTGAGGGAGCCAGGATCGCAAGGTCAACCTAGAGGTTGACCGTCGGGCAACGCTGGCTCGCGAAACACGGAAGAGCAGAGGAAGAAGATGACCTCGGGTGAAAATACCCGAGTGCCCCTGGCGCGCGTGCAAGATGGGAAGGGTAGAGAAGTCTTTTCCCCCCTTTATAGGGCCGGTCCACTTGGTATGACGTGTCAAGCCGCCATTGGCCAAAAGGTACCTTTATTTGCAAAATTTCTAGAAATTAATTGGTAGCTCCAATGAAAACATGCAAATATGAAAATTGATCAAGAGAACGCGTAGAATTCAATAAAAATACTTTTAAAGCCTGATTTCGTTCATATTTGCAAAAGTGTGCTAAGTTAATGAAAAGTGCTTTGAAATTATGTTAAAAACCCTAATTGAAATTAATGGCTAGGTTCATGATGCTTAATTGGCGAAATTAAGTAATAGTAACCTGATGAAATGTTAATGATGAGCTTGAACCTGATCTAGATGACTTATTACATGATTTAGGGTTATACACCAATTATGAATGATTAAGCACTTAGAAACCCTAATTTAGGGTAAAAGAGGATAAGATCATATTTAATTTAAAAAATATGATAATATGTTGTTAAATGATGGTTCTAAGATATTTGGAATATAAAAAGTTCCTAATCATGGATAGATACCCTTAACATGATAATTAGTGTTTTCTAATGGATAAAGTTGGAATTAATGAAAAATGGAATTCATACGTGAATTAGATCATAATGAATTATGAGTTGTTAATCCGAAAGAAACTAAAGGTGATAATTGAGTCTAATGACCTTGAAGTAACTTAAAAGGATAAAAATGGTAGTTTTGGTATAAAAGAGAAATAATCAACTTTAATTGGGCTTATGATGTTGAAATTAGGGTTTATGAACTAAGAGAGCATTAAATATGATTAAAGCATTATGGAGGAAAAAACCCTAATAAAACCCTAAAGTGATCTAGAAAGCCTAAGGTGGAATCCAAGTCTAGCTTTAGAATGTTCTGGATAAACTATAACACTTGGATCCCATGCATTAATTTCAGGATATTGTTGATTGCTTGTTGCTTGTTCTTTATCCTTATTGCTTGGACAATCAAGTTGCTCTGGATCAGGTATGTGGTTAATTCTAAATAACCGTCTTAGTTTCCCGAGGATTTTTCAGACGGTTAATCACATTGAATGCAAATTATCAGTTTGGATGTTCATACTTGCAAATCATAAAGTCACTATGATTATCACATTAATAATAGAAGTATGTATTCTCACACCTACATGCGACCCTGATGGATGACACCAAAGGTCAGGCCCAGATGCGTAGACCAATGGGCACCATGAGTGGTGACCCCCAGGCACCAAGCTTGGGATTGAGAAGGTGGCCTTAAGTCATTGGCAAAAGAAACCCTAAGATGGGTATGCCAGGGTTAGGGCAAAAGCGGTGGAGAATGTCATACTGAAAAGCTTAAATTGGCGTGTTAATTAACTTGATTGTGATAATTAGATCGTTATCCATATGTGCAAACTTTTGGTTGTCCCCACATACCGGCATATTCCGATATGCTGAGCGACGTTTTGTTTGTCGGTGTTTTAGGTTCAAGTTTGAAAAGGACAAACAGTAAAGTGGCATATGTGAAATTAATTAAGAGTTAAAGTACAAAGGAGGATTAGTTAGAGTAAACTCCGGATGCGGATAGATGTAGATATCCCATTTTTGGAAAAGGTATGCAAAGTTTTATTTTATACCTGTTTTCAGTTTAGTTGGTAAAATTTGTAAATTGTTATTGATTATTTGTCGAACCTTTGATCATGTTAATTGAGATAACAACACTGACCTTTCGGTCTCCCTTAATTGGGGGTTACCGGGAGGCGGGGTCGTTACAACCAAATAAGGTGACAATCAAGAACAAGTATCCTTTTCCACAGATAGATGATTTGTTTGATCAATTGAGGGTGTTGTAGTGTTCTCAAAGATAGATCAGAGGTCTAGATATCATCAATTGTGGATCAAGGCAGATGACATACCCAAACCAAAATTTAGGACTCAGTATGGTCACTACGAGTTTGTAGTTATGCCGTTTGGGCTGCCCAATGCACTGACATCATTCATGGAACTAATGAACATGGTATTCTAGCCTTATATTGACCAGTTTGTGGTTGTGTTCATTGACGACATCTTGATCTACTCCCATGAAAATCAACAATATGAGCATCATCTAAGACAAGCATTGGCCTTGTTGAGGCTGCACAAGTTATATGCCAAGTTTATCAAGTGTGAGTTTTGGTTGAAGGAGGTGTCGTTCCTTGGACATGTGATTTCTGTTGAGGGTGTTCGTGTGGATCCCAAAAAGGTTCAGTCTGTGTTAGAATGGGAGCAGCTTAAGATGTATACAAAGGCTTGCAATTTCCTTGGCTTGGCAGGTTATTACATAAGGTTTATCAAAAACTTCAGCGCAGTAGCGTTACCCCTAATGAAGTCAATGAGGAACGGTGTGTCATTTGTCTGAGATGACAAATGTCAATGTTCTTTCCAGCTTTTGAAGGAGAAGCTAACTAGTGCACCAGTTCTAATGTTGCCTGAGCAAGGAAAGGGATAGTGCGATGCATCAAAGAATGGTTTGGGTTGCGTGCTAATGCAAGATAAGAACATGATTTCTTTCTCTTTGCGATTGCTTTGGAAACATGAGGAAAACTACATGATGCATCATCTAGAGCTTGTAGCTATGTTCCATTCCTTGAAGATCTAGAGACACTACCTTTATGGCAAGAAGTGTTAGATCTAATCTGACCACAAAAATCTACAATACATCTTTTCAAAGCAAGAGATGAATATGCGACAACGACGCTAGATGGACTTCATCAAAGATAACATGGTGGAAAATGATTTGAGTAGGAAATCTTCTTCGTCATCACCTTCATAGAAGGTGTAGTTGTATTCCTTGGTGTGCCATAAGTGAGACATGTTAGTGTCTCTTCGTCAGATGAATGTGAAGTTGGAGATCTCCTTGTTGGTAGGACTGTTGGCTCAGCTATAAGTGAAGCCTACATTGAGGCAGTAGACCAGAGATGGACAATGTGATGATACTATGATATAGTAGATCCAAGCAGAGCTTGGCAGTGAGAAGCATGATAGCTTCCATGAGTCAGAGGATGGGACAGTGTTTTACCACAATAGAGCATTGGTGCCTACTGTAGATAACATGAAGAAGTTGATTTTTAAAGAGGCTCACTCTTTGATGTACGCTATGCATCTAGGAAGTATGAAGATGTATCATAATATGAAATATTTGTATTGGTTTCCTAGTTTCAAGCATGATTTAGATGAGTTTGTGGCAAGGTGTCCTGTGTGTCAGTAGGTTCAAGCAAAGCATCAGAAACCTATAGGAACTTTGCAACCGTTACCTATACTGTAGTGGAAATGGGATCATGTTACGATGGACTTTGTGGTTAGACTTCCTAGGAAAGTCAAGGGCCATGCTTACATATGGGTAATAGTGGACAAGTTGACCAAGTCAGCGCACTTCCTTCTTGTGAAGAGAACAAACATAGCCGAGAAGTTGGCACATGTGTACATTGATGAGATCGTTCGTTTGCATGGTATCCTAGCTACCATAGTGTCAAATAGAGGTCCCCAGTTTACCAGTCGCTTTTGGGAGTGTCTTCACTTAGCCAAGGGTACGTAGTTGAGGTTCAACACACCGTTTCACCCTCAGACAAATGGATAGTATGAGAGGACTATACAAAATTGAGAGCATCTGTTGAGAGCCCGTGTCTTGTAGTTTTTGGGCAGTTGGGATGTACACCCCGGTTTGATAGAGTTCTCTTATAAAAATGGCTATCAGAGGAGCATCGACATGGAACCTTATGAGGCTTTGTATGGGAGACATTGTAGATCTATATTTTGTTGGTATGAGACTAGTGAATATCAAATTTTGGGTCCTGAGCTTGTGCAACATACAACTGAGAAGATTAAGATGATACAACAACAATTGAAAGTAGCCTATGATAGATAAAAGTTGTATGTTGATAATCATCATAGGATGTTGGAGTTCAGAGTGGGGGACAAGGTGTATCTCAAGGTCTTTCCCTACAAATGCATGCTGAGGTTTGGGAAGAAGGGTAAGTTGAATCTCCCATGTATATGGGACCTTACCCTATGGGAGCACATGTTAGGAAGGTGGCTTACAAGTTGGAGTTGCCACCTGAATTACACAGGTTGCATCTGGTGTTTCATGTTTTGATGTTGAGGAAGTGTCACCCTGACACAGGGTTGGTGTTGGATCCAGTGGAAGTTGATTTGGATGAAGACATGTCACATGTGGATGGTCCGGTCTTGATCCTTGATAAAAGGTTTAAGAAGTTGAAGAAGAAGGATATCATTTTGGTCAAGGTTTTGTGGTATCATTGTGGTGTCGAGAAAGCATCATGGGAGCTTGAGGAAGAGATGTGTAGGAAGTACCCATATCTTTTTGTGTAGGATTTTGGGCACGATATCATTGTTAGGGGTTTATGGTTGTAAGACCCCTAACATATCTTAGTGTTTTATATTGCTTGCTGATAACCTCCAATTTTGTGATGATATCTTAGTAATTTTCCTCAATTTTCCACACTCTTTCTCAGATAAATTAGATAGAATCCTTAACTTTCCTCTCTTATTGCAAATATACTGTTAGATTAACTTTTCTCTCTTTTTACTTACAGGAAAAGACACAAAAAAATCACAAAAGCCTCACATGGTCTCAAGACCGCATGAAGCCAAACAGTCTCAAGACCACATGGAGTCACACGGTCTCAAGACCGCATGAAGCCAACCGGTCCCGAGACCACATGGAGTCACACGGTCCCAAGACCGCATGAAGCCAACCGGTCCCGAGACCGCATGGAGTCACACGGTCCCAAGACCGCATGAAGCCAACCGGTCCCGAGACTTCATGGAGTCACACGGTCCCAAGACCTCATGAAGCCAACCGGTCCCGAGACCGCATGGAGTCACACGGTCCCAAGACCGCATGAAGCCAACCGATCCCGAGACCGCATGGAGTCACATAGTCCCAAGACTGCATTAAGCCAACCGGTCCCAAGACTGCATGAAGCCAACATGTCCCGAGACCGCATGGAGTCAAACGGTCTCAAGGTCCAAATGGTCTCAGGGTCCAAACGGTCTCAGAGCCCAAACAGTCTTCAAGACCGTTTGGATCCAAAACTGCCCAAACTGTTTGGACTCCACTTAAAGACTATAAATAAGACCCTAGGGGTCCTCCCAAAATATCAAGTTTTAGATGCCCAGAGGCTGCCTCTACTACTCCAAGGCGATTCCAACCTCCATCCTCCACCCAAAGGCTGCCGGTCTGAGATCCACACTCCATCCTGAAGCTACTCCCTCTCTCTTTGCCAAAGAAGGTGGGAAGAGGAGACCTCATCATCAAGCAACCTGTGAAGTGTGAAGGTCGTCATCCTCTCTCTCCTTCTAAGGGGTTGACTTTCCTCTCTCCTTTGTAAGGATGGCATTCTCTCTCTCTCTCTCTTCTCGCCTCCTTCTTTGTACTAGATATGAGCGAGTAGTTTCATTCACTAGGGTGCGGGGAGTAGCCCCGCTACCCATGTTTTCATTTCATGCAATGTAATCCATAGTTTGCAATAGAGATATACTTTCTTTTCAGTTCAACATCAATCGTTTAATGAATGCTTATTTCTTGATCACCAACTCGTGTTATCTTTTATCTTTTAGTATGAATTGTCTACGTTTGTACTATCCGATTCGAATCTCGATTGTATGTTGGTTCTTGATGCATGTATCCACCATGCACCTATTTTGGTATCTAGGAGTGTTTCTCAAGAAGTGGAGTATACTCACTTCCATCGTTGTACTTTCATACTATGAAATGGAATCAGTTGACGTATGAAAGTACAACCTTGGTGAGTCGAGGAACACACTTTGCGAAGGGAATGATGTAAAGTAGGTGACCATTCATTCGGGGATGGCTGGCATTGCAACACTCCCACACTTCTCGTAGTTAGTTCTCTGAAAGGAAACTAAATCTACAAAGATACTGGCTGATTAGACTCTTTTTGCAGGTTATGTTTTGTGTTGCATGTTTTGATCCATGTGTATTGGTAGTGAAAGCCGATCAAATCCTAGTGGCTCTTTATCATTGTTAAAATCCTTAAGTTTACTTTCTTGCTTTACTTTACTTGTACTTAGTTTAAACAACCAAACCAAACCTTTTGAGCTAGATACCTACTGTCAAGAAGTTAAGTGAAATTCCAACGTTTTCTATCTTGTCAATCTCGACAAGACTGTTGTCCTGTAGATTCGACCCTTAACTGTACTACGATAAGGCTTCCACATATCCTAGCATACGTGGGTGGAGTTCTCAATCTAGTATAAGCAAGGCTAAACTTAAAGATTTACCATCTTTAGGATTTTTAGTGGTGTGCGCAATTCCACACGAGTGGTAGCTCCATCAAAAAATTGGCGCCGTTGCCGGGGACAACGGAACATTTTAATTTCATTTACTATCTTGCTAGTTGGTTAGGGTTTTACATTTTTCTTTAACCATTAGTCCGTACCTTCTTGAATTCATCATATCTCCTGCATCATCTTAAAGGTGTGTTTCTCTCTCTACTCAGGTAGAAGACGTGTATGCAACCATCGCATAACCTATGATTCTCCCCTGATCCAGAGTACGACTCTGAGGTAGAGAGAAGCTTCCACCGCTGCATCAAACTTAACTACAAAAGAGCCAGGCAAATGGCTGAAGATCAATGCCAAGCTGCATTAGTAATGGAAAGGGTCAATGCTGCCATAGTCGCTCAGAGAGCACAACTCATTGCTGACACCCATGCTCAGATTCAAGCGGAGATCCGAGCTGAAGAATAGGCTCGCATCCGAGCTGAAAACAAGGTAGCTAACCAAGCTTCCCAGCTAGAGCTAAGAAATAAGCAATTGAGGGACTATGCCGTACCTAAGAACTATGAAGACAATCATCCAGTTCGGCCACCGATCATTAACATACCCAACTTCGAAATCCGGACACAATGGATTCAAATCATGCAAGGCATCTCATTCTCTGGTGGGTCTGGAGATGACTGCATGGATCACTTGAAGAGATTCAAGGCACTTTGCCGATTTGTCCCACAGGCTGGAGTTTCCTTTGACGTAATAATGTTACATCTTTTCCATTTCACTCTATACGGAAGGGCTCTGAGTTGGTATAATTTGCATGATAGGGAGCCAATCATCACCACCTGGGATCCCTTGGAAGAAAAGTTCCTAGAGAAGTTTTTCCCCCCTTCGTTAACTTACGAAATTAGGGGGCATATCAACCACTTCGCCCAAATTCCTGGAGAATCACTCGCAGAAGCATGGGAAAGATTCAAGGAGCTTCTAAGAAAGTGTCCTCATCACGACATCTCCCAAAATCAACTAATAAAAACGTTCTATAGGGGGATGAGTGATGACATCAAGCAATTTCTGGATTCCTCATCTGGAGGAAATTTTATGAGGAAGAACTATGAGGATGCTTGGAAAATCATTACACTTGGAGCTGAGAACCAATCCAATTGGGGACGATCATCCGGCAAGGGAGTCCTCAAAGTTTATAAAGCTGAGGAATCAATGGAAATGAAGGCTATTGCTGAAGCTTTAAAGACTATAGCTCACAAACAACATGCTCTTGAAACTTCATTTGGAGAATATGATAAGAAGAAAAACCCCCAAGTCCAACAAGTTAAAGCTGCTACAGGGACTTGTGAAGCCTATCACGCATCCGATCACCCTACTCTGTCATGTGGTCTGCTTTACAATGTGATGATGGATATGCAACCACCACAACAACAGTACGAACCAATCATCGAACACCCTGAAGATCAGATACCCGAACAAGTTAATTCCATTCATTCCATATCGGGACAAGTTTACTATAATCCAAATCAACCAAGAAACCACCCCGGTTTTCAATATGGGAACCCTGCAAGGACTGCTAACCCACAACATCAAACACAAGGCAGATCCTCCAATAGGTTGCCACCTGGATTCTAAAGTAACTTTAACCAAAATCAAGGGAACCTCAGAAACAACTTCCCCAGATCCAACTACCCTATAAATCCCTCCACCTACTATCAATATACCCAACCTCCTCTGCACCCATAATTGCATCCTCAGTTGTAGCAACCGCAACAACCTCAGTTAGCACCACCTCCGCAACAACAACATCAAGGTCAACAACAACTCACTCAGAAAAATGCCCCTCCCATCCAACAGACAAGATGACTATGATCAGGCATATGTTACAGTCACAACAAACCATGCTTGCCAATCAGCAAGCTCAGCAGAAGGCTGTGGAGGCTCAACTAGCACAAATTGCTGCCCAATTGAAGCCACCAGCAGACACTTTTGCTGGTCAACCGAAATCGAACCCAAGACATGATCATAATAGACCAGAGCATTTTAATGCCGTCACTACAAGATCGGGTCGTGTCTTTCATGAAGCTACAAGGATCACTCATGATGATGATGATACACCTATCTTTGTTCCAAATGCAAGCTCGAATCTAACAACTGAGAATTCTGTAGAGACTGAAAAAGGCAAAGGAAAGGAACAAGCCCCCAAGGAGTCAGCGGTCCCGCAATATAAACCTAGGATACCATATCCAGGAAGATTGAAAGAGACTAAGATGGACACTAGATTCTAAAAATTAAAGGAGGCGATAAAGAAACTCTATATCGACATCCCGCTCCTCGACGCCCTCTCCGAAGTACCAACTTGGGCTAAATACCTGAAAACTTTTCTATCAAGGAAGTACATTACTGAAGAGCAAGAGACCGTCAAACTAGCTCATACCACCTCTGATATCATTCTTAATAAGATGCCAAAGAAAAAGAAGGACCCTGGTTCCTTCGGTATTCAGTGCTGTATTGGAAATGCTTCGAGAAAAAAGGGATTAGCTGACTTAGGGGCTAGCATATCAATTATGCCCTACTCCATATGTAAAAGATTGTGTTTCACTGACTTTCTACCCACAACGATGATGATTCAGTTAGCTGATTCCACTATCATTGCACCCCTAGGAATTATTGAGGACATTCGAGTCAGGATAGGCAAAGATGCCTATGCCCCATGCGATTTTGTCATTATGGATATCAAGGAGGATCTAAGATACCCAATAATATTTGGCAGACCTTTCCTTGCCACAGCCAGGGTGCTCATTGATGTTGAAGCTGGCACGATCATTCTAAGACTGGGAAAAGAAGCAATTCAATTTCGGGTCCTCAACAACATGAAAGGTCCCAGCATTCAAGAGGAGGTTTTTCTGTTAGATGCAATACATCAAATGTCCCAATTGGAAATATCTGAGCCATCTGATGAGTTAAAGAATGCTCTAACAAATCCAGAAGTCAAATTTTCAGCCAATGAATTGGTTCAACAATGCTTGCAACACTTAGAGAAAGCTGAAGAAGCGCCAACAACCACCTTTGAGGAGCTCAAATCTGTCACTATTTTAGAAGCAACAGAAGCACCCAAGACTCCCGATATGAAGACTCTACCAACGGAACTTAAACACATCTTCTTGGACAAAGAAAAATTATGTCCAGTTATCATCAGTTCCACTCTGAAGAAAAACCAGGAAGAAAGGCTTCTTGTTGAGATAAAGAAACACAAGAAAGCCATTGGGTACAAAATAACTGACTTGACAGGTATAAACCTAGCTTTATACATGCACAGACTGCCCATGATCAAAGAACTCAAGCCTTCAAGAGAGCATCAGAGAAAGCTGAACCCCAATCTTAAAGAGGTGGTTCGCCTTGAAGTCCTCAAACTGCTGAAAGCTGGCATTATCTACCCAATTTTAGATTCCCAATGGGTCAACCCAGTCCAAGTGGTCCCCAAAAAGGGAGGAACCACTGTCGTGCTAGATGAAAAAAATGAGCTAGTGCCTACAAGGACTGTGATGAGGTGGAGGATGTGTATCGACTATAGGAAATTAAACAAATGAACGCGAAAAGATCACTACCCTCTGCCTTTTCTTGACGAAGTCCTTGAACGCCTAGCCCATCAAAGGTCTTCTGTTCTCTAGATGATTATTCTGGGTTCTACCAAATCCCTATACACCCGGAAGACCAAGAGAAAACTACTTTTACTTGTCCCTTTGGGACCTATGCTTTCAGAAGAATGTAATTCGGGCTATGCAACACACCTGCTACTTTCCAAAGGTGCATGTCTGCTATTTTCACATGATTAACAGAATCTATAATGGAGGTATTCATGGATGATTTTTTAGTATATGGATATTCCTTTGATAACTGCCTACTCAACCTTGGACAAGTCTTACAAAGATGCGAGGAAACGAACCTCATCCTAAATTGGGAAAAATGCCATTTTATGGTAACTGAAGGTGTCGTCCTCGGACACAGAGTGAGTGACAGAGGGATTGAGGTGGACAAGGCAAAAATTGATGTTATCTCTAAATTGTCTCCGCCAAAAGACATAAAAGGAGTATGAGCATTCTTGGGTCATGCTGGGTTTTACAGAAGATTTATTAAAGATTTCTCAAAAATAGCAAAACCCATGACCCAACTTCTGACCAAAGATACCAAGTTTAATTTTAACCAAGAATGCGTACAAATTTTCATAACTCTGAAAAATGCTTTAATCTCTGCACCCATACTAAGAGCCCCGGATTGGTCACAACCTTTCAAAATCATGTGTGACTCCAGGGATTATGCCATAGGAGCCGTGTTAGGGCAGAGAATTGACAAGAAACCTTATGTAATATACTATGCATCTAAAACGCTCTATGAAGCACAGAAGAGCTACACCACTACAGAAAAGAAGTTCTTAGCTGTCATCTATGCATTCAAGAAATTCTGCTCCTACGTGATTGGAGCCAAGGTCATCGTCTACACTGACCACTCTGCCATACGATATCTGATTCAGAAGCAAGACGTAAAACTCAGACTTATCCGCTGGGTGTTGATGCTTCAGGAATTTGATTTGGAAATCAAAGACAAAAGCGGAGTGGAAAACGTCATCGCCGATCATCTCAGCCGTATTGAAGTCGAGGATGATGATAAAGCACCCATCAGAGACTCCCTCCCCAATGACCAGCTAATGAAAATTACTACAAGATTCCCCTGGTATGCTGACATAGTAAATTATCTGGCTACGGGAATCATTCACCCTTCCACCTCTTACCATGACAAAAAGAAATCCCTCCATGACATCAAGAAATATTATTGGGATGAACCCTACCTCTTTCGTTTATGTGTAGACGGACTTTTTTGTCATTGCCTACCTGAAGAAGAGATTACTCATGTCCTAGAACATTGTCATTCCGGCCCCAGTGGAGGACATATGAGTTCGAAAAAAATTGCCATGAAAGTCCTCCAATCAGGTTTCTTTTGGCCAACAATAGTAAAAGATTCCCATGATTTTGTAAAATCATGCAACAAGTGTCAACTCTCCGGTGGTATAACAAAAAGAAACAAAATGCCTCTCACTATGTGGCAGGAGATCGAGATTTTTGATGTTTGGGGGATAGACTTTATGGGTCCTTTCCCCTCTTCATATGGATGCTCTTACATACTGGTCGCTGTGGACTATGTCTCAAAATGGGTAGAAGATATACCCACAGTTTCCAACAATTCCAAACCAGTCATTAAGATGTTTAAAGATATTATTTTTCCCAGATTTGGAGTTCCCCGAACTATCATATCCGACGGAGGAACCCATTTTTTGGAGCAAAGCTTTGAAGCCCTCTTAAAGAAATACAGAGTCAACCATAAAGTTGCCATGCCTTACCATCCACAAACTAGTGGTCAAGTTGAAGTTTCGAACAGACAACTAAAGGCAATCTTAGAGAAAACCGTCAATAGACACCGTACCGACTGGTCCACCAAGCTTCCCGACGCCCTTTGGGCTTACCGAACAGCTTACAAAACACCAATTGGAACAACATTGTTTCGTTTGATATACGGAAAATCATGTCACCTCCCAGTAGAATTGGAGCATAAGGCTTGGTGGGCTATTAAACAGCTGGACTTCAATTTTAAAAGCGCTGGAGAAAACAGACAACTGTAGTTGTAGGAATTAGAGGAGCTGAGAGTGATCGCATACCAAAGTGCCAGGATTTACAAAGAACAAACCAAAATGTGGCACGATGGTCATCTAAAAAGAAAAGACATCACCATCGGAGATAAAGTCCTTCTTTTCAACTCCAGACTCAAAATGTTCCCCGGGAAACTTCGTACAAAGTGGTCCGGGCCTTTTACTATCAAACAAATATACCCGACTGGAGCCATCATAATTGTTTACGACAATGGAGGCGAAAGGACCGTCAATGGACATAGACTAAAAAAATACTATACTCCAGCAGACAAAACTCTGAGACAGACTATTGAGATCAAGGACCCCATAGTATCAACATAACAACATCAAAACTTCATCGAGCTAGCGACGTAAAACCCAGACGCTACTTGGGAGGCAACCCAAGATCTGAGTATCACCGTTTATCTTCTATCTTTATTTCTGTTCCTTTCGTTAACTTAGGTTTATCATCTGAAAATATAAAAATTCACATAACCAACACAAACATAAAAATATAAAAATCAACATAACCTAAGCCTTCCCAAACGGTCTTGAAACCGTTTGGAGCCCAAAAAATCTTGAAACCATTTGGAGTCCAAACGGTCTCAAAACCATTTGGAGTCCAAACGGTCTCAAAATCGTTTGACTTGGGGAATTTGTAGGGTCAACCCCCGATTCCTATAAATATAACCCCCCCTCTCCTTCTTCCTTCTTTTGACTCTCGAGCTTTCTAAAACCCTCGGTGCACTATTTCATCTTCCGTGCCCCTGTTCCCGCGCAACTCACGATGTAGGTTCTCTCCGTCACTGTTGCTCCCTCTTCCGCACGCATTCACCTCGGTTACCACCGCTCTTCGCTTCGCCATCGTCTTCCTTACCCGCAACAACAAGGACCTGCGCACCACCATTATCGGTGCCTTTGTCTGTACACCACCTCCGTCTATACCATTGTCGACGTCTACGACGCCGACACGACTCCCATTTCTATCACCGCCGTCATCTTTATCGCCGCTTTTTCTATCACCGCCATCGTCTTTTTCGCCACCTTCGCTATCACCGCCGATACCGTCTCTACCACAGTCTGCCGCACCCCCGACATTTCACCTTCCAAACGGTCTTCAAACCGTTTGGAGCCAAACGGTCCTGAAACTGTTTGGAGCCAAACGGTCTAGAAACTGTTTGGAGCCAAATGGTCCTGAAACCGTTTGGGGCTAAACGGTCCTGAAACCGTTTGGTCTTTCAACCGCTTGTATTTCATTAAAACATAAAAACACATAAACACATACAAAATCTAATTTTTTTTGCTTCTTTTAAACTTGTTATTCTAACACATGACTTTCCATTTTCAGAAATGGCTTCACCAGCAAAGCAACCCACTGGAAACGAAGATGCTCCATTCTGGACAAGGGAGAAACTGTTAGCAGACCGTGCCAGGATCCAGAAGATAGTAGACACTTATGAAAAGACCAAACAGATCCCACTAAAGGTCAACATAATAGCGGTCATGTGTGAACTTAACCGCATCAACCGATGTCTTGCCGAGGAGCCTAAAGAAGAAGTGGAAGAAATCTCTTCTAGTGATGAAGTCTCCGAATATGAGCCTAACTCTGAAGATGCATCCCCAACCGACAAATAGAAGGGGAAACGAAAGGCCCAGGAAGCTACACAAGAACAACCATCAAAGAAACATGCAAGGAAGCAAGTCCACCCCGCTACTACTAGGGAACAAACCCTTGCAGAGTCCGTCCCAACACCCGCCGCTACCACCCCTGTCTTCTCAGTGCTCACCACCACCACACCACCACCAGAAAACCTTTACATCCACACCCTCCCATCCATCGACAAAGTATTAAAACCAACAAAGTACGTCTGCTCAAGCGTACTGCTCAAGATGGGGATCTACGACAGAATCCTCACCATGCTAGACAACACTAATCTATCCAGACTATGCTTTGTCCCTGAAATTTTGTACGTCGAACCCACAACAGAATTCTTTACACGTCTTACTAAAGAATCTGTGGATATTATGCACATGGCAAGGGACGGAGGTGACCACAGGCTGGTCACCAAGCTTTTTGGTAACAACATTGTTATCACAGAAAATCTTTTGAACGAAATATTCATTGACAACCCGGAGCAGCTCAAGCAAGCCAAAGCTGTTAGCACAGAGAATTCACAATTCAATAGACACAGCTTCTGGAAGATCCTAACAGGGATCCCCACTTATGAGGCAAAGACATGCAAATCCTCCAATATTCATTCTGGGTTCGTGCCCATGCTTCACAAAATTCTCACTAGTACACTATTCCCCAAAATAGAGGGAGGAAACGTTATCACCGTCGACCTTTTTCTTCTATGGTCCATTCTGCACGGAATGCCGGTCAACATTGGATGGCACATGATACAAAAATTTTCAGCCTACACCATAGGAAAAGAAATCTGTAAGGGAAGGCACATAACTTCCATCATCAAATACCTCAAAATGGACATATTACTCCCTCGATGCACACAAATCAAGGGCGACATCCTTACTAATGAGAAAACCTTGAAAAACTCCTACATTATTAAGGAAAAGGATGTGAAATTACACTACATTTTCTACCCCACAGTACGATCTTCCAGAACTTTGTTGTCGCTTATGGAGCTGGCAGATTATGACAAAGACAAGCTCCTCTTCACCGACGAAGAGCTTACCAAAATCCTGGCTTCGGTCAAAGTACAAGAAAACAAGACCAAAGCGGGACAGACAGAGCTAAGTATTAACTCCCCGACAGCCAGGGTAACAAAAATATCAGTTAAACGACCATCTAAGGCACGTTTACAACCACCACAGCTGTCAGGGACACCAACATCAAAACTACAACCGGAGACAGACCACCCTCATTTGGAGGAGCTAATCACTACCTCATCAATAGACTCATTCATCATGAGCCTACATAATGAGCTTACCACCACCACCCCCACCACATTACCATCCACTATCATCCCACCATCCACCACCCTTCCACCTTCCTCCATTACAATCCCAACAACAATCCCTCCACCCACATCTTCCACTTCACCCTCTTCCCCCTGACACCCCTTTCTCCGCTCCCACATCCAACTTCACAAACTCTGCTCCCATCTCCACTCTCTTCTCCTCAACTTTTTTTTCTCCCTCATATCTCACCCAGCCAATCACCATTCTCTTCATCCGCTACCACCCCGACACCGCTGGTGACTCCATCTACAGTTACCATGCAGTTCGCGGGACCATCACCAGTGTCCCTTTCACAAGGCACTACCACCTTTCCACCCCAACCCCAGTCACACCACCCTTCCACATCTGGGGTCCACTTCACAAACATCGGTGAGGAATTCAGACGTCAGTTTGATGCTATTTGACCGACCCTTTTAACATTTTACAATCCATTTTTCTTATGTGCAGGGTCTATCTACGCAGGTTGCCAAGATCGATGCACAAAACCTTGCCTTGCCAGGCATCATTTCCAACATCCACCAACAGCAGAAAGTAGCGGTCATGAAAGTCGACCGCCTCGACGACTGCCTGCAACAAATGCCAAAGTTGGTGTTTGAAGTGAAAGGCCAGCAAGACGATCTGGTCAAGCAGGTCGACATGATTTTTGTGTTGAATCAACCCCTGCCAGAAACTCTGCACGAGCTTAAGCAACAACAAACTACTTTAAGCACGCACTTGGATGCCATCTGCACCACCCTCACACAGCTAAATAACCGGCAAGAGGAGTCATCCAATAATGAAATCCACCAACTGAGAACTCAAGTAATAGATCTCTATGCACGACTCCTCTCCGCCGAAGCTTGATATTCAGATCTTAAAGAAGCCCACGATGCTTTTCTTGAAACACATGAGCATACGCAAGTGGCTTTCGACAAGCTACAAGCACTCCACCGGAAGTGCAAGAAGCCTCCACCAAAGACGACAACAGACAAAGAGGCAGACGAAGATGATGATGAAAACGACAATAATGATGAGGATTCTGACTCCTCGGCTAACTCCAATAATAACACCTCCTCAGATGACCAATCTGACGACCCATACAATGCTGGGGAGGGCCCCAACCGAGGAGCTGCATCAAACCAACAAAAATATCACCACGACGGTGATAAAGATCCCAAATCCCCGACTCACAATGACAACGTTAATATGTCTTACAAGGATCAGTTCCTTGACTATTCAGCAATGGGATCTCTGGGGGAATCTGCTAAAGAAGCAGCTTTTGCTGAGTTCCAACAATGTTTACTCAGAACCAGCACAAGTCAACAACAACCAACATCAGCTCAACTTCTCTCTGCACCTGAACAATTAGTTCCCTTTCCCCCAGAGCAAGAGGATTTAGAAAGAGTCAGTTTAGATACAGACAAAGATCTGGAATCAACATCTGATTCAGATAAAGACGAAGATCTGCAGCACTACTTAGACAATTTGGAGCAGACTTCCTCTCTCCCCCCGCAGGAGCTTCCCCCGCCGCCACCTATACCGCACAAGATGCACGATCTAGATATGACATCCATCTCTACTCTTGATGCTCAAGACATCTTCATCCTAAACACTATAGTAGATGATGCCAAAGATGGGGGCGATATTATTTACCAAAATACGAAGACTCAGCGCAAGTTGACACGTGAAGACTTCTGCTCCATCCTTCGACCACAATCAGCAGTGAAGATGGCAGTCTTCCGTGTCCTCCTTACCAATTCTATCGAAACTTACAGAAGCTCTAAGTGGAAGCAACCAGTTCTTAACGCATCACCTGCTCTAGCCATGAGTCTTATATACAAAAAATTACAAAGCAAATCAATCGAACGGCTGTAGAGGGGAATTGCCGGAAAGGCACGCTATATTACCGTGCCCTTCCAAGTCTCTGGTCACTGGCTGCTAATGATCGTGGACACCGTGGCTCGAGATGCCAAGGTGTACAACTTTTGCGCCACTGAACTAAGAGCTGGAATAATTAATTTCGCTGGAACAGAAGCCAGAGAGGCCTAATGCATCCCTTTCCGGCTCTTGAAATTGATTTGGGCGACTTGCCCATCCCTTCGCAATAATTGGAACCAACCTTGGTTCCAAATCATCAACCCCCACACCCAAAATCAAGAGGGATCTAAGGATTGCACTTTTTATGTTATACGTCATATTCAAGTGCTCAATCAACAAATCCCTTTCAATGAACTGGCCACAAAGGATTTTCATTCTCTGCAAGGTCATTACACCATGGAGCTAATCTGTGATAGAAGGTTCTTCAAGGACCCAACTATGGCACCTAACGACGTTCCTCGCTTTCTCTTTTCGGCCATCCAACATCCTCCGAAACAGCCATTCAGGCAAACAATAGAGGAGTTGGAGAAACAACAGCCCGCCAAGGTGCTCGAGAAGAAGAAATGGGACCCTTACTCTTTCGATCTGGTGGATGATGAAGGGGTCACTGAGTTGCTCACCAGGGCAACCATCAACAGATCATCTTCACAAATGGTCCCCCTGTCTGCCATTTCACCAACATTCCCCAATTTTGACCTCAACGCTTGCAAAAGCCTCTCTGAAAATGAACTTCGCCTCATCATGTCGAGGATTTATGCCGAGAAAGATGACCTCATTTTCATGTCCGGTGACATTCTGGTCATGGCAGACGCGCTATGAGAAACTGTACAGACAAAAGGGTCTCTATCCGTAAGTTTGATGGCCGCCTATCAATTTCTTCTCAGACAGAATCACCCTACAACCTATATGGCATCCGCGTATATGAAGGATGACCTCCTAAAGCTAAAGAACTTTGGAACAACTGAGGCACTCATTTCCTTCCTACAACATACGACTCCGAAGTTTATCATGCTTCCTTTCCTCCATTCAGAACACTGGATGGTGTTGGCAACAAATCTTCACGACGGAACAACAACCATATACAACAGTTCTGATAGCCAATACAATCCAGATCAGCAATAATACACCACAACACCAAGGATGCCTTAAAAATAAGTGGCAAAGGAGTGTGCTGACAATCTACATGCCCTTCTCAGCAAGCACACACGGGCATACGGTAAAGAACACTTTCATCACCCCACCTTCAGCTACAAATGCCCACAGCAGCTCCGCGAGTCAAATGACTGTGGCTTCCACATCCTCTACTGGATGTACACCTTTATGGCCCTTGGATGACCAGTCGAGGACATGATAGATGTGGATTACCACGCATTACGAGGAAAGTTCACCGCTAATCTTCTTCGCACACATGGAGCTAATGCAGGACTAACAACCGCCTGATGCCCTTGTTTTTGTACTATCACCCTATCACATTGACACTTTGTGGATAGAGTGAGTGATAAGTTAGGGGGGGGGTACATTGGACAAGGGTGAGGTATCATTCTTAAATCTTTCCCTCTCTATCGTCTCTTTCAATCCTGCACAAAATTTTTCTTTACACACTTAGTTTTTGTTTTAAATAATAAATCCTGTCCATAAAGAATAATATCCCTCTTGGAACAAATTCATCCCCAGCTAACTTCAGAATCCAGTTAGTCCTAAGGAAAAACAACAAGAATAACACATATACATGTAATGGCAAACTAATAAATTATCTTCACATTCGATTTTCATGCTTTTGCTTCAATTCTACATCTAACTCTCCACAGGTAAACATCAGGGCCGAAATAAGCGAAACACTCCCAAGGACGGGAGGGACATCAGGTGACATCCAAATCATGAAGCCTTGCAAGTGGACCACTAGTAGAAACCAAACAAGTGCATGTCGAGAAACTCTAAGAACAACTTTCTTCTCTTCAAATAAAAGAGGCTTGGCCGTCCATTTATTTTCCCTAAAAACCCAAATCCTAAGCTTGTGAGCTTACGAATAAAATCCAGAGTGTTGAATAAAACTATGAGAGTTGTGCCACGAATAAGGATCTATATAAGGAACCAATGAAGGTCTCGCCCAGCCGGTACATTCAGTTGCCCTCACAAAGGCAAATGTGTCGTGCCCGGTAGTGAAACCCTAAGGTATCTAAATATATGAAAGGATGATAAAGGACTCGCCCGACCGGTACATTCAGCTTCCCTCACGAAGGCATATGTATCGTGCCCGGTAGTGAGATCCTAAAAGCATAGACAACCCCTCCTCTACTTGAAGGGGGAGTTACACATCAAGCCTTTAGCCAACCCTCATACCCACTCTAGCTTTCGGTAGGATTTTCAGAGAAGTATAAAACTGATTAGAGTCAACGACATGCACAGAATAAAAAGTGGTCCCAATGCGGGCCACGAGATATGGAAGAAACCTGAGATCCAAGCAACTCTCAATACCTGAAAGAGTTAAGAAAAAAGCTCCGATACAACCTTAGGAGATCTCAGGTTTAGAATTGAAGTAAGAGTATGGAAATCTTAACTAAATAAAATCGCCTCGCCATTACATGCCTCAGCTCTATCTAACTTGAGGAAAAGCTAGACTCTAAGTTAGGGGGGGTGATAACCTCCAATTTTGTGATGATATCTTAGTAATTTTCCTCAGTTTTCCACACTCTTTCTCAGATAAATTAGATAGAATCCTTAACTTTCCTCTCTTATTGCAAATATACTGTTAGATTAACTTTTCTCTCTTTTTACTTATAGGAAAAGACACAAAAAAATCACAAAAGCCTCACATGGTCTCAAGACTGTATGAAGCCAAACAGTCTCAAGACCACATGGATTCACACGGTCTCAAGACCGCATGAAGCCAACAGGTCCCGAGACCGCATGGAGTCACACGATCCCAAGACCGCATGAAGCCAACCGGTCTCGAGACTGCATGGAGTCACATGGTCCCAAGACCGCATGAAGCCAACCGGTCTCGAGACCGCATGGAGTCACACGGTCCCAGGACCACATGAAGCCAACCGGTCCCGAGACCGCATGGAGTCACACGGTCCCAAGACCGCATGAAACCAACCGGTCCTGAGACCGCATGGAGTCACACGGTCCCAAGACCGCATGAAGCCAACCGGTCCCAAGACCACATGAATCCAACTGGTCCCGAGACCGCATGGAGTCAAACGGTCTCAGGGTCCAAACGGTCTCAGGGTCCAAATGGTCTCAGAGCCCAAACGATCTTCAAGACCGTTTGGATCCAAAACTGCCCAAACCGTTTGGACTCCACTTAAAGCCTATAAATAAGACCCGAGGGGTCCTCCCAAAAATATCAAGTTTCAGACACCCAGAGGCTGCCTCTACTACTCTAGAGCTATTGCAACCTCCATCCTCTGCCCAAAGGCTGCCGGTCTGAGATCCACACTCCATCTTGAAGCTGCTCCCTCTCTCTTCGCCAAAGAAGGTGGGAAGAGGATACCTCATCATCAAGCAACCTATGAAGTGTGAAGATCATCATCCTCTCTCTCCTTCCAAGGGGTTGACTTTCCTCTCTCCTTTGTGGGGATGACGTTCTCTCTCTCTCTTCTCGCCTCCTTCTTTATCCTAGATATGAGTGAGTAGTTTCATTCACTAGGGTGCGGGGAGAAGCCCCGCTACCCATGTTTTCATTTCATGCAATGTAATCCATAGTTTGCAATAGAGATATACTTTCTTTTCAGTTCAACATCAATCGTTTAATGAATGCTTGTTGCTTGATCACCAACTCGTGTTATCTTTTATCTTTTAGTATGAATTGTCTATGTTTGTACTATCAGATTCAAATCTCGATTGTATGTTGGTTCTTGATGCATGTATCCACCATGCACCTGTTTCGGTATCTAGGAGTGTTTCTCAAGAAGTAGAGTATACTTACTTCCATCGTTGTACTTTCATACTATGAAATGGAATCAGTTGATGTATGAAAGTACAACCTTGGTGAGTCGAGGAACACACTTTGCGAAGGGAATGATGTAAAGTAGGTGACCATTCGTTCGGGGATGGCTGGAATTGCAACATTCCCACACTTCTCGTAGTTAGTTCTCCAAAAGGAAACTAAATCTACAAAGATACTAGCTGATTAGACTCTTTTTGCAGGTTATGTTTTGTGTTGCATGTTTTGATCCATGTGTAGTGGTGGCGAAAGCCGATCACATCCTAGTGGCTCTTTATCATTGTTAAAATCCTTAAGTTTACTTTCTTTCTTTACTTTACTTGTACTTAGTTTAAACAACCAAACCAAACTTTTTGAGCTAGATACCTACTTTCAAGAAGTTAAGTGAAATTCCAACGTTTTCTATCTTGTCAATCTCGACAAGGCCGTTGTCCTATGGATTCGACCCTTAACTATGCTGCGATAAGGCTTCCACGTATCCTAGTATACGTGGGTGGAGTTCTCAATCTAGTATAAGCAAGGCTAAACTTAAATATTTACTATATTTAGGATTTTTAGTGGTGCGCATAATTCCACGCGAGTGGTAGCTCCATCACTTGGTTTTCTTAATAAGATGCTTAAACCTTAATCTAATAATGTGATGCACCTTAATAACATTTAACATGCTTAATGTGCCTCATATGTTTTGGCATTATGAGAGAGGGAATAGTGCTTAGGGGTGCCTTGTTGAACCTTTGTTTGATGAGGAGAGAAGTGGTAACACCTTGAGTGTTGTTTCTATGGTTTGCTTGGTTGCCTTAGTTTTGGGTTGACTGTGTGGGTTGATCATTTGAGTCTTGGTCTTTCAACAACCACCCTTGATGTTTTGTGGTTCTATCCTTGTGGTCGATGGTGGTTTTGTGTGTGTGGTGGAGTCTCATCAGTTGCAAAGCTTTTCCTCTTTTCTTTTGGTCGTTGATGACCTAGGGTTCCTTATGTTGGGTCACTGAGTATATTAATCTTCATGGGGAGTCAAACCTTACCACTACACAAGACAGGGAGTACTACCAAGGAGAGAATATCTCAGAGGAGTCCTCCAACAATGAGGAATCATTCGACAAAGGATGAGTCTTCCAACACTAATGAATCAATACGAACGTAGGCCTCTGAGTATGCACCCTCTGAGGAAATACAAAACCCAAAGAAGAGGTGGGAACCCAGACCCCCTCCCATGGACAAGTCAAGAAAGGTAGCCAGGATATCAAAACCTACCAATACAAGGGGTCAGATACTAGCATAACCAGAAATTACAACTACAATTGAAACTCCCCCAGGGTCATTCCACAGGATGTAGAAGTCATTTATAAGGAACATACTTATAACTTCTTCTTACCAAGGGTTTATGAACATCTAGACACATGGGAGGAAATGTGTAGAAATGAGAACCTTAAGTCCACAAGGTTCAGAGATGAGGACACCCTAAAGAAATTAGGGATATATAAAAGGGTGAAGGAACATTTGGAGAACACTGGGCTCCATAAAATCTGCTTCAACAACTACTTCTCACATGATGAACTCACTCTATAGTTCATGTCGTCCCTAAAGAAGTAGATAGTTATTGATGGTGAAGCCAAAGAGTGTGGGTGACCTTTTATATTGGCAGTCTGAATCATTAAAAAAGATTACATAATCACTGAAAGATGGATAAATTCCATCTTAACTTACTCTGACAAATAAGACATGAATGTAAATAAGGCTAAGGGAGACAGAGAGGTTTGGAGCTTCCAAATTGAAAAACCATGGGAGAAACTATCAAACAAATACATGTATAGTTCAGGGCAGTCAAAAGCTACAAAAATGCTCTCTAGGTGATGCACATAGTGCATAAAAATATTCGCCAATACTATGACAACCTAGTTTTCTCTCTCATTTATTATGCTCATTTCTCTCTCTATAAGAGGCCCATATCACTATTTTTAATTCAAATCAATACTTGAGTGTGTTGATGATCCAATTTACCACCTCAGTGACAAATCTCATGATATGTGGCTCTAATTGGAGAAATTGGACTAAGTATCATGCTTTATCTTGATCCCTTCTTGCTTCTAATTTTGAACCTCAACCCCATGAACTTTTGTCTTTCCAATATCTACCATTTTTTAGAAGACTCACTTACAAATCCAACAATGCAAGAATCGACCCAATCAAACATTTCTATCCCAAGTTATGAAGTCTTGAAGTTTGGTGAATTAATATGTATTTTTAGTTCCAATTTTTGTACCCTTTGCCTATGTCGTTGGGCCGGCTCCTTGGTCCCAATATTGGGCATGTGCTCCTCTTAGCCCATGCCCCACACTTCTCCTTCTAGGATCAATTCAAAGCTCCAAATATCACTCCAACGACTCTTTTCCTAGTTCCCTCTTCCCCTTCCTCTTTGGGAAACAACCTGTGGCTTAAAGGTCATCTTCAACCTCCAGCCAAATTAGGCAATGAAGGGAAGATGCATATTTTTGGGATCTAAACCCTATCCCCCTTGATCCATTTATAATCCCTCTCATTCCAACTCTTTCTATCCCCTTTCCTCTTCCTTCCTTTTCCCTTCCACCTCTTGTGCCCTATACTCTCTAGCGGTTGTCGTTCCTTCCGCCTGAGCCAGCTGTTCCAAAGAAGCTACTAGCATTTCACCCGACAGTAAGGAGGAGGCACCCAAAGTCGCCATCAATACATGTGTCTCCACATCTATCCCTTCTCCCGTGTGGGCTGTAGCTGGATGGGCGCTGAGAGCAGGTCGACTTCCCCTGTCCGTGCCCTATTTGGGCATGGAGAAAGGGGAGAGTTAGTGTGGCTTGCGAGTAAGAGACCTCTCTTGGCCAGCAACCACAATCCACCGCTAGGAGACTATGCATCTTACCAACCAAAAGGAGCATGAGAGTGGCCGATGGCCATGGGTGACTTCCAACTACTCAGGGGTAGTGTCGAGCGGCCCCAAGCTCCGCACCATCACTATGGTGTACGACAAAGATGAGGGGAAAGAGCTCACGTCCTATGTGCCATCAGATCCTGGATCAGCGATCCAAATGGATCAATAAATGTTAGGTCACACCCTTATTGCACATGATACTCTCATGATACAAATTTCTCTAAAATGCATAACTCACTCATTGTAAGGCCAAATTGGGAAAAATTATATATCAAATTCTCTTATTTTGTCCTAGTGTTGACAAATATGTGATCTTTGACTATGTTGACCATATTAAGTGCACTATTATGGTAAATATTGGATCTTTGATACCCAATATACTTCCTACACCTCCAATTAGTAACTTTGAGGAAAATAGAACATATGCAAGATGTAATTACCATTCTTGATCCTTGATTGACTTTGATGCACTAATGTGAAATTTATGTGAACTTTAACCTGATAGCTTTGATCATTTTCTAATCTTGATCCATTGATATATGAAACTCATTATAATATCAATTTTCAATAACCTTTTGATGCTATATAACATGCATGTCCAAGATCGCACTACTTCTTGCTTGTTCACCCCATATCACACCTAATGCATGAAAGTGACCCCTTTGTGGTGATGCATGAGTATACTCAAATCGATGATGGCATCCTGGCCTTCCTATTCATACAAACCTTTTAGATCTCTGAAATATATAATCTTTTGATGTTTAAGTGACTTTAATGCTATGATCAACCCCTTGCCCCATGTTGATGATTGAAGTCCTAACTCTACTAGTGATGACCTAGTGTGACACTCATTGTTTGTTTGTCTAGTTTGTGCCCAATAGTGATATGGATCCTTATACCTTGCATCTCCCATCTTATAATAGGGATGTACCTAATGTTTATGATCCATTGAAGTGAATGTCCCACTTAGGTGATGTGTTGGACCCTAGTGATATAACTCTGGTATGTTGGATCTTGAATGTATGTGGGTATGTTGATACAAATGTTGGTTGCCTGATGCCTAGTCCCTAGGGGACATCCAACCTACTTTGAATCTTATTCTTATGCCCTATATTGATGATATAAAATCATGTCACACCCTAAATAATCTCTTAATGGATTATTATCATGACCTTGTGTGCCCTATTATGAGTTTTTGAACCTTATAATGTACATGAGTGACATGAATCTTGAAATGATCATATATAATGCTTGGAACCTTAGAATGGCTAGAAACTTGAACCACACCTTTATGACAGAGCCTAGACCAGCAAAAGATCATCAAACGTGTAATCAACTAGCTTGGAACCTAATTTGGCCAAAACCCTAAAATGAAGCTAATTAGGGTTAATGATTGAGAATCCAATACATGTATGAAATCTTGTTCTTAATAAGGTTTGGCATGTGATCTAGATGGTCTAGTATAGGTTATGAATATTTGAAATTAGGTATGGGCTTTAATAATTATATGACTATGGATTTCTTTCTTGAAATGTGATACATATCTATGCTTGTTTACTTGCTCAAATATTGCCATGTAGTATTCTAATATTGTACTCATTGTTTGTCTTGTATCATTGTTTTATAACTTGCAAACATAATATAGAAACTCCATTATGCAAACCTCATGCACTTGCCTGAAGTTTTGGGGTAAGGACATAAGGTTGGGCGTCCTACTTGAGTTATCAAGATAGGGTGAATCATTGATAAAAGGGCTAGCTAATCTTGAGCACCCTCATAGACTCTTCCAGTGAGAAGTTGTCCACAAAAGGCCTTACAAATACATGATATTGATGAATGCATGAAATGATGGTATAATTGGAGTGAAATGACACAAAACATGGGCTCTCATTTTTCTAATAATTCACTTGTTTATTTCTTGTTCGTTGCCTTTGCAAATCTTTTCAAATTATGCAAATCTTATGTATATGTATCTTTTAGCCATGTACTTAGCACCTCGTGTGCCTGACCCACCTTGTTTCATGTATTTTATAGGTCCAGAGATGGATAGAAATTGATGGGAATGGTTAGCTATGCCAGGTGTACTTGTTGTAAGATCCCTAGTGTACATGGGGAGACTTGTGTAGATTTGACTCTTAATTTGTAATTGAAATCTTATAATCAAAGAATGTTTCTGAATATATTGTTGAATGTTGAAATTATGTTGGTGCCTTTATCTTATTATATGCTCATGTATGCTAATCTTTATGCTTCCACATCTGTGCTTTGGAAATAGCATGCTAGGGCGGGTGCCTAGGCCCTATTGCTATTGGATTTATAGTCATTTGGAGGTAGGATTTGGGTAAGAAATAGTTCCACGACAGATGGTATCAAATCATGAACAATAACTACATCAAAAATTACTCACATGAAATAAAAACTAAACACAACCTTACATCTCAACCCTAGAAACATAATGAGTTGTCCATTGTGGATTAATTTGACTTATCCTCTAGGTTAGAACCTACATGTTGTAGAACTAGGTGTAGGCTTGTGTAATCCATAGAACCCTTTCTTTTCTCCTCCTTCTATCCTATAGTATGGGTTCTAGGTTTAGGAGGGTGAGAAAAGGGAGATATTATTACAACCCTAGACATATGTTTGTGACATGTGCTTAGGGTAGATACACAAGTGTGCACCATGTTCTTGCTAGTTCTGTAGGTATCATGGTACTAGATTGCCTTATGAGTGTGGTAACTCGATTTGGTTTTGGTTTTATTAGAATGGAGTATGGTGGTTTTCATTGTCCATTTCAATGTTGGAGAAAACTTATTTCAAGTATAAGTATATGTGCATATGAAAAATGTTACCACACACAGAAAGGCAGTGTGTATCCATGTTACCTAAGAGAAAGAGATGTAACATCAAGTCTAGATGAGAGATTTTATATGATAGTTGTAGTCTCTAGAGTTGTCTAGAGACATGATAAAGGTTGAGATAGTAAGTAGCCTAGATAACCTAAGTTGTTGTTCTTGTTGTTGATGGTGATGACGACAATGATGATGTTGTTGATGTTCATGATGATGGTGGTGGTGATGATGTTGATGATGTAAGTTTGATTCAAGATGACCTAATCTTGTTTTTAGAATATTCGAGTATGTCTTGATGACATAGGATCAGTTTGACCATGCACCCTAGCTAATATAGCACCATGCTTGATGTATATGACTTGGTTTGTGTGTTAAACATAGCTCGTAGATTAACATGCTTGATTGTGCCTAATCTTGTATATGATGAGATATGATGTGTGAGATATGGTTTGAGACCATCATAGGCCTCAATCTCTTTACAAAGGAGGACCTCTAGCATGGGATGTACAAAAAAGGTGACCTCATGATATGAGTTGACTTGGCATGGGAGAATGTCAAAGTACCTAAATTCCAAAATACATGAAATGTTGAAAAATATGCACGACGAAATATATGATGATGAGTCCCTACCTAGAATACTGCTATGTATGTGACTTGAGTCACCTAGTGTGTCGTTTCCTTGGAAATTTTGAACCCTAGATTTTCTAGATAAACATCTAACCCTACAAAAAGAGACATTGAATATATGAAGTTTTCTATATAGGTGAGGGAGATGTCCCAAGACCTTAATATGATTTAAATGGTATGAAATCTCCACGATGAGCCTCATACTAGGGTTTTTAGTTTGATGTAAAGGAATCTAGTGGTTGCTCTCACTGTTATGTTGGGTAAGATTTTGGTGGGTAGAACATTTTGCCTTGACATAGATAAGTCTTAGCTTGAGTGGCTCGAGCTTGTGGATCTCTTTATAGATACATGCGATACAATTACAGAACCATGATGTTGATGATAATAATTCTCATAAAATTATTCTTGATACATGAAACATCTCACTTATGTAAAAAATTTGACATATATTCATGATAAGTCACTCTCATAAGATAGATCTAATACAAAACCATACCTTGCATAAAAAATGTAGATTAGAAATCAAAAACTTGTTATGATGACACCTTCAAATCTTAGCTTGAATAAGAACGACATATAAGTTTCTTGATTTTAGAACCAAAATGGAAAACAATGAACATAATTGGGGGACAACTGCTAGAAATTTTGAGAGAAAACTAAAACACGCATGAAATCAAGTGTAATGATGAAATACAAGTTCAATGATAATATCCTTTAAGTCATGATGATGAACATATTAATTTGAGAAGTTGAAAACATAGAGTTTGATAACCCACCTCAATGCTCGTATAACACACCTCAAGGTCATATGAGTATATAAACAAAAACCCTAATCTAATGGTAATAAGGGATGCGGAAACCCTAGTGTCAAGATGATGTTATAACGTGATGGAATCCTAATGTAAAAAAAGTATATATGTTTTGGGATGTGTACATCCTTGTTGATGACCTCCTAAGTGTGTATCCCATGGTGTCAACATAGGGCAAATTTTGTTAGATAGACTGGAAGGAGTAATGGGCCCAGAAGGCTCACGAGATTTTTGCATGGGTGGCCTAGTTACATACGTTTCCCACTATCTAGGATACCCCCACGAATTAGAATTTTTTGCCAAAACTACTAGGGAAAGGTTGTTAGACACTAGGTACTTGATGGTTGTCAATGTTTTAAGAAAGTACAAGAATAATTACTTCTATAGATTTTGCAAGATGAATGAATTCTGTCCTCTCCTCAAAATGAGAAATTATGACTATGACAAATGGCTATTCGGGTAGGATGAGATCCTAAAAATGAAAAAAAGATCTTTACTTCTCCCCTCATCAAGTGAAAAAGCATCATCAGACCGCAACTAAAGCATACAGAAGACACAACTACTAGGCCAACAAAGCAAATAGTTATCATAGGTTGTCCAATAAAATGGTCTATAAGCCAAAGTGAAAGCGGTCCCCCACACCTGAGGCAATAAGTCTAGGGACAGAACAATCAGAACCTCTAGTGGTGAAGCCTTCCATCGTTATACCAGAGATACCACAACAAGATGAGAAAGTAACTCCAACAAATATATCTGAACTGTGTTTACCATAGATACTGATAATATCCCAACTTGAGTTGACTTTATGGCTGACTCTGTACATACAAGCATAATCTTTATAGTGGATATACCAAAAGAGTTTGAACACCGAGAGGAGGAGACTATAGAACCCTCCATCAATGCAAGTGTGGCATATTGCCTCACTATTTCCAAGGACCCTAATAGAAATGCCATAGCTGGCAATCTTGCCAATGAAGGTGTCAATAAGGAAGATGCAGACAAAGTGAGAGAGCATCTATCGCCCAACCATGAAGTTGCCATCGAGTCGTCAGAATGGGAGGTCTCCAACAGATAGGCACCGTAGTAAAATCATGAGGCCAAGAAATGCCTATAAATAAGCAGGGGGCAACAAATCTTGGTCTGAGAAAAGTGCTCGAGTAGGAGGTAAGCTTGAGAAGGAACACATAGCAACCATGACGAGACCCTACCATGACATGATTTATGGATATAGGGAATGAGATAGATGACCTCTGTGAGATTGTCTCAACTCACTTGTAAACATTCAACTTTAACTATGAATATGTCTACATGAACCTCATAGGTAGTAAAGATAACTATTGACATCAAACCCATACTGAGTTTGCCACATCAAATGTACCTCTTGGTTGCAAACCGAGTGCAAGTGATGAAGGCCTTAGTGGGAATGAAAAAGGAAGTGTCATTCTCCAACATGAGAGGGATGACTTATACCATGAGAATGAGTAGTGGCGTGTCGTAGAGAAAAAAAAGGAGGCACCACCGACACCGCCCTCCAAGAAAAGAACCATCATCAAGGAGAAAAGGATGTATCGACAAGAAAAATTCACTTTCAACCGCAGTCGATGCTGATGTGCAGTTGAGAGCAGAGATGGTGCTACCCAAAATGCAACCCGACAAGGCTACACCACCTCCAAATAAAGACACCACGGTAGAAATATCTACTGAAGAAAGTGAGGAGTCTTCTATAAAAACATAGAAGTGCCCACTGGGGAGGAAGAACTTTCCAACTTTCCAGCCTCACCAGGGCACTCCACCAACAACCACAAGGAAAGGGGACCCACAAAACCAACATACCAAGGTGCCCCAGAAGTTTTGGAGCAAGTTGTTTCCACCACAAATTTTGAAGCAACATGTGAGAATGACATCATTCTAAAGTTACTAGAGGGAGGAGAAGGGGCACCGAAAACAACCTAAAGATATCACAAATAATTTGGATCCTTTATCCAACTACATAGCTCCACCACATCCAATCGTCTATGAAGACTTCGTCAATTAACTGCTACTAGATGAACAAATTGAAGCAAGAGTACATCACAACCTTTTTGAGGCAGAAATAGAAGAGCAAGTAGCTGAAGGGGATGAGGGGAACATGGACATGATGTTTAATGATGGACCAACGAAACAGACAATCTGGTATTTCCTGAACCACCCATGATGTCTAGTTCAAGCTCGACAACATTGCCATCACTGTATTGCAAGATGAAGGACATGGATATGAACTTAGTATCAAAATTGTTCCTACATGACATTCATGTCCTGGCTGACATTCTAGATGATAATAAACCTAGAAGTAGCAACAACATATACAATCTGACGAGGGAAGATATGTATTTAGCCTTTCTACATAAGGAAAATATTAGCAAAGTGTTCTTTAAAGTATTGTCCAGAACTATTATCAAAGAATACATGTATAGATCTTGTTTCAATGCAACATATACACTAGAAGCCCAATTGTACAAGGAAAAAAATCAACTCACCCTCGGTTGAAGAGCTACAAGATACACTACAAAAGACAAAGAATCTACATTACATAAATTTACCATTTAAGGCCTTCAACTAGTGGTTTCTAACCATGGAAGATATTTATACAAGGTGAGGCTTTACGTATAACTATAGAGTAAAAGACCTACCTTGCGAAAGGATGGTTTTTGATAAGCCAGAGCATAGGACGATACAAGAAATCTTAACGTGCTTGAAACATATGATATAAGGAGTAAGCGAGTGGTATCCTACAAACTGGAGGGAGATTTCCATCAACTACAATGTACCACTGGAAATGCAAAACTCAGGGGATAGTTCATTCATAAAGCTATGAACAATCGAAGATATAAACATGGGGATTCCTCTAGAGTACATTGCAGTTGAAGACTTCCATGCTCTACAAGGTAAATATGCCATGGAAGTCATCCACAATAGGAGATTCTTCTATGATGCATCATGGAAGACATCCTGTGTAGGAGGTACACACTTTTACCCCTCCCCGAAAAGACTCCATGGAGGGAGTAATAAAAAAACTTAGAAAAATAAGCTAAAACCTCACATCCACATGAATGCACAAATCTTCTAGTGATTCTTCCTCCTCAGTCAATACTACGATCTCCTCCTCCACAAAAAACATCAACCCCTTCCTCCAAGCCAGTAGTGCCTACGCCTCCACCACAACATCTAAATATCCCACTCACCCACCCATATATGAAACAATAGCCATCCAATGGCTATGGACCTACATGCTACAACAACCAAGGGTTCCCTTCCAGAACAACATTTTACTCATAACACTACAAAAACTACTCAACCAGAAATAGAAGCCGCTTCTCCACTTCAGCAAGATACCCATGTACTAGAGGAGAGGAGGAATCAACACATGATGTAGAAGTGGAAGCCCCTATCATGTCCAACTAAGGGATTGAAAAAGAAGAGATTGAAAAAGACATCATAGCCCATGATGAACCAAAAGCAACAATAGAGCCATCACCTGCATATTTGATAAAACCCACATTTGAGAATTTTGACAAAGATGCTTTCTATGGGCTATCTCTAGAAGATCTAACATTCATCATGGAGGAACTCCATCAACATGAGATGGGATCATCATAGTATTTGAACGGGATAGTGTCTAGGTCCTCCTGCCCAACCTTTATGAGATACTATTTATACGACAGTTAATGTCATGTCATCCTATCAGTTGCTTTTCACTGACGAGCTTGATAATGTCTACATGGCCTACGACGACATAGTCAGGGACATTTTACATAATAAAGAATCAGGGGAGCTACATCAATTAATTGATCATCTAAAGTATAATCTCCCAGATTTTATATTTGTATGAATTCTACATGATGGACATTGGACACTTCTATTGGTAGATATAAAAGCTCACACGACAATCTAGTGCAATAGCTCAAACACTGAGTTTAGCTTAAAAAGAGCACCTCTTCACAAAATAGCTAAAAGTTTCATTGAACTAAAAGTAGCCAAAGTGGCTAAAAAATTGTTGAGCTCATACGGATGTTCAAAAGGGGACTTCTAGATGAAGGCCTAAAATTTGAGAAGCCACAGTTCTACCATAGGATCCCACAACAACGACCAGGCTCCAACAACTATGGCTTCTACATGTTGTTTTGGATGTAGATGTTGGCCACATCATACAAGAAGGTGGAATTCTATTAGGAAGATTACTACCACCACCTTCGAGGGAGTTATTCTTTGGAGATATTAATGTTAGATTGGGAACTTACAAGCTCACATCATTAAGTCGCCTATTTTCATCCAACCTCACTCTTTGACACCCTAAGGTCTGGATGCATGATAAGTTTGGGTGGGGTACGATTAGGTGAGCTTAGTATGTTTTCATGCCCTACATTTCAAATTTGTTACATTACTTCACTTTACTGTCTCCTTACTTCACATGTGAAAAAAAATTCTAAAATTTTGAAAGTCAAATGGCCAATTTTGCCAATGTACATAATTTGGTCTTTTTAACTTTGGAAGGAGAAATTTTGATGCAAAGAAGTTTTGAAGGCAAGATTTGAATCCAATTTTCTTACATGTTATCATAACCCTTACCCTTAGACTTTCTTGTCTCCTGGGTAAGTCTTAGTGTAATCATTTCAAGAGTAATGTTTTGGGCTACTATCATCATCTAATAAACACCTACTTGACCATGCCTTCACACCATTTTTATCTCAAGATACTATAGGTAAAAAAAACACTACTATGCCAATAGAAACCCTCTAAAATAAGGACTCCACTTGACATACCCCTGATCAACCATCCAACTTCCGAGTACATGTTCGAAAGTGCTAATGCCAGCAACAAAGAAAATAGCTACCCCTTCAATGCTAAATCCCTGCTTTGGGAACAAAAGAGGCCCGACAACCCACCTTCCATTAAAAAATCTCACTACATAAAAGCCCTTTAAGTAAGAATAAAAGTTGAGTGTGAATAAAAAGCATGAGAGTTGTGCCCTACTAGATGCCGAAGGACCCCGCATGGTCGATGTATTACTGCACTCAAGAATGCAAATATGTCATGCCCAATAATGGATCTTGGAATCCAAACAAATATCCACTTATCTTTCGACGTCTATCTCACATAACCACCTAAAACTACATAAGGAATAATAGTTGAGTGACACTATTCTATAATAGTTCCTCATGGTTGAGTAAGCCCTAGAAAGATAGGAAACACAAGCAGCCTTGGCCCACCATTACACCATTAGCTAGATTACCCAAAAAATAAAGGTTGGGTGTGAAAGCTACCTCTATGGCATTTTGCATAAGTATGGTTTGGAAGAGAGATTGGATACAATTCATGAAGAGGATACTCCTCTTGGGAAGAGGATGTGCTAGACAAAGAAGGTCATGCAACCATGGATCAAAGAGTGATGAAACTGGGAGTGTAGTAATCCATCCAAGTTTGACAAGAGAAAAAAAATGTTAACAAGAAAACAAAACGTTCAACAAATAAAGCCCTAAAATTGTCTCGATGCCTTAACTCTACCTATTTGCTTGAGCACAATCTTGACCCTAAGTTTGTGAGGGATTGATAACATCCAATTTTGTGGATATTTCATGCCTAAATTTACTTCTGATCTCCTCTCTTTATGCAAAGTTAATCTTGTTGGATCTAGGGCTCTAAAGGGGGGTGAATAGAGCTTCAAAATTCTCACAAGATAAGTTAGACCTTCAAATTATATCAATAAAAACCAATAGCTTAAGTGCATTTTGAAGTCCTAACTAACTTGCATAGCAAGGATGAGAGAAAATGAAGCAAGCACTTGGACAAGTTTGTTTTGAGTGGCTCCACTCTCCAAACTAGGAGAGAGTCAATCCACTACCTAGAGAGCTCAACCTCTAGGACTTTGAAAGTGATTTCTTCTATATATTCACCTATAAGAGTTATAACACAAGACCCACCAAAGGACTTACCTATCCATTACAAAGAGTCTTCAACCTTACCAAGGACTTACCCACTTTGCAAAGAGTCTTTTGCTGACTTCCAAGGACTTACCTACTCTTGTACAAGTCTTCAGCCTTCAAGGAATTACCCACTCCTCTTGGATCTTCAGCCTTTGCCTTATCCTTCACCTAGAGGAGATCGTCACCTCTTATTCAACCTTGAAGAAGAATAGAACCAACTTCACCTTCACTCAGAGTAGCTTGCTTCACCTTTGCTTCTTTGAGAAAAGGGGTAGGGAAGAAGGAATGGAATGAGATCTTTACAAGAACAAGGAAGTAGATCTCTTAAAAACCTGGCCTAACTCACTGATAATCATAAAATGCTATGTAAATGAGAGAGAGAGAGAGAGAAAGGGGATCAAGGAGTTGAAACACACTCAACTATAGCAAGGGCTTAGAATAACATGAATGAGAAAACTTGGAATGAACTCTAAGGGGTCATATTTGTAGTTGGGGGTGTTCCCTTGAGTGTGGGGTCACTTAAGGGCAAAATATAGCCAACATATCTATTCTCATTCAAAATAACTCACTAATGGTTATAATCACTTTTTCTATGTTTTTCATATAGTACATTTGGTCGAGTTTCAATAAAGATAACTTGACCAATCTACTAAGAGACAAAGACAATTTTCAAACTATCAGTCGGGTTTGTTCTGGGAAATTCAACCGATGAGCTAAAATTAGTTTTGCTCAGTGATTTGGTCGGTCGAGTTCTATGAGTGTGTAACTTGACCGATTGGTCTCTTTAGAAAATCCATCACTAGATCGGTCGAGTTTCCAACCCGATCGATAAAACAGCCTGTGACAAATTTTCTAAATTGACATTTGAGTGATCAAACCTTAGAATTAAGTGTCCCTGATTTTTTCTCATCTTAGTTACAAGTCATATCATCAATACAAGTCATTACAAAAAATCATCTAAGGTCATTTGGAGTGATTTCCCAAAATGCACACTTTCATTGCTTTTGACTTGAACTTGAACAAGCTAGGGTTTGTGTAATTTGATCCTTTTCATGTACCTAAAGCCTGAAATCAATCTTGAGCAAACAAGTTAAATACATAGGAATGGAATGGTTAAGTCATTATCAAAATATGGACAATGTAGAACTCTCAAGTCAACATTCTCCCCCTTTTTGACAATGATAAACCATTCCTCAATCATAATGAAAAGGATATGTAAAGTTGTACCTTTGCCTTGTGAATTGTAGGGGGTTCATGATTTGAACAATGTGAATTGCTCCCCCTCAATCTATGCTTACTCTTACCTGCATAGTTAGTCTATATACACAAAGAAACGTGACATATATACTATATGGTCCTTTAGCAAGTCACATGATAAAGCATATAATGAACAAGAAATGGATCACATAAGCTATAAAAGCAATACAATATGGTTGAGCTTCAAAACATTGAACTTCTTTCCCCCTTTTGACATTATCAAAAAGTAAGGGGGTAGAAGAACATAGAAATGGGTCTTCTCCAAGCACAACCAAACATACATCCACAACATGCAATCACAAAGCATACACCAAATAGAGATGAGAGAAACATACAATATAAGTCATAATCAAAATATAGTAAAAAATGGCACCAACTCATAAGATATAGTGAATCAAAGAGTAAGTGTACAAATGATTGAGATTACAACCCAGAAAGCATGTTCTCAAAAACAACTACAAGCCATAACGATGAAAACTAGATGATAAAATAGTACAACTCAGACAATGTGCCCAGATGTTTTTAATACAAAATAGCCTAGAAAGATATATATGATCAACATCTAGACTAGAAATTAGAAATTCTAAACATCTAGGTCATCTATGTCCACATCATCAACATCATCATCAGAAGCTTCTAGATCGTAGTCATCATCTTCGTTTGAAGGTGCAACAAAGAGAACAACATCACCTTCATCATCAGAGGAACCAGCAAAGCCATCAGAGCCATCATCAGAAGCATCACTATCATCCTCATCAGCCTCCTCGTTAGCAACAACCTCCTCATCAGCTTGGTCTGGCATCTCATCATCAGCAAGAGAACCAAAACCTCGATCGGGCCAATAAGCATTCTACTCATCCCAAGACATGCCAAGAGCATGGAGCTCATTGGCCTGTGGGAAGGAAGGAGCAGAACTACCAAGACTAGCAACCAAAGTGGCCAAGGGGCCAGCTGTCAGAGGTAGCACTCTAAGGGCAGATCTACCAGCAGCAATGTATGTAGAAGCAGAAGCAGTAGGTGGAGGGATAAGGTAAAAATGATCATATGCATAGGATGCATAGTCACATCCTGGGTAGGGCTGGTAGGTAGGATAAGGGTGTGAACATGATAGGTTCATGTTAGACATGATGACACAAAGGTCATGATGTAGGTGATCTAAACCTGAAGGTTGTACGCCTGTTGATGCATCATGTAGCCCATAAGGGTTTCATTTTATACATGGAACAAGGCACGGGTAGGCCAGGTAGGCTGAGGTGGTAGAGATGCACATGTAGAGGTAGAGGACCCAGGCATGGTAGAGGATGGGATAGGCACAAACTTCTAAAGTGTGGTCTCACTGATGCAAACTCCTTTCCAGGTAGGTTTGTAGTGAAGGTCATGGAAAAGAGATTTTCCAGTGGAAAGCTGGAAAAGACCACTGATCAGTGCTGGGTAGGGAGGTTGGGTGCCACAGGTGTTCTTTCTTGAGTCAAAGAAGGTCATATGGTGGAGAACATATCTTTCCCACTTGACTCCTATGTTCTTCAAGAGACAGTACATAATTACCGCAGTGTTTTTTGTAAATTTAGTCTGATTTTCCTTTGGATGAATATTGCAGTTAACAACTTGGGAAAGTGTGCATCTCTTGAGGTCTAAGGCAGAGGAGGGAAGGGTGCACTTCTTCCGATATTGGAATTGAGGATTGTTCAAGAACTTATGAATATCAGGGAAAGTAAGATCATGCTTCTTGTAGAAGGCCTCAGGCTCGACTAGGTCAAAACATTCAGGAAAGTCCTTTCTCTAGGTGTCAGTCACTTCAGTACCCAGAAACAAGATGTTCAAGGTATCTTCATAGACTTGGAATTTCTTCCCGACTATCATAGAAGTTAGGACTACTTGATTATTGAGAGGTGGTATGAGTGTGATCCCATTCCAAGTTAGCATAGAATTCATGAATGACTTTTATGCTAGTTATGGAATTGTTGTAGCACAAGCATTTGACAAACAAGGCGGATAGGTGGTGATCGTACAACAACTCAGATACTTGATAAATGACCTCTTATCTCCATGGGCGTGGCTCAAACAAGGCACGAAATGGAAAGGGTTTCCTAGGAAGGAGCTCCTTATACCTATTAAGAGCCTCATTTGAGACGAAGAAAGTGTCATCAAAGGGAATCAAGTGAGTGTTGGACAAAGATGAAGGTGCACTAGCTGGGGCGGCCCTCTTTATCCTATTGGACACCATGGTGATGAAATGGAGAGGAAAGAGAGAGCAAAAATGAGAAGAACACCACCAAAATTCGTCCATAGACCTAGGGTTGATAGGAAGCAGGTCTAGGAAGGTCGATCAAGGTCGAACTAGGGATAGGGAGAGGAAGGTAGGGGCTAGGGTTGAGAGCTTGAGGGATCTAGAGGTTGGATCGGTCGATTTTTCTCTAGTTGAGAGGGAGAAAATTCGGTCGACTGAACTTATGTTTACTCCAACCCGACCATCAGTCAAGTTTTGTGACTCAGAAACTCGACTGATAGGCTCTTTAAAAAAGCTCTCGGCCTCCGATCGGTCGAGTTGGCAACTCGACCGATGGTCAACATGAACCAACTATAGAAATTCTAATTTCTAGCCATTAAAGTGCTAATTAAATTTATTTTTCAAGTCCCTTTTGCATTTTGAACATACTTAGGCACATATCACTCATCATTGGGTACTATTTTGTGATAAAACAAGCTTTTGCAAAAAATACCCAAAAAAAGAGAAAAATAAGGCAATAAGAACATGAAAACTGATTTGTAGCATATTAACAAGAATGGTGATCAAAACATATGCAAAGAATATATGATAGATGACGAAAAGCTAGAAGGCATATCAGATTCATTCAAAGAAGATATGAGTATTTTGGATCTAATAAAGTTAAATTGCTCTCTATCTAGAGGTTTAGTGAAAATGCCCGCCAAATGATTTTCTGTGTCCACATGCGTGATATAGATATCGTTTTTGGCAATGTGATCATAAAGAAAATGATGGCGAACCTCTGTATGCTTAACTCTACTATGCAAGATAGAATTATATGATAAGTTAATTGCACTAGTATTATCACAAAATATAGGAGAAGCATCAAAATGAATGTTAAAGTCTTGGAGCATTTGCTTCATCTATAGGACATGGGCACAACAACTCCTGAATGCAATGTATTCACCCTCGGTGGTTGCCATTGTGCTCTATTTCTTGGAGAACCAAGACACCAAGCATGGTTTTAGGAGAAAGCCAGTGCCACTTGTGCACTTTGTATCAATCAAGCATCCTGTGTAATCCACATCACTATAAGCAGTAAGAGTAAAGTTCCTTGACTTGGGATACCATAGTCTAACATTTTGAGTTTTGGATAAGTACCTTAAAATCCTCTTAACAGCTACAAGATGTGATCTCTTAGGATTTGATTGGAAGTGAGCACACAAGCCAACACTAAACATTATATCAGGTCTAGAGACAATTAAGTAAAGTAAACTTTAGATCATACCTCTATGGAGCTTCTCATATACTTTTTCACCTTCTTCATCCTTGTCAAGTTTGGCGGTGTTTGACATGGGTGTGTCCATCGGCTTGGTGTTCTCCATCCCAAAGTGCTCAAGTAGCTCACTTATGTACTTGCCTTGGTTGATGAAGTTCTAATATTTGGTTTGATTGATTTGAAAGCCAAGGAAGAATGTGAGCTCACCCATCATGCTCATTTCAAGTTCACTCTGCATAAGATCACTAAATTCTTTACAAATATCACAGTTAGTTCTGCTAAAAATGATATCATCAACATATATTTAAATGATAAGAAAATTGTTAGAAGTGTTCTTTAGAAATAAGGTAGAATATACTTTGCCCATGATATACCCATGATCTAACAAAAAGATCTTTAATTTCTCATACCAAGCTCGAGGTGCCTGTTTGAGTCCATAGAGAGATTTTTGCAACAAATAGACATGATTAGGTAAACTATCATGTTCAAAGCCAGGAGGTTGTGCAACATACACTTCCTTCTCAATTTTACCATTTAAAAATGATCTTTTAACATCCATTCGATAAAGAAGAAAGTTTTTATAACTAGAAAAAGCAAGAAACATACGAATGGACTCAAGTCTAGATACATGTTCATATGTTTCATCAAGATCCATACCTTCCTTATGATTGTATTTGTTCCTTACCACTTTTCCTCTTTCATCAAGCTTGTTGTGATAGACCCACTTGGTGCTAAAGATCTTTCTATCACTTTGTCTTGGTACTAGGGTCCATACTCTATTCTTTTCAAATTGTTCCAACTCTTCTTGCATAGCTAGGATCCACTCATCATCCCCAAGAGCTTCCTTGACATTCTTTCACTTGAGTTGTGAGATGAAGACATTGTTGGCTTGTTCTTTGTTGAATGTAGCCCGCGCCTTCACTATTTTAAATGGATTATCACCTAAAATTTGCTCTTTTGGATGATTCTTTGCAAATTGGGGAGTTGGATCCTTCTTCTCCTCATCTTTCTCTTCTTCTTGAATGATCACCTCTTTTCCCTTTTGAGTGATGTTGAGATCTTTTAGAATAGAAATTACTTCACCTGCAAAATCATCATTTGGAACAATATATTTGGGAATAGAGGGGTTAGTCACAATAAACTTAACATCTATAGATTCTTCTACTTTAGCAAGATCAATATTAAACACTCTATAAGCCTTGCTAGTAGTACTATAGCCAAGAAAGAAAACCTTGTAAGATTTCAGATCAAACTTGTCAAGAGAATCTTTCGTATTCAAAACAAAACAAGGACATCCAAAAACATGGAAATACTCGATAGAAGGCTTTATACCACACCATAACTCATAGAGGATTTTCTTAAAAGATGGATGTGTAAAAACCCAGTTTGGCACAAAACATGAGGTAATGACGCCTTCGGCCCAAAACTTCTTTGGAGGGTCATACTCTAAAAGCATGGTCCTAGCCATCTCCTCTAGTGACCTATTCTTCCTCTCTAAAACCCCATTTTGTTGAGGTGTTGGAGGTGAAGAAAAGTTATGTGCATAACCAGATCCTTGACAAAAACATTCAAAAAGATCATTTTCAAATTCTCTCCCATGATCACTACGGATGGAAATGATGTGGCAAGAGGCTTCATTCTCAACTGGTTTACAAAAGCTCGAGAAAACATCAAGCTTATCACTCTTGGAAATGAGAAAGAAGGTCCAAGTATATCTAGAGAAATCATCGACAATAACATGGCAATACTTAAAACTACAAAGCAATTGAGTTCTCATTGGTTCAAATAGATCAATGTGAAGAAGTTTAAGAGCTCTTTTGGTACTAAGGACTCATTTGGATTTGAAGGAGGACTTGGTTTGCATTCCTTAGGTACAAGGTTGGCATTCCTCATTCTTTTCAAAATCCAATTTGAGAAGTCCCTTGACCAAGCCCTTTTTTCTCAACTTCTTCAATTGATGTATATTTACATGATCAAGCCAATGATGCCAAAGAGAGATATCATTCGAATTGATTACTAGGCATCTACCAACAACAAGCTTAATGGGGTCAAGCAAAATTACATAAAGATTACCACTTCTAGTTCCCTTATATATAACTTGATAGGTGAGGGAATCAAGAATCAAGCATTCAAAAGAAGTAAATAACACAAGGTAACCATTATCACATAATTGACTAACACTACTTAAATTGTGATGTAGGCCATCCACAAAAAGAACATTCTTGATAAACAAGGATTCACCTACATATCCCTCACCTTTGACCTTGACTTTCTTGTTGTCCCCAAAGGTAACCGAACCTCCTTTATTTTTGGTGAAGTTGTTGAAATGGCTTATATCACCTCTCATATGTTTAGTGCAGCCACTATCAAAAATCCATCTTCCTTATTCCTACAAGAAAGGAGAGTGTTGGCTCCCAACTCAAACTTTGGCATCTAGAGTTAGCTTGGGGACCCATTTCATCTTTGGGTTGGTCCCCTTAGACTTGTCAGGATAATAAGTAGAGTAATAATCATCACACTTGCAATAAGAAAAAATCATAGTATTATAAGTTCCAGAAGACTGTCCAACAAAGAAAGATGTCTCCTTTCTCTTTTTCTTACCTTTGGCTTTGTTCTTTCCCTTTGGTGCTCCCCCTACAAATATCAAACCACTAGTACCACTTTGTTTGGTAGAATGGTCAAGGATTTCATTTAGGGAGTTTTTCCCTTTGAGGAACTTTTGTAGAGAGGCCCTAATTTTAATATTACTATCATTTAGAGATATGATTGTAGAAGACAAACTATCAATATCATCTCTAGAATGAATAAGGTCGGCCTCTAAACAGAGGGCTTTAGTCAAATAAGAATATTTCTCAATAGAAATAGAAGTAATATCATTACTAGGCAAGATAGGTGTAGAGGATAAATCATTAACTTGACTAAGAAACCTATCATTTTCAGATTTAAGCACTTGAATTTCCTTAAGATAAACATATCTTTCATCCTTACGAGTATCAACAAGAAGCTTAAATTCAACATTTTTATTTTTAAGAGTTTCAAGCTCCTTTAGGCACTTTTGGCTATCTTCCTTAAGAGTTTAAACATTCTTAAGATAGACACCATTCTTTACTTCAACTCTATTATATTGGAGCTCAAGATCAAGATATTGACCTTGCAAGTTATCAATGCTCTCAAGATGAGTTTTCTCATTAAGCTCAAGAATTTCAAGTTTAGCATACAAATCATCAATAATTTTTCCTAACCTTTTTCTTTTAGATTTACACTTAGAAAAAGAAGAACTGGTAGAAACAAGCATATAAATAAGAGTTTCCTTAGATAATTCATGCAAGCTTACCTCACTTATCTCACCAATTTCTTCACTAGTAGAGGCCATGAGTGTAAGGTGGCACTCTCCATCTTCTTTAGAGCTAGAGCCACTTGAGGATGATTCCTCCCAAGCTGCATGAACTGCATTCTTGTGTCTTTTCTCCTTATTATCATTCCTCTTATACTTTATCTCCTTCTTGGATCTACCCTTGTGGTGTGACTTTCTTCACTTGGTACATTAACTCTTGTAGTGTCCCTTTTATCCACACTTGTAGCATCTAGGGAAGAGGAGGAGGATTTCTTTTCCTCGAAGTGCTTGCCCTTGATGTAGTTGGCTTCATGCTCACTAGGGCCATCATCTTCACTAGAGGAGGAAGGAGAAGTCTGGAAAGCAAGTTGTTGTTCAAGTATGACCACCTCCACTTGTGCTTTGAAAGCACTATCTTTGATCTTCTTGGCTTCCTTCTCTTCTTTCTTGGCTTCTTCTTCTTGCTTGTCAAGCCTTGGCTCATGAGCTTGGAGATTGCCAATGAGCTCTTCGGTTGGGATATCACCAAGGCTCCTCACTTCTTCAATGAAGGTCACCTTTGACTCCCATCTATTTGGTAGAGCCCTTAAGATCTTGGAGTTGCTTACACCTCTATCCAAAGTGTTTCCCAAAACAGATAGGCCATTGATGATGACATTGAGCCTAGATTACATCTCTACAATCCCTTCTTTCTTTCCCATCTTGAAGTTATCTAGAAGGTTGTTCAATATGTAGATCTTATCCTCCTTGACTTGCTTTGTGCCTTCATAGGTAATGCACAATTTATCCCAAATCTCATAGGCAGTGTCCCAAGATGAGATGTGATTGAACTCCATTGGGGTAAGGGTTGCATAGAGGATGCTTATGGCTTTGGCATTTCGTTGGGCTTCTTTAAGTGCAGCTTAACTCCATGTTGCAACAGCTCCGGTTGGCTCCTTGTATGGTGTGACCATCACCTTCCATATATCAAAGTTCATGCCTTGAATGTAGAACTGCATACACCTCTTCCAATAGAGGAAGTTGGTGTTGTAGAAGACCGGAGGATGCATGGAGAAGCCTCCCTCTAGGGTGAGTGAACCAAGTAAGTTGCCTCCCATATTCTCATCTTGTGGGAGATTGTTGGAAAAGATCATTGGCTCTGATGCCACCTGTTGGATCTAGGGCTCTAGGGGAGGTGAAATGAGCTTAAAAAATTCTCACAAGCTAAGTTAGACCTTCAAATTATATCAATCAAAACCAATAGCTTAAGTGCAATTTGAAGTCCTAACTAACAAGCATGGCAAGGATGAGAGAAAATGAAACAAGTACTTGTACAAGGTTGTTTAGTGTGGTTCCACTCTCCAAACTAGGAGAGAGTCAATCCACTACTTAGAGAGGTCAACCTCTAGGACTTTGCAAGTGCTTTCCTCTATATATTCACCTATAAGAGTTGCAACACAAGACCCACCAAAGGACTTATCTATCCATTACAAAGAGTCTTCAACCATACCAAGGACTTACCCACTTTGCAAAGAATCTTTCACCTTCTTCCAAGGACTTACCCACTCTTGCAAAAGTATTCAGCCTTCAAGGAATTACCCACTCTTCTTGGATCTTAAGCCTTTGCCTTCTCCTTCATGTGGAGGAGTTCTTCACCTCTTTTTCAACTTTGAAGAAGAACATCAATAGCTTCACCTTCACTCGCAGTAGCTTGCTTCACCTTTGTTTCTGTGAGAAAAGGGGTAGGGAAGATGGTATGGAATGAGAACTTTACAAGCACAAGGAAGTATCTCTCTTAAAACTGGCCTAACTCACTCATAATCATGAAATGCTATGTAAATGAGAGAGAGAGAAAGGGGCTCACGGAGTTGCAACACACTCAACTATAGTAAGGACTTAGAATAGCATGAATGAGCAAACTTAGAATGAACTCCAAGGGGTCCTTTTTATAGCTGGGGGTGTTCCCTTGAGTGTTAGATCACTTGAGGAATAAATATAGCCATTTTCCAAGTTCTGACGGATCTATTCTCGCTCAAAACAACTCACCAACAATTATAATCACCTTTTTTGCATTTTCTATATAGTACATTTGGTCGAGTCTCAATAAAGATAACTTGATCAATCCACTAAGAGACAAAACCAATTTTCAAACTATCAGTCGAGTTTGTTCTAGGAAACTCGACCAATGAGCTAAAATCAGTTTTTCTCAATGAGTCGGTTGGTAGATTTCTGTGAGTGTGAAACTCGATCGATTGGTCTCTTTAGAAAATCCATCACTAGATTGGTCAAGTTTCCATTCCGACTGATAAATAGCATGTGACAAATTTTCTAAATTGACATTTGAGTGTTCAAACCTTGGAATTAAGTGTCCCTAATTTTTTCTCATCTTAGTTACAAGTCATATCATCAATACAAGTGATTACAAAAATCATCTAAGGTCAGTTGGAGTGATTTTCCAAAACACACACTTGCATTGCTTTAGACTTGAACTTGAACAAGCTAGGTCTTGTGTAATTTGATCCTTTTCATGTACAAACATATTGAATACATAAGAATGGAATGTTTTAGTCATTATCAAAATATGGACAATGTAGAACTCTCAAGTCAACAAATCTAACCTTCCCCTATTTAGCACATTTATGCCACTTATGCCTTGGTTTGAAGATAAGTACTAGTTCCCATGCAGGTGACTTGTCAAACAATGGTTTTCTTACCAAGAGACAAGATGTCCATTGGTTTCCACAATCGCTAGAGACCATTTACAATAGCTTGGGGACCACCACCAAACCAACCATCAATTCCCAAACCGATGGCTCCCAGCAAAGATGCAGTTCTACCATGGGTTGGGCTGTCAGTCTAACCATTAGTTCTCTAAACAGATGGCCCATCGCCCCTCTAGCTTAGTGCAACCATCAGTTATCTAAACTGATGGTCCACCTGTAGGCAAATATGGTGACGAGTAGGTAGAAGAAACAGAAAAATTTACTCTCATATTCCCCATCAACTATTGGATCGCGTCAACAACTATGTATTGGGAAAGATGGTTTATGAGGTTATACCTAGTCATGGAGCAAGTCCAACGACTATTCCTCATTACAATATGTGCCTTTCTTCAAGTCACACTCAGACGACATCTGCAACAACTCTTGGTTGATCACCACAGACAACATCCTGACGTTGTCCTCCTAGTGAGAAAATCTCTAAGCCTATATAGTAGTCCACACGGACTACCAAGAACTCTTGTTGTTCTAGCAGAACAACCAGGATGGAGTTGTCCCTCTCCATTGGTGTACTTGCACCAAAATTTTCTTGCACAATTGTTCTCCCTTACTATGTCTCCCTTTACTGGGTAGAACTTGCAGGAGTTCTCTCAGTTACCACAACTAGAGAAGAAAAACAATTGTCAGATGTAATTGAGTTTTTTATGAGAAGCCCCCAATACCCCTATATATATAGGAGGGGTTTGGGCCAGGGTTTCTAGTCTGAGTGGGAGCATATTTGACTGGAATTTCATGAATTTTTGCAACTTGCGGGAGAAAAAATATCAATTTACAGGTGAACCAATCGGTTGGCATGTAAGACGACAAATTCAACCCTTGAATCAGTCGTTTTATTATGTTTCCCAATAACAGTTGTATTGGCAATTAATATCTAGTTTAATGCTCAACATGAGTCAACACAAATCCTTGAATCAATCGAATTGATCCACTAATGACTTGGTTTACAACCTGAGCCAGTCGGTTCATGTACCTGAGCCAATCAATTCACTTCCTGAACCGGTCGGTTTCTATTCTAGAATTTCCAAATCAATTCAATTGACCTGACACACTGAAATGATCAGTTCAACACTTGAACTAGTCAGTTCACTATCCAGTTAGTTAACATTCAACCAACATTGTTTAAATTGAATACATAACTCTTTAGTAATCAAGTTTAAACCATATATTCATGAACGAACTCCTATTATAAGTTTTCCTATGTGTGTGACCCTAGTGTATGTCCATAACCCATTTATGACATCACAAGTAAAGAGTGACATCTAGTAACACATCATTGCTACCCAAGTAATTAGAAAGTTGAAGAACAAGTGAAACCTACAACTTGTGATGAGTGTTAGAGTGATTGTCTAATTCCTTTGTCTCTAATATATGATACTAAACTTGAGACATGGAAACTTCATCCTCTCAATGTTCAATGCATCTTCCTTGAACTAGAGTGACATGTCTAAGATAATTGTGACCTCAATATCATATATTGATCCACATGTGCATGTACATGAATTTCTCAGTCTCACTTATCAAGTGGCCAGGATATCAAAGTCCTATAGGAGGGACAAATCTCATCTACATCACTCACAGTCATTCCCATGTGTTAGTGCGCATCCGATCATCACCTTTATGGAAACCCTTATTCAAGATCATGGTGGATGATGTCAAAGTACATTGAACGACATGCAATGAGTGTAGTGATGATTATGGCCACCAATTGAGGACCACAATCACCACCAACACTATGAGAGATGATTATGGCCACCAATTATGGTTTCCATGTCTCACTCTCAAGGTGGGTTTGTTTGATACACATTTCTCCAACAAGTATCTATGTGTTTGGTTTGATAACTCATAATCATGATTGATGAGATTCTATCATCAACCAACACACACTCTAGTCTTATGTGTTATTGTTGTCTATAAGCCTTCCACAATAACACCCGACTAGGAACATAATCAATAATGTACATACTCTAGGCATCCGTATGATCTCATTGTTTAGGTCATCAACATAAAAAATATTTCTTTGAGTAATGTCGTTCTTTAGACATTCAGTATGTTTCATCATTATCTCATAACTAATTGAAACAAAACAAATTGCAAGATCGCCTTTATATATCAAATTGTTTATATGATATGCCATCTGACTCATCATATGATTGGCTCTCAGGGCATCTGAATCATCATATGATTGGATCTCAGGTCATACATATCGCATGTGGTCTTTGCTCATATTTTCACATTAGTCATTTTAAATATTCACATCGTATGAAATAGATAAAAGAAAAAAAAACAAAATTTGATTATATTGATTAAATCACAAAACATAGTAAATTGATGTGGCTCTAATACCACTTAGGGAAATATGGCGATAGAGCAGGTAGAGAAATAAAAAAAATTGTCATATCTCCCATGAAATAGTGTATTGCATAAACAACTATGTAATGGGAAAGATGGTTTACAAGTTCATACCTGGTCCTAGAGCAAGTCGAGCAACTATTCCTCATTGCAGTATGTACCTTTTCTTCAAGTCAACTTAGACAGCATCTGTGGTAGCTCGTGGTTGATCACGATCTATAGCATCCTGACGTTGTCCTCCTAACATGAAAAGCTCCATGCCTCAGTGGCAGTCTGCACAGACCACTAAGAACTCATTTTGTTCTAACAAAACAACTAGGAAGGAGTTGTCCCTCTCTGTTGGTGTACTAGCACTAACTTGCTCTCTGACAATTGTTCTCCTTTGCTATCCCTCCCTTTATCGGGTAGGTTATTGCTCAGTTCTCTCGGTTACCACAACCATAGAAGAACAATTGTCATAGGCAATTGAGTTGTTTCTGAGAAGCCCCTAGTACCCCTCTATTTATAGGAGGGGTTTGGGTCAGGGTTTCCGGTCTGAGTGAGAGTGTAACTGAGTGGAATTTTACCAATTTTCACAACCTACAAGTGGAAAAATGGTCAGTTCATAAGTGAACTAATGGGTTGTCATGTGAGCCGATTGGTTCAACCCTTGAACTGGTCCTTTCATCATGTTTCCCAATTGTAATTGTATTGGCATTTAATATCTAGTTTAATGCTCAGCATCACGTCAACACAAATCCTTGAATCAATCAAATTGATCCACCAACCGCTCGACACAACCTGAGCCGGTCAGTTCATGTACCTGAACCAGTCAGTTCATGGTCTAGAATTGCCAAATTTGGTTCAATTGACCTGACACACTGAAATGATCGATTCAACACATGAACCATTAGGTTCACTATCTAGTCAGTCAATATTCAACCAATGTTGTTTAAATTGTATACATAACTCTTTAGTAATTAAGTTTAAGCCATATATTCATGAACTAATTCCTATTCCAAGTGTATCCTATGTGTGTGACCCTATAGGTTCCAAGTTACATTGGCATTGTATGTCCATAACCCATTTATGACATCACAAATAAAGAGAGGCATCTAGTAACACGTCATTGTTACCCAATTAATTGGAAAGTTGGAGAACAACTTCAACGCCATGTATTTAACTCGAGGCATGGAAACATCATCCTTTCAATATTCAATCCATGTTCCTTGAACTAGAACCGACTGTCTGAGATATATGTGACCTCAATATCATATACTGATCCACATTTGCATGCAAATTCTTTTCTCAGTCTCTCTTATCAAGTGGCTAGGATATGAAACTCCTGTTGGAGGGACAAATCCCATCTAAATCACTCACAGTCATCCCCATGTGCCACAGTGCATCCAATCATCACCTTTATGGTAACCTTTATACAAGGTCACAATGGATGATGTCAGATTACATTAAACGATATGTGGCGAGTGTAGTGATTTTAGGTCCAAGAACCATAATCACCACCTATACTATGAGAGATTATTATGACCACCAATTATGGTTTTCATGTTTCACTCTCAAGGTGGTTTTGTCTGATACACTGTTCTTCAACAAGTATCTATGTATTTGGTTTGATATGTCATATATCACGACTGATGAGATTTTGTCATCAACTAACACACGCTCTAGTCTTATGTGTTATTGTTGTCTATTAGCCTTCCACAATAACACCCGACTAGGGACATAATCAAGAATCTACATACTATTGGCATTCGTATGATCTAATTTTTTTGGTCATCAACCCGAAGACATCATCGAGTAATTCATTCTTTAAACATTTATTACGTTTCATCATTATCTCATAACTGATTGAAATAGAACAAATTGGAAGATTGCCTTTATTTATCAAATTGTTTATAAGATATGCCATCTAAATCATCATATGATTGGATAATGAGACATACATACTAACACCACCAACACGTCTATTAAAGGCCAACAATCTCTAGTCGTCAACATGGGTTCCCAGACTTGATGGCTTGATAGTGTCCAAGACTTGATGGTCTAACTTAGTCCATCAGTCAATGGCCAAGAAGAATCGAGGGGGATGAGGCACAACTAATGGCCGTACTGGACGACGGTCATTTAAGGTCTTCAAGCATGTGCCCTGAGGCACATGTCCAGTCTTGTAGTGCAAGTAATGTGCATTGGAGCAAAGCTATAAATAGGGCCCCTAAAGCACTAAGAAGGGAGTCTCCACATGGATGAGACATGAAGTGATGTAGGAGAGCACTCTTGTCACCATTCAACATCCATCCATCCATTTGTGAAGGTCAGACAACAAAAGTTCACAAGTCTATCCCTTTCATATGCTGCCAAGATGCCCTAACCCCTCCTTCGATAGAAGGAGAACGACGAACACCCTTCCACACTACCCACACCAGATTTAGATCAGAGGATCTTTCCATCGACCTTGACCATATGTGGTCACTATTGGTGAATCCTCTTTTCTTCTTCTCTGAATCTGTCCACTTCCCTTAATCACCTTCATTCTATTTCGTCATCCACCTCCTTGTCTCATTGTACTTGTATATCCATAAAGTTACTCATCACCATGAGTGGTTAAACATATAGCTTCAGTTGGGAGTAGCCACTAAGGCTCTCCCAACATGTAAATACTTATATCCATTGAATATATGATCTTAGCAGTGTTTATCTTCATACGCTTGATCTTAATGCTTCACTTACATGCTTCGATACCATCTTGTATTGTTTGATTGTTAATACCTCTAAATAGTAGTATTAACCTATATCTAAGTGTTATGGAGTTGCATGAATGCATGATAACGTTGGAATGATTAATCTAATGATCATATGGTTTTATTGTGATTGTTTGTTTTCCATCTCAAGATAGAGAGTCTTGTAATCTAGATCTATTCGAAACTCAAAATAGGAGGGAATAGATATTTATGATGATTGCTTGTAAATTTGTTAAGGGTATACCATGAGTGTGAATATTGCATGTTGTAGAGAGATCTTAGATGGTGAAACCCAGTCCAAGTTTCCCCATCCATACTTGATACCTTAACTTTGACGTTCTTCTTCTTTTTGTTTTACTTTCTTGTTTTTTTATTTCTTTTTACTTCTTTGTTGAAGTACCACCATTCCTTGGGAGAAACAATATTTATCTCACTCTTTGGTTGGTGTAACTAAGCTAAGGCTCTTTATTCTTAACAAATACCAGCCTTGTCCTTGTGGATGGACCCCGATTTACTTGACTACATCATACCCCGTGTTATAGTTGTGGGGGCCTCAGTGTGAGGATATCAATTTAAAAGTCTGATTACTCTAGATCCACTCTTTTTAGATCTATCATTTAGGACCATTCAGGGTCTGCACTTAAATTGGAAATATTATTATGCCATATACTTGATCCTTGATAAGAACTTCAAGAGTCTAAGTGGAATATATTGTAACATCTTAGGATTTGAGGCCTCATATAAAATGAACTTAAAACAAATGATTGGACTACCCATATCACCAAGGTGCACCTCCTTTTCAAGGAGTCCATCACTAAAGAACTTTTTGGTTAAGCATGCTCAACCTAGAGTAGTAATAGGATGGGTGGCCAGCTGAGAGGTTGATCTTGGCTTGTGTGTGAGGGAGGACAAACAACACAATTAAGATAGTTGTAACATCTCATGATTTGAGGTCTCGATTAAGATGATCTTAAAAGGAATGATTGGGCTACCCATATAGCCAAGGTGCACCTCCTTTTTAGGTAGCCCCATCACTAAAGAACTTTGTGGTTAAGTGTGCTCAGACCAAAGTAGTACTAGGATGGACGACTAGTCGGGACGTTTATCCTTGCTTGCACGTGAGTGAGGATAAAGCATATAGTTAAGGCTAGTGGTGGTTTGTGGGACCATTCGTCATTTTTGACACGCCAATGGGTAGTGGGCCTGAGTGTTACAAATGGTATTAGAGCCATAAGCCCTCCAATAGGTGGGGCCCACATGGGCATGTGGCATGCCAGTCTTGAGCTGTGCAGTCTGGGCATGTTGAAAAGGGATATCCATAGTGATGAAGCCAACCTTGCACTTTTATTATGTGACTGGGAGTTGGGTGTGCATGGGCCATTCTGGGTCTGCACTAAAATGGGGAAATATTATGAGGCCATATAGTTGAGCCTTGATGAGGATGTCAAGAGTCTAAGTTAGGAAGATTGTAACATCCCATGATTTGAGGCCTTGGATAAGATTATCCCAAAAGGAATGATTGAACTACTCATATCACCAAGGTGAACCTCATTTTTAGGGAGCCCATCACTAAAGAACTCGTTGATTAAGCGTGCTCAGCCAGAGTAGTACAAGGATGGATGACCAAGAATTGTATATTGTCTTGTGCATGAGTGAGGACAAAGCGTACAGTTAAGGCTAGTGGTGGTTTTTGGGGCCATTCGATATTCCTATAACCCTAATAGAGCCTTGGGAAGTGGACCCGAGTGTTACATCAATGGTGTTCTGTGGGGCCACTCATAATTCCTAAAACTCCACTAGAGCCTAGTTGTGGGCCCATGCATTATTTATGAACTCTAACTTATTATATTTTTCATTTCCAATAAGGTTTATTTGTTTCATATACCCTTTCTATTATAGTTACCACATGAACTCAACATACACAGTCTTCATTATATGCACATAAAGTTAACCAACTCAGTTTATAAATAATTGTATTCAAACAAATACTACATTAATCATTCATATATCATTCTATAAAGTTTCATTAGACTCAATTACTTGACTACATTGATTTTATTAATTTATAATTTCTCTTTATGTAGGTACATTCATATAGGTTCCATTTCACATACTAGGGTTTCTAATTAATTAGACAATAAGAATATCATATGTTATTTAAGGTAGTCATTCTATGATTAAGTTAAACCTAGAATTCCATCATCATAATGTCACCATAACATCCCAAGATTTGAGGCCTCAGATAAACTTATCCTAAAGGGAATGACTTGACTATCCATATAAACAAGTTTTATCTCTATTAGGTAGTCCATGAATAGGAGCTCAGGTGGTAAGCATAGTTGACTCATAGTAGTACTAGGATGGGTGAAATGTCAAGAAGTCTTATCAGGATGTGCAAGAGTGTAGACAAAGCGCATAAGTGAGGCATGTGTTTTCTATGGGGCCAATCATCATTCCAAAACTCTACTAGAGCCTTGTGTTGGGGCCTAGTCACCGTTGCATTCATGTGGGATAACCCAGAAAGATGTTTGGATTTTCAAAGTAATTAAGAGAAGGATAAAATGTGGTTTGAGATTGGGATAAGGCCCCAAAAATACACATGGAGAAGGTGTCAGTCCCCTAAATATGCCCTTTAACAAGAATTTATTATGGGAAAGAAATGAATGACATGTGTATATAAACATGTTAGACACAATAAAAGGGTTTCAAGAACAAAATATATTAATAAACATTGATTTTAGGTAATAATGTTGTAGTGACACATTTTAATGTTAAATATAACCTAGATTAGTCTCCATGGTTTACTATATAGTATCTTTGTTATTTAAGCTAATCTAAATGCTGATTTCTATAATGGAACCTATATGAATGGATAAAAGTTATTAAAACCTAATTTGGTGAAAAATTATGCTAAGAAGTAATCATGATTGATAAATCTAATTTCTATGTTTATTGTATGGCTAATGATATGCACAACAATAGAATACCAAGTGATGAATAATTTTATTGAATGATATTTAAACCCAAAAATATGATGAAATGTGACAATATTCAGATCATATGAAATTTAGACATGATGAAAATGGGAAACACCTCTTAACTCCACTAATTATACTGAATAAGGTAATTTGAAGATTTCAAAAGTGAATAGATGATTTGAGAACTATATCGAGGTTTATGGTTCATATTAGAGAATTTTGGAAGGTTGAAATTCGCTTTGTAGAGTTTGGGGAACTATTTGGCCATCGACAACTTAATTTTTGTTCCTTCGATAGGATAAATTCTCTGGTTTCTATTAGTCAAGAACAAATGAGTGTGTTTATGGCTTCTAGAGAGAGATGGTACTTTATAGGTTGTTCCTTCATCAAAAAAGGTTAAAGAGACACTCTATATTTTCTAGAGAGAGTTGGATAGTTTTGGTGGAGGAGAAGGGTTAGAGGAGGAGAGGGACATACACCTTTGGTTTGGGAGAAGAAGAATTGATTTGTGATTATGGTGGAGAGGAGGGGGTATTATTATATGGGTATGGTAAGGGTATCACAATCTTTGGTTGACTTAGTGCACAAGTGACACATGGGTTCCAGTGTGTTAGATGTAGATATATTATAGTATATAGATGATACATGTGAGGATATGAATGAAATGCATGAGGTTCTAGGTGTCCAGTATGTCACCAAACTACATGCTTGTTTTTCACCTAGCAACCTAATAAAAAAATAAAGTTACTCTCTCGAGCTACCTGGTTGGAACAATAAGTTTGAGGACATGCTTCTAATCAAAACACTAACATGATAAATTAGGAGAAGATCTAAGATAAAATCCATCTTAACTAGCATAAAAAAAACTAGACAATGAAGCGAGTAGAATATCCAACTAGAAAAAGTTTCCCTTTCTGAATGAAGCACTCATCTCAAAACATCAAGTCGAAAGATACATTCAAAATCATAGAGACATGTGGATGTCTCACCATCCACATCGAGAAAAACTCATGTACTCCTAAAGATAAGACCCACAAAACATACCACTAACAATCCATATTATCATGAAACCCCACATAACACCAGGTTTGAATCAAGGAGTGAGAATACAACATATTGAAATAAAATATTTCATAGAATAAGATATGCAATCATATTTATAACTTTGAATAGGTGAAATTTAAGAGGTTTAGACCACTGATGAATTTTTTGTTCTAGCCCCATTTCCTTTCTTCTCTTATTTATCCACAAAGGGGTACTATTGCATTTTCACATGTATGCTTGGTGAAATCAAGACACCATGTCCTTTGTTGGCCAGGATCTGAGTAGCCAGCAGTAAATGGTCCACATTGACAGGGTGCTCCTAGATTGCTAATTTTGTTATGATGTGGATTTTCCCATATTTTTAATTGGTCAATACTTTAAAAATTCATAATTAATTATCTACTAATTGAAAAAATATGCAAAATCTAAAACTGAAAAATAATCTCTATCTGATTGTATAGGTTTTATATTTTAGGCTTTTTCATACAATCATTAACTAATTATTTACATTTAATATGTTAATAGGTGAGGAAATACCCTGATTGGATCTAGGGATTGCACTCTGACCTGTTACATGTGTCATTTAAGTATGTTGCATCCCTTTGAGTCTATATTGAGCAATAGTTCTACTTTCTCTCTATTTTTACCTAATATTAAGGATATAAGTGAAATGTCTTCTTTAAAATCTATTTAAATTCTTTTGAGACTCTAATATTGAAATCAGTGGTATAATGCCACTTCTTTGTTGATATTACAGTTTTGAATCTAAAATTTGTAATCTTGTTCAAGATATCTTCGGTTAAACCCTAATTGGTGGAATTGCTCTATATTGTATTATTTTTGCATTGAAACCCTAATTTGCTCGTGATGGATTTTTATAATCTGATGTTCCACTTTTAGTTGGACAATCTTGTTGAGTACCATGACTAAACTTTACTTGCCTCTACACTGCATGCTTGTTGATTCGGTAGTGCTATGGTTTTATAATATGCTTTGGTTTTTGGGTTATGTGCCCCTTTATGCTATTTTGGGATGGAGGTTATATGCCCCATACTAGGGTTTTGTTCTGACTTTTATATATATTTGAGAGTATGGTTATGTTCTATTCTCTATCAAGTTAGGGTTATGTGCTCTCACTGCTATTATTTTATTATAGTTCAATAGTATTATGCTTATCTCAACTGCATGTTGAATATTTCATTTATGTTGATCGGTCATGTGCCCTAATTTATCTGCTTATGCTTTTGAGGCATACTTTATTTTAATTCATGGAAAGTACATCTATTTATATTCATCATTTTGGAATGTTTTCTTTTGATATCCAATTGGATGGTTCTTTTCCCTCTTTCTCTGAGAAGGCCTTGTTTATATTTGATGTCTTTTTTCCCATATAATTGTTCAACTTATATGCACATACCAACATTGTTATGCTGACAACATCCACTTTATCTTCTCATGTGGGGTATGCTTCCAACCCATTAGGTAGAGAGAAATGAGGAGTTGACCGAAGTTGATGAAGACTATCAAAGAAGTAGCTGATTTTTCTTGGGAGGTAGATTGAAGAAGTTGATTCACCCTCTACAACTTATTTACTATAGTTTTGTTTTATGTACACCCTGCATGATGAAGAACAATGACAGATATGAATATTGTGATAGTTAGATTTTTATCTTCCACTACTACACTTTTGGTATTTGATACAATACATCTTGAATTATAGTATATTGTCCTTTGTGAAAAACTATTCTCTAATTTGGCATTGGATGGTGTTCTATCATTTCACATCGAGTAGTTGAGTGTCTCATGTCTCAAGTCCCACTCGTTACAAGTGTATATGGTACCACGTCCCCAAAGGACCAAGGGATTAATAATTATAGGTAATTTCTGTATATAGAAGTAAGGGATGCAGCATACCTCATAACAACTCTACATATTGTTGACTCAAGGTCAATTAGGTCAATGTTGACTCACGTCTAAATTGACTAAACCCTTGTTTTGATGATGACTAACCATTCCACATATTGGTGTCTAATGCTTCTACATTGAGTGATTTCAGATTAGGTTTAGACACACTCCAAATGCCCTAACTTGCGCATATCAAATTGGAGAAAAGACAAGTCAAAATAGCTACAAGTGTGCAATTCGGGATCTCTATGTAAATGACCTTAGAATTGCTTTGTAATCACTTGTAATGATTGTATGACTTGTAATTAAGCTTAGAAAAATTATTGGGACACAAAAATCCATCGTTTGTACGGTTAAACGAAAATTCCAAAATACCCATAACAGGGATTTTGTCGGCCGAATTCCAAACTCGGCCGATCCATATATTCTGGGATTTTTGTTGGAATCGGCCGAGTTACAAACTCAGCCGATTCACCATTCGGTCGAGTTTCTAGCTAGGAAACTCGGCCGATCCACTGATCGGTCCAAGATGAAAGTCGACCGATCGGCCGAGTTTCTCCAAAGGAACTCGGCCGACAGTCTAGCTTTCAGCCTTGTCTTTTAGTGGTTCGGCCGAATTGCCTTTATAGAAACTCGGCCGATCATACTGTACTGGAATGCAGAAAAAGCATTTCCAACCGTTGGAGACTTTGTTGGGACCCAAAATAGATCCGTTGCAACTTGTAAAACGGCTATTTTTCATTCACAAGTGTTCCTAAAGGTTAAGAGGCATCCCCAGCTATAAATAGGACCCCTTGGGCTTCATTCCAAGGTTGAGCATTCATTGCAAACTCTTTGTGAGGTTCCTATTCTATAGTTGAGTGCTTCCTACAGCCTCCTCTCTCTCTCTAAGCTTAATCACTTGCTACATCCATTAGAGTGAGTAGGAGATTTGTAAGAGAGCTAGTATTATTTGTATATCTTGTGAGGCTCTCACTTCCACCACCTCCCCATCTCTCATTTCCTATCTTGAAGATGAAGGTTCTCTCTCTTGTCTAAGAGAGGTGAAGAAGAACAAGGGAAGGAGTCCCTTGGTGAAGATCAAGGCCGAAGACTTGGAGCTAGAGTGGGTAAGCCCTGGGAGAAGGCAGAAGACTCAAGCTCAAGTGGGTAAGTCCTTGGTGGAAAGCTTCTCCGAGTGAAGGTGAAGTCAAAGGTGGAAGATCCAAGAAGAGTGGGTAATTCCTACAAGGCCGAAGACTTGTGCAAGAGTGGGTAAGTCCTTGGAGAAGGCCGAAGACTCTTGCAAAGTGGGGAAGTCCTTGGTAAGGTTGAAGACTCTTTGTATTGGATAGGTAAGTCCTTTGTTGGTCATGTATTGTATGTCTTATTAATGAATATAAGAGTGCAATTGGTTGAAGTCCTAGAGGTTGACCTCTCTAGGCAAGTGGACTGACACACTTCTAGTTTGAAGTGTGGAACCACTCTAAATAGCTTGTCTAATTGGTGCATGTTCAATCTCTCTTATCCTTGCTATGCATGATTTAGTTGCACTCAAATTGCCTATTTAGCAACCTAATCTTGTCATATATTTTGAAGGTTTAATGAATTTTGTTTAAGTGCTTTCAGCTCTATTCACCCCCCCTCTAGAGCACCTAAGTCACCCATCTAGGATCCAACAAGTGGTATCAGAGCGGGTCTTCTCCAAGCATACTTCAACAAGTAGGAGAAGATGGGTGACTACCTAGGAGGGAGACTCTCGACCAGCCTTCCAATCTTTGATGGGAGAAACTTCCTCTATTGGAGAAGAAGACTTCAATTCTTCATCCAAGGATCAAGTCTCGAGATGTGGCAAATGGTGAACAGCCCATACATTCTACCAAAGACAAACATTGAAGAATGGGATGAAGCCACCTTGATGAAAGCAACCTTAAATGCAAGAGCCATGCCCATCCTTTATGCCTCCATGACCCCCACTGAGTTCAACCGGATTTCCTCTTGTGAGACGGCCTATGAGGTATGGAGAAAGCTTTGCATCACTTATGAAGGGACAGATCAAGTGAAGGAAAGCAAAGTCTACATGCTCAAAGGGTTGCTTGAGAACTTCAAGATGGGAAAGGAAGAGAGCATAGCCAACATGTACTCAAGGCTCAACACCATCTTGAATGGTCTTGCTATTCTAGGACATCCTATGTCTAGTGGAGAGATCAACTCAAAGATACTTAGAACTCTCCCCAAGAGATGGGAATCCAAGGTGACTTCTATTGAAGAAGCAAGGTCGCTTAGGGATATTCCTATTGAAGAGCTCATTGGAAATCTACAAGCACATGAAGCCACACTTGACAAGAGGGAGGAAGTAGAAAGACAAGAGAAGAAAGAGCTAAAGAGAATGAAGAAGGCTGAAATGAAGGCTCAAATTGAAGCTATCATGGAACAAGTCTCTCCATCCTCTAAAGCTAAAGAAGATGCCATGTACTCCAAAGGTCGACTCTACAAAGGCAAGTCCTCCTCCATCCAGTGTTTCACATGTGGAAAGAAGGGTCACTACAAGGAAGATTGCCCACAAGGCAAAAAGACCCATCTTCACAAGAAGAAATGGCAATCAAGCTCAAGTGGCTCCTCCAACTCAAGCTCAGGTGAAGATTCATGTGAAGGATCAAGCTCAAGCTCTAGTGATGAAGGAGAATGTCATTTTGCTCTTGTAGCATCAACAAGTGAAGACTCAAATGAGGTAAATCTAGACTCTTTAGATAAAGAATCCTTGATTGATCTCATTCATGATATTTGTGAATCTCTTAAGTCTTCTAAAAAGAAAAAGAAAAAGCTTGCTAAAATTGTTGATAATTTGCATATAGAACTAGATGATCTTGAATATGCAAATTCTTGCTTGCTTATTGATAAAAATGATTGTCTTAGCCAAGTAGACTCTCTTAAACTTGAAAATGCTAGTTTACTTGATAAGATTAAATTTCTAGAAGCTCAACCTCTCATGCCTAATTCTAATGAAGAACATACTTTAATTGTTGATTCTCTCATGCATGACATTGATGTTCTTAAATCTGAAAACAAAAACAAAGATTTTGTTTTGCATGAATTAGAACTAGAAAATGCCTCCTTGCTTGCTAAAATCAATGGGCATGAATCTTGTTCTAGTTCTACTAATAGAGAGAATGATGTTGCTGCTCTTCATATTGATAGAGATTCTTATTTAACTAAAACTCTTTGCTTAGAAAATGATCTTCTACATGCTAGAGATAACATTAATCAATTGTCTTCTACTATTGCTTCTCTTAAGCATGATGATGATAGTTTAAGATCTTCTTTGCAAAGATTCTTAGTTGGTAAAAAGAATCTTAATCAAATCCTAGACCATACTACTAAACAAATTGGTAGACATGGTTTAGGGTATGATAGTAGTCAAGGGAACAACAAAGATAAAGGACCTCCAATATTCCATGGAAAATCCTCTTGTTCCAAGACTATGGGCACATGCAACTATTGCAATGATTTTGGTCATTATTCTTCATGTTGTCCTTTTAGGAAAGCACCCAAGAGCAATAGGATTTGGGTTGCTAAACTAACCCCTCCGGACCCAAAAACATGATTGGGGACCATTTCATCTTTCTTCCTATAGGTACGTACAAATGGATTGATTTGAGCTATTGAATTGCAAATTGACTTGTCAATCCACATAAAAGAAGAAAGGTGAGATGTGTAGAGGGTGACAACAAGTGTAAAAGCAATGGTAAGCACAAAGGTAATGGTTTTATTGCTTATAACCATTTCTAACTTGTTTTTGTCAAGTTAGTATGCACTATACATATGGTTTTTGAGTCAAAAGTGGCATTTTGTGATTCTCTTCACACTCTTGCTCAAAAACTATTTCTAATGCTTCTATAGTGCATTACTAACTTGCTTAGACATGTTTGGATATGGTTTGTATATTTAGCATGCCTTTGAATATGTTTTTATGAAATATATGTGCCCTTTGACAGCTGGTCTGTCGGTCGAGTTTTCCCTATTGAAACTCGACCGATAGGCACCAATGGGTGTTGCCAGCAGTTGTCATCGGTCGAGTTGCCAATGCACAGAACTCGACCGATAACACTGTGCACAGAATATACATTTGGCTTATTGAGTGAGAATTTCCCTCTCAACTAGATTTTCTCAACCAATAGCCTTATTATTTGGCACTCTCATTTGGTACCTTTATATATGCATATTGCCATGTTCTAAATGCCTATCTTGCTTACAACTCTATCTATCTAATTGCTCTAAATTGGTAAATCTAAATGTTGCAATTACTTGCTTTGAGTTGTTTTGCAGGTTTTGATGATGATCTCTTTGGATCTCTTGGTTGTGTCTAAAAATTGCTTCCGTTGTGCTCTAACTTGCTACATCTATCTAGGTGTAAATCTTATTTTGATACAACCTTGAGGTTCTTAGGGGTAATCATCTTATGGTAAGGATGCATATATAGTGAGTTATATCCTCTCATGCTTCTAAAATTGCATATCTCTCTGTTTGGATATATCTCTATATCTAATCATAGCTTGCTTTATCTTGTGTATCTTTTAGTATCTCTTGCTATGATCTAGATCCTACTAGTAGTCCTAACTTGTGATACCATCTACTAGCAGTTCATATACATGTAGTTCTAACCTTGTTTACATAGTGCCATCTTTGATCATCTATATGTTATGCTTGTATCTTATCTCATACATGCTCAAGATTGTTCCTTAAATTGCATATCTACTATCTTGAGTTGCTTGCATAACATTGTGATGCAGGGTACATAGATCTACATGATATGTAGAAATTGGAGTTTTTGTGATTTTTTATGCAGCTTTTGCTCCAGTTTCAGTTTTTGCTGCAAGTATAGTGTTTTTTATGTAGAAACTACCTTCTGAGCAAGGCTCATCGCTTCGCCATGAGCTCTGATGGTTTTTGGTCAAATTCCATCATCTTGAGGGTCAAAATTGCGATTTAATTTTTTCTGCAGCACTTTATCTTGCATTTTTGGGTTGTTCAAGTATATACTTTAACTTGCTTTTCTTTCTATGCTTGGACAAGCCCCTATCTGTGCTCTTCTACTCTCCTTATATAACTTTTGTTATCTTCTTTCTCTTAACAAGTGGTGTTTCTTAGTTTCTTCACACCCCCACCTTTTTGAAATGACAAAGGGGGAGAAAGATATGTCTTCTTTTGACAACAGGGAGAAGGCATGTCTTACATGAAGCAAAGAAGCGTGTCCATGTAAAGGGGAGAAGGTAAATGGGAGAAGACATATATGTGTAGAACATATATGAGTAGAAGACATAGTTTCTATAAATGTTATGAAAGCTAACCATGCAGGAGACATAGCATCAATTGAGGGGGAGTATGAGAACTCCATGCGCATAAATTGAGGGGGAGCATATGAGCTCAATCCTATCGAAACCCCTAGGTTTCTCCGAAGGTATGATTTTACGTACAAGCTTTCAATACATTTATGGAATGGTTTGTCATCTTCAAAAAGGGGGAGAATGTTGACTCAAGGTCAATTAAGTCAATGTTGACTCACATCTAAATTGACTAAACCCTTGTTTTGATGATGACTAACCATTCCACATATTGGTGTCTAATGCTTCTACATTGAGTGATTTCAGATTAGGTTTAGACACACTCCAAATGCCCTAACTTGCGCATATCAAATTGGAGAAAAGACAAGTCAAAATAGCTACAAGTGTGCAATTTGGGATCTCTATGTAAATGACCTTAGAATTGCTTTGTAATCACTTGTAATGATTGTATGACTTGTAATTAAGCTTAGAAAAATTATTGGGACACAAAAATCCATCGTTTGTACGGTTAAACGAAAATTCCAAAATACCCATAACAGGGATTTTGTCGGCCGAATTCCAAACTCGTCCGATCCATATATTCTGGGATTTTTGTTGGAATCGGCCGAGTTACAAACTCAGCCGATTCACCGTTCGGTCGAGTTTCTAGCTAGGAAACTCGGCCGATCCACTGATCGGTCCAAGATGAAAGTCGACCGATCGGCCGAGTTTCTCCAAAGGAACTCGGCCGACAGTCTAGCTTTCAACCTTGTCTTTTAGTGGTTCGGCCGAATTGCCTTTATAGAAACTCGGCCGATCATACTGTACTGGAATGCAGAAAAAGCATTTCCAACCGTTGGAGACTTTGTTGGGACCCAAAATAGATCCGTTGCAACTTGTAAAACGGCTATTTTTCGTTCACAAGTGTTCCCAAAGGCTAAGAGGCATCCCCAGCTATAAATAGGACCCCTTGGGCTTCATTCCAAGGTTGAGCATTCATTGCAAACTCTTTGTGAGGTTCCTATTCTATAGTTGAGTGCTTCCTACAGCCTCCTCTCTCTCTCTAAGCTTAATCACTTGCTACATCCATTAGAGTGAGTAGGAGATTTGTAAGAGAGCTAGTATTATTTGTATATCTTGTGAGGCTCTCACTTCCACCACCTCCCCATCTCTCATTTCCTATCTTGAAGATGAAGGTTCTCTCTCTTTTCCAAGAGAGGTGAAGAAGAACAAGGGAAGGAGTCCCTTGGTGAAGATCAAGGCCGAAGACTTGGAGCTAGAGTGGGTAAGCCCTGGGAGAAGGCAGAAGACTCAAGCTCAAGTGGGTAAGTCCTTGGTGGAAAGCTTCTCCGAGTGAAGGTGAAGTCAAAGGCGGAAGATCCAAGAAGAGTGGGTAATTCCTACAAGGCCGAAGACTTGTGCAAGAGTGGGTAAGTCCTTGGAGAAGGCCGAAGACTCTTGCAAAGTGGGTAAGTCCTTGGTAAGGTTGAAGACTCTTTGTATTGGATAGGTAAGTCCTTTGTTGGTCATGTATTGTATGTCTTATTAATGAATATAAGAGTGCAATTGGTTGAAGTCCTAGAGGTTGACCTCTCTAGGCAAGTGGACTGACACACTTCTAGTTTGAAGTGTGGAACCACTCTAAATAGCTTGTCTAATTGGTGCATGTTCAATCTCTCTTATCCTTGCTATGCATGATTTAGTTGCACTCAAATTGCCTATTTAGCAACCTAATCTTGTCATATATTTTAAAGGTTTAATGAATTTTGTTTAAATGCTTTCAACTCTATTCACCCCCCCTCTAGAGCACCTAAGTCACCCATCTAGGATCCAACACATATGTCCAAAGTCAAACCCCAAATCCACATCACGATTCTTAGACACTTATTAATCACATATATGAAGTTAGAGTTACGTGCACTAAATAAACATAAACCCCCAAAAGTCACCTTCTCAATATTATTAACTTAAGTTACTAAAATCACTCTATAATTCAGACAATATTTTACTTATTTCATAACATATTTTACTTTTTTTTACTTGCACATTATTATAATTTTAGAAATTATATATAATTGGAAAATCCTTGAAAACCACATATATATTAAATTGGAATTATGTGGTAAAACTGATGCCATTGGGCATATTATAACTTTCTTATTCAAAAACGTATTTTCTTTTATTATGATCCAAAATAATTTACTATGAATTTTGTAAGACAAACTATCTTGTTGATTTATTAAACAAAATATTTTCTAAGTACCCATATACCCTTGCATCATGCCTCAAGTGGTCAATCTATGATAGGGTATATGTGTCATTATCTAGCACTCAAAATCTCACATGATAATTCAATTAATTATTAGTAAAAGACAATAATGTCAATATATGTGTGACAAGGATTATATGCAATCTAGGCCAACATCATTTGACGAATGTGAAATTTCAAACATAACATACTACAGACCAAAGCAAGCATGCTAAACAAAATCCTCACATTTGAAACTAACTCTGGTGAATCTCACAAGAAGCTAACAAAGGGAATAGGTTTCCTAAGTTAGGGCGATCCCAACAACCCTTGTCTTGGGTCTCTTGGCCATTGGAAACCCAAAGATAGAGCTTTTCTAGGAAAGCATGCACGATGATAATTGGAACTCTACAAATGTGGTGAGGCTAAGTCCAAAACTGGTGGAGATGTAATGGAAAAGCAAACTGAAGGTAAAGGAACAAAAAATAGGGCGATAGTCAATATAAATCCTGAAAATTGGTCGAGGACAATTGAGGATAAGAAAAATAGCAATTTTTGCATACCACGAGGAGAAGCCGAATTAGCAATAGGGAAGCATCACAAGGGCAAATGGAAAGTTTTCATGTCTTTTCCGGTGATCTCATAGGTGCAGGTTGTTGGGTAGAAGTCCAAGTATCCTGTGGAGATACATCAAGTTCGGAGATGAGATGTATGACGAGGGAGATTCATGTCCCCTTTGGCGCTAGTTTAGGATTCTAGGGCCCCAAGTTTTCTCATGGAAGGTTTGATAAGGTTTGAAGGCCCCGAGTTAAGAGAAGAAAGGAAAGAAGAGGGAAACAGAGTGAGAACAAGGGAAGTTAAGTGGTCATATCCTGCCCCAAGGTTAAAGCAAAGGAAACCTAGATATATTAATATGATATGGTATGGAAAACAAAGTGGAAGACAATGGAAGAAAAATTGTTAAAAATAGATGAGGAAAGAAGAAGTAATTGAGTAGAGAAACCAACTGGTAAAGCACCAAAAAGAATGAGACAGTGCAAGAAAAGGAAGGGGCCAAAGGTAGGAGACAATCTCCTAGCCCTTAGATCCATATATAATGGTTAATAAAAGTCAAACCTGTATACATAGAGTCTGGTTTCCAAAGAAATAACCTAACAACAAAAGTTGAGCAACTATAGGAAATCAATGAATTAATTAGAACATTTATCAAATTAGCCTTTTAAATTAATATTTCTTTCTAAATCTATTTGAGGGTGCATTTAATGCTCAAATGAGATGAAATTTTACAATTAGAATAAATAAGACATGTAGAAGTCAAATATGCATTGGTTTCCTCCTTTGAATTCATTCCATGTATTATTTAATATGTTAGAGTTGAACTTATATTTTCTTTCCTTAGTAAAATTAAGGCATTTAGGATTATTCATTTAACCTCAAAATTAGCACCAAGCTAATTGGGACCCAAGGATCATAATTTTTCCATTAGATTTGGGTTTTGAATTTTCCTTTTCTGACTTCCATTACAAATTTGGTTAACTCCTTATTTGTTATTATATTACATGATTATCATAAATACCCATTAAATTGAGTCCTATTATCTTCACATTGTTATTAAAAAAGTTACGTTATGTTATTATGCACAAATTTCCAAATTTTACTTATTTAATCTACTAACTCCATTAATTCAATATTTGTTTGGATCATGGTCCATTATTCATATTATGGACATGGAACCACCAATTACTATTGGAACTCATTTTTAAGCAAATTATACTTCTTATTAAACATATTTTAGCCATTATGTGCACATCAATTAGTAAAGGAAACGTAGGTGACATGTTTCATGAACTCACTTACAACTTAGCTTACATATACATTAATATGTTAATATGTGACGTTGATTATAGAACCTTATACCACTTAATATGTTATATTTGTTTTAATCCAATATATATAACCATTGAGTTATATGCATTAAAAATATACACTAAGGGATAACTTTATACTTGCTTGATCAAATCTATGGAACCAAGCTTACTAACCTCCTAATCATGGAATATGGTAAGATTCTATGTTTCAGTATGTTACATACACACATCATGTAACCTACTATATCACATAGACAATACCTTATTGCAAACCTATCATATAGATATCATATGATTCACATTATAGAATGGTCATATAACAACAAGAAATACAACCTCAACCTCACTCATATGATGAGTGATTTCAATGTGTCGAGGGGGTGCCAAACCTCATATGGATTTCCAATAGTACGTGTATAATCAACAATGTATGACTCCAAGAAACTTCTCACAATACCTAGATCACTATAAGCATATCGTTTCCCTTCCCCAACTTATGAACACAGAGAAGTATAACAACGACATACACTAAATGATTAAGGTTTCATTAATTAATTAGTCCAATTACTCTTCTCTAAAATACATTTAATAAAAAGAAGTATCATCTTGCTTAGTGTGACTCAATAAAGATCTTCATATTATTATATTACAAGGATGATATAAGGAATAGTGAAAGACTAACCACCAAGTGATACGAACATGTAATACAAGTGTGACATATTCTAGACATGCAATTAACATCATATATTCTTAATTGTATTATATTCATGACAGCTTCCCCTAGGGGAAATTATATGGGATATATGACACTGTATTCCAAAGATACTCAAAGTTAGCCTTGAATGAAGAATCATATAAAATTTTAGTCAAATTTCTCCTATATTCATACACTCAAATAAAGAATACAAAAGATAGTACAATTTTCTCATATCTAGGAGTTTTCATCAATATTACCTAAGAAAGACACACCATAGAAAGGATAACCATATCATCACAAGCGGAATAGGTTACCAAAGGGGAATATTATGTGCTAATATCTTAAGAATCACTAAGTACATAAAAATAAACAATCATACATTCTTTCCCAAGTAATTTCTAATAATGACTAGATGTATGTAATTATTAATAAATATTTAGACTACCAAAAGTATATCAGATAATTCCTTATATTAAAACCCAAACAGTTCATGAATTACCTAAATTTCCACCCATTTTATTACATAGTAAATATTTAATTAAGATTTCATATTGTCAACTCATGGTATTGGCATCCAAGCATCAAACTCAAGGTACCAACCACATTATGTACTAATCCACGAAATCACATTAACCATACACTTATTCCAAAACTTTAATTTAGTCACCATTCCTAACCTAGTTCATTCAAGATAAGATAGATTAGGAAGATAAGAGTAAGTGTATATTCAAGGAGAGGAGGGATACCATTAATGACATATCAAACCTAGTCATATCAAACCCTAGATCTATCATTCACATGCTATATCAAACCCCAGACCTATCATTCACATGCTGTATCAAACCCCACATCTATCATTTAATCAATATTAATAATAACCCACCCATTCTATTCCATTTTTATCTTACACATAAAGGTTGCATTTTAAGGCATCACTAACCATTATAATCCTATCAAGTATCCTTATGACCTGTAATTTCAATAAGAGAAAGAATAGAAGCTCATTCATCCATTAATCACTTAGTTTGAGCAAGAAAGTATCGATTATAGTATTGTTAAACCACATATAAGAATGAATAAAGGAATTTAAAAAGATATCAATTCTAAGGGTATTTATTATACTTGTAACATACATCGAATAAAGATATACAACATGTGATAACAAGATTTTGTGGTTCTAAAATCAATTGATTTCATCCCAACACATATCGTTAGTAACACACATGTGTGATTCAGTCCTTGGTTAGGCTAGGATTCAACACTAACATGTGTATATATCCAAGGGGGAGTAAACCACACACTTTAAGGACATGAATCTAGCAAGAAGTAATGTAAACCCCTATATCCAAAGCTCTACAAATATGCTCTAAGCATCCACACTTGCATGATCTAACTCCAATTTCACCAATGAACAGGAAACAAAGATATTTCTATAAGAAAGAATCTACTTTCCTCAGTAGATATCTAAAAAATTCAACAAAAAGGGTAAATTAGGGAGAGAAATTCAACAAATATGAGAATAAAAGGAAGAAACTTACATGTATCCATGCTAAAAAAGGTTTAGATTATGATTTTGTGCTTTGATCCTCCAAAAATAAGATAGATCATCAACATGCATAACTACATCTCTAAGATTGTTGTCTCTTTCTCCAGAAACATTCTAAAACTTCACAATGCACTAATAGAGGCCTAGGATTGAAGTGATCATATATTTATAAAATTTGAAATAAAGTTACATTTCATCCCAATACAGTCACATTGACCCCTCCTGTCGACTATAGCAGCCCTAAAGATGGTGTGAGGCACACACAATAGCCTCCAAGAATGTGCATAGGACGTCTGAAATCAAACATCAATCAAACAATGCCCTCAAATGGACACATCACTCTCAAGCATAGCTTGATCCAAAGCTGGTTCATAGTGCCCTGGTGCAGTCAAATTGGTCGAGCCCTAGCTCCTATCAACCTAGCCTAAGACACATTGGCCTAGATGGGCACACATTGACCAATTATGTAGTGGTAGCATCTAAGATTTTTGTGCCTACCACACCAAACCAAGTGCACCAAATGATCTAGTTCATCATTTCAACACACAAAAATATCATTACTAAGTTTGGAGATTTCAAAAAAGTTATTGAACCAAAATTTGAACATAGTTCATTGTAGCTCTATCAACAAAAATATGTGAAATTAGAATAAATGATTTTAAATATGAAATTTATTCAAAATAAATCCATGAAAAATTACATAAAACATGCAATTAAGAAAATTAAAGTGTGGTTAAGTCAAAGTGAGGTTTAGGGACTCAAAATAAGCACCTTACTAGCCACCCAACTGATTGCTTTTGTGTTTGTTTTACTCAAATATTTAGCTACCAACAACTCTTAGAAAGGATTTTATATATGTTGGCTTAAAATGTAGACCAATTGAGTCGGCTTTACTTATCCGTATTTGTATAGGAACAAGAAATATTAAGAAGAAATGTGTTTGTTAATAATATTATGCTTGATGCATAAGCACTAAACTTGATCTATTGACCTCCAACCTTGAGGCACTTAGTTAAAAAATCCCAAAGCTCTAAGATAACTCTCTTCATGGCATTTATTACCATCATAAAGTAAAAGTGACTGAGGCTTGTGTAAGTATCAAGAACATGATTGAAAATGAGGTATAGGAACAAAAAAACTGAATTGGAATACTCCAATAAATATTTATTTTTTTGTAGATGAATCTTCGTGCTCTAGAAATATCCACCCAATTCCCTATCACTTTTCTTGAGCTCAATTATCCCTATTTTAAATACGGTGATGTTGCCCGACATGTTATCGTTTGATCAACAAGTAAACAATGGCATATGATATTGTTGTTTTGATTTTAAGAGGAAAATTATTGTTAGTGCTAAAGTGTTTAAGGGATTTTGATTATTTAGAAAAGCAAAGAGATAAGGAGGGAGAGTATGATCTTGACAAAAATATATTATAGTTGTGTATTTTAGAAAAAAAATAAAAGAACTTGGAGAAGAAATGGGTAACGATCTCACTTTTCAGTGTCCCCTGATTAAGAAAAGGACCTTAAAGTTGAAAGCCATACCTAAAATCCCCAGAATCTAGACCTTTAGCCAAATAACAAATAACAACGAATAATTTCTATTAATTCACAAATATTGTTTACAAGAACTATAATCATACTTCCCTAAAGAGTTACATGAATTTCTAACATGAATTCTGTTACATATGAGATGAAGTATCTAACTACTCCTTTACTTATATTTAATGCATTTAGGTAGATTTCATCTAATTTATCAAGTCCTAATATCTTCATATATTGCATTCTGCCTAAAATGGTGTGAAACAAAGCATGTATCAATATATCGAAACATATTGTGTACGTGGGGTGCATGAAAAAGTGTGTAAGTAATATAACAACATATAATTACTCAAATATTTGCTAATAAGAACTCCATTTTCTTCACATATTCTCATCCTTGATGTGATACTCATAGTGGCATTACAATTGAACAAAAAGTAAGTAAACATCCAAAATTTATTTTGGTGATCTTCCAGAAAACCTAAAAAAACCTTAGCAATTGATATTGTGAGTAGTCATAATCATAACCACATATATTTTATAGAACCATGCAGATATCATGCAGTATATACTTCAAATATATTCAATCAATCCAATCAATAGATCCAAGCAATCAACATTTAATTCACATGTATGTAAATCTTGACGTGTCACCATCATATTATTTAGAGTAAAATGTACTCAAGCACTAATCTAGGGTTTAGGATTGTCTAAGGTTTAGGATATGGAATAAGGGTACAAACCCTAACTCCATCACATAATACTTTTCTAAAGTTATTTAGCCACATTAGAAATCATGTGTAACCCTAATTATCAAGTTAGGCCTTTTATGTCATTAGGAGCAACTATGTTAGATTATGCAACTTAAGATCCTAATGATAAAGAAGATTAGGGTCTAAACCTTAATCGTTAGATCCATCATATACTTTCATTAGGAACACTTAGATCACATTAAGTTCATTAAGATCTTGACAAGTTATGCTATTTAGTTTCAAAACTCTAATTCATCATATTCATGATTTTTCACTTTAGAAACCTTAATTATTCATCACTATCATCATCATCATCTTTATTTCTCATCTTACTCAACAATATCAGTAAATATGGAAAAGTAATCATTTTTAGCATATTCAACATCTTAATGTAGAAATCTAGTTTTTTCATGTATTACTCACTTCATAATCATGCATTAACTATAGTTTTGGAACTAGATGCATAGTTAGAATCTAAAACTATTTCACGGTCCACTCATTTTTTTGATCAAATTGATATATAATTCACTATGATCCAATCATGGTCTAATTACTACATTTAATGCAAAATAAGATATGACCAATCAGAATGCACCATTCAATAATTGAACCTCTTTTAATTTATTTGTGATTGTCTTGAAAATAGGAAAAGATCGTATGCCCCCATCTCTCCTGATCTATCATATTTCTAACCTGGAAAACCCGTCCCCACATGGAGGGTCTATTGGGTTTGTGGAGGCAAAAAACACAGCAGAAACAACAACAAAAATCTCCACATACCCTACTAGCAGATCTCGTCAATAAGAATATATTCAGAAAGAGGGTGCTCAGGATATACCTCATTGCAGAGCAAGTCCAATGACTTCCCTTTGGGTGGGGATGTGTGTAACTCTCATGCGCACAGACGATCTTCATCTATCCTTCAAACACAGACACTCAACATCTATGTCTCTACTTCATCCACGTGGATGGACTAGAACTCCATATCTTGCTTATTAAGTCAGTGTGAAGGAGTAGCCTTCTTCTTGAAAACATGCGAGTGTCGTGGTTACTCTCCTTCTCTCTCTCGGGGATGATGATGGTTAGGGTTCACATACAAGAAAATCTACTAATAGTCCAGCCATCATGCCTCTATAAATAGCAGACAAAAGGAAGTAGGGTTTCCCAAAACCCTTGAGTAAACAAAAGGCTACATTTGTTCTTAAAATAAGCCACTCATGGACCAATAAAAGAATATTATAGAATCAATTAATCATATTAATTAATTAACTAATTTTTGTTATCTAGCTCTAGTCAAACGTTCAGGATTAGCCAACTGACTTATCAATTATATCTAATTAATTGGCTTAAAAAATTAACCACTTAACTTAGATTATAATCCAATATTATTCTGGTAGATTACCTAAACATATTAGTTATCAAATTGATTTGGAACATTTCCAATCACATCTACAATTATACTCCTATTCCAATACATCGTATGTGTGTGACACGGTAGGCTCAAAATTATGTTGGAAGTGATATTCATAATCATATTATGATTTCATAAGCAATGATTAGTATCTAGAAAGACTTCATTGCCACCCAAGTAATTGAGAAGTTGGAGAACAACTTCAACCTACAATTTGTGTTTGGTGTTGTAGCGACTGTATAGTTCCTTTGTCTCTGATATCCAGATTGAACTGAAGGCATGGAATCATCATCCTCTTTGATGTTCAATAGATGTACCTTGAACTAGAACAAATTGTCTGAGATACATGTAAGCTAAATATCACATATTGACTCACACAGCCATAGCCATACATTACTCAGTCTAGCTTATCAAGTGGTCATGATATCAAACTCTTATAGGAGGCATAAATCTCATCTACATCACTCACAGTCATCCCCATGTGTCACAGTGCATCAGAGTACCACCTTTATGGCAACCTTATTCAGGATCACGGTGGATGATGTCAAAGTACACCAAACAACATGTGACGAGTGTAGTGATTTCATGTCTAAGAACCATAATCACCACCATCACTATGAGAGATGACTCTGACTACCAATCATGGTTTCACTATTTCACTCTCAAGGTAGGTCTATTTGATACACTATTGTCTAACAAGTATTTATATGCTAGGTTTGATATCACATATCATGACTAATGAGATTTTGTCATCAAATAACTCACAATCTAGTCTTAAGTGATATTGTTGTCTATTAGCCTTCAATAATAACATCTTACTAGGGACATAACAAGAATTCATATACTCTTGACATATGTATGATATCATTGTTCATGTTCTCAACTTGAGGACATACTTCATTGAGTAATATCATTCTTTAGACATTTATTGTGTTACATCGTTATCTCATGACTGAATAAAAAAAATGAATTGGAAGATTGCCTTTATTATTAATCAAATTGTTTATAAGATATTCCATTACAATCATCATATGATTGTCTCTCTTGGCATACATACCAATAAAAGCACCCCGTCTATGGTCTAATTACTACTAATATCCAGATTGAACTCAAGGCATGGAATCATCATCCTCTTCAACATTTGATACATGTTCCTTGAACTAGAACAGACTGTCTGATATATGTGTGAGCTCAATATCACATTTTCACTCACACCATCATGGATCTCTAATCAAATTGATATATAATTTCATTATGATGTGATATATGGTGTAATTACTACATTTGATGCAAAATAAGCTCTAACTAATTAGTAAGTTCCACATCAGTAACTGTACCTCTTTTAATTTCTTTGCAATTGCCTTGAAACAGGAAAGACAACAATTCCCATGTCTCTCCCGATCTATCATCATTCTTACCTTGAGAACTCATCCCACCATGGATGGTCAACTAAGAGTTTGACTCCCCCACTCAAATGTTGGCTAAATGGACATATGTAAATCCCTTTGTTTTGATAATGACAAACATTTCATTCTTGTTAATCTAACATGCTACTTGAGTGTTGCAGGAATAAGGTGGATGACAAAGCAATTAGGGAAATCCATATGCTTACATATTTATATTTTCATGAAATGTAATCGCCTTGTAAAAACTTGTACAAATATATAATGTACAAGTACTTAGATTTCATGTAAATCAAGTGTTAGATTCTCCCTAGCTAAACATCACATTTAGATAGGTCATCCCCTTCAATAGTGTCACATATGCACACTCATACACACACTTAGTGCTTTAATTGAAAAATTGAAACAGGGTCAATCTCGGTCGTCTAACTCCTCGACCGAGACACTCTCGGTTGACAATCTTCTCGACCGAGAAAGACCCAAGTAGCCGTTAGACACAGCTGACAAGGTGGTTGGCAGTTGGAGATAAACGTTGCATACAATTGATCCAGAGAGCCTGTCGGTCGACAAAACGTCGACCGAGTAGGTGTCTCGGTCGACCATTTCTCGACCGAGATGGACTCTGACAGCAACTGCAGAATTAATTAATTAGCCGTTGCTAAAGCAACAAACTTGTACCTAACGGCTAGTTAAGCACTTAGAAACCCCTAGAAGGTGTCTAGAACGTCCTTAAGCACTTGTAGGACATTCCTATAAATAGGACATGCCTTAGGACACCTAAACTCACTTGTTACACTTGAGAAATCTTTGAGCATACTTTGAGCAACCTGTTTGTGAGCAAATTGAGCATAGTGACAATTGGCTACTTCTTCTCTTAGCTCAAAATTCGTGTCCTATAGGCTAGCATCTCCTATCCACTGCAATTACATTTCCATACACTTTGGTTAGGAGATCTACACGCTTGATCTAGGCAAATCAAGCCTTGTGCTACAAAAGGATAAGTTGTAATTTCCTTTTTCCTTTCTTGTTCTCTATTATTGTTTTTACTCTCCTGGATACTCCTAGGTTGGAGGCTGTGGATTGGAGAGGTTGGAGATCTTCTTGGTGAAGAAGGGAACCTTGAGCTACTTCAAGAAGGCTGGTGTAACGGGAGGTTACTTCTAGAGAGGAAGGCTACTTCAAGGGGGAGCTTGGAGTTACTTCAAGAAGGCTACCTCAAGTTGGTGCATCTACTTCAAGTGAAGGCTGTTCAATGGGTGTAAAGAAAGTATTGTATTTTGTGTAAATCCTTGTGAAGGTAATAAAATTAATACTTTCAAAATCCTGGTTGGGTAAGCAACCGGGTAGTGGACTGACAACTTTAGTATTTGCTAAAGTTGGAACCACTCTAAACACCTGTCTCCTTCTTCCATTTTCAATTGTGGTTGTTTTGAGTTAAATAATTGTTAAAATATTTAAAAACTCTATTCACCCCCCCTCTAGTGTTTTTCATCAAAGCCTCTAGAGACAAATGGAGGATCTTAGTTGCTTTGCCCCGTCTCAACAAACTCAGCAAACAACTTGTTGCTTCCTAGAGTGGTTAGAGTTGGTGATCTGATGAGCATGGTTTGTGGCTTAGAACTAGTGTCTCAGGGAAGAAAACTGATTTGAGATGCCTCATCCTCTTGTCTCGTCATTGATTGTAGAGAATCAAGCAGACCTCCAATGAATCTACTACACCATTTCCACACCCGGTCACCATCAGAGCGGCTAGCTAGTACTCCCCTTGCACTATTTAGCACATCTCAACGTCAAGATGAGTCTGCAACTTACATCATCAGCGTCGAAGTTCAGAGTCAAGATTCATGCATCTTCAACAGTCATTGGTCTTCTAGGGCCCTTTGTCAAATCCTTCACACTCTCGAGGATGAGACAATAGCCTAGAACACTTGACATCGATAAGGTCATGGTGAAGGTAACCCAAGAAGAGGACGGAGGTCTAGAGTGTGTGTTTAGGTCTTCAGGCATATCAGAATATGGCTCGCTCTCCCCCTCTCTTTATAGTCAAACATTTGGGTTCCTTTTATAGGAAATGGTTCTAGGATGCGGTCCCGATGGTTGGTTTGTGTATACATTAGGTACCATATAAATCCTATATATAGATACTCTTTTATGCCTTCCTTTTTCGTTCCTCTTCCTTTTTGTTTATCATTACAACATTCTATAAACACATCACTACCTCCTTTCCATAAGTATTAGAAAGATGTCTCTTTTATGCAAAAAAATTCACACCAACTAAAAATATTAAAGGAAGGCATGATTCTCTAAATGGATTAAATATATTCTCCTTACTTTCCCTTGTATAAAAACCCTTGGATTTTATTCTTATAAATCCAAAGATCATGAAAAGATACCACCATTTCTTATTAGACTTGGATTTAGAAAACCAAAAACCAATAAAGAATGCACATAACTATACGATACACATTGAATAATTGATCATTGAACAATTAGGAAATTCTAAATTATTCTTTATCTCTCTCTTTGATATATTCATCAGATCAATTATCCTTTTTTCATAGAAACTCATTAATGCCTTTCCCACTTTATATCGAGTATTTGGGATTTATTGGGATGTCTTTTATAGAAAAAACTTGCTCTTTAAAAAATTTCATTAAATCAATTAGCATTATCTCATACAACCTTCTTTTTCTCCCAATTTCTAAATTCTCTTATTTTTTTATTATCTCCAAGTATACTAATAGTCACACCAAGATAACACTATTTCATGCCTCAAATCTTATGTTGCCATTCATGGATAGGTAATTACTCCCTTAATTATATAAAACATCATATATCTTATTTTCTTTTGGGAACTTGCATATTATTCCATATTTCTATATTATAATAAACCTTAAATCCATTACCCTTTAACTATGCACTGATTCCCTTTATTTCTTTAAATTATGCCACTAGGACCTATTTTCAAAGAAAATACTCTCATGGACCTCACTTGGGTCATGGGTTTCACCCATGCCACCAAGTGGATAACATAATTATCCCATCAATTATAGTTTGGGAATTTGTTTATCAAAGTGAGTTTTATATTTCAAATAATTCAAATTCACCAAAATTTGAGGATATTACATTCACCCTTCCTTAAAAGGAATTTTGTCCCAAAAATTCAAACTCAGCAATGATAACTCATCTTTGTTTCAAACCTTAGGGTTAGCAACCCTTCTTGGATTATCCTTGACAATTCAATTGATGCATAACTTCCTCACATTATTATTAAAGTTGATACATGAATTCAATTCAAGGTATATCCACATCCTTAATAATTACATGATGTCATCTCTTGATGATTACATTTTCATTTGTGATTTCAATTTCTTTTGGTGACTACCTTTTCACCTAAATTTCTAGGCTATTATTCCTTTATTATTTTATAAGGGTGAAGTATCACCTCAAAGCCTAGGTCATGTCATTCAACTTAACTTAAGGTATTCATTCTCATATGTCCATTTTAATCATAACATGTGTCTACCCAAATATCTCACTTATAATAAGATGAATTAAGCACTTTACTGCAACCCAAATACAAATATCATCCCATTCCAAGAGTAGAGATGGTGTATCCATGTAAGGAGTGGGACCCGATAGGGGATCCACTCCCTACTAAAAATTTGAAGAATATAGCATCCATTCCAAACACACCCTAAGGTATGTTGTATTAGGTGTAAATTTTCAAATCTCAATAAATGGTATTCAAAACGACCAAAAGTGTAGTAGCGGAATTAAATCAATGACTATATTCAATTTTTACAAAAGATTACAAAAGTACATCATAATCTCACGTAAGGGTTTACATGTATGATACCACATAAGGATCTAAGTAGAGGAAAGTCTAAACTAATTCAAATATGTATCCAAACAACATCTCCAAGAGTTAGGTCTATGTTGGAAGCTACGTTCTCCTTGGTCATGTTCAACATCTCATTCTAAACCTAGGTGGCTGGGAAATCACCCAACAAGAGAGAGAAAAACAAGGTATGTGTCAAATAATGAAAAAGAACAAAAGATAAGGAATAACGTGAAAGTAAAGGCATAATCAAAATAGATGCTTGCCATAAGACGAAGAGAATAAGAGTATGAGGCATAACCAAAATAGATGATTGCCATAACATTAAAATAGTAAAGGAATTGCATGCATGATTAATATTAACTACATTAACTAAGTAGGGTTGAGGCACCTACTGAACCTTAAACTATAGGTGAGGGGATAATTAGTACATTCCCAGTCACCCACATAGTTTTATGGGGAAGAATAAGACATTCCCCAGGGTGAATTAATACATTCCCTATCTATGGGTGGTTGTATATAAGTACCACTACTATAGGTAAATAGTCCATAAAATCAACATGCTAGAAAAGAAATCATGGCAAGTAAAAGCATCATATCAACCAGAACATGGCAGTGTGGTACAAAACCTAAGAAAAAGAATATCATTACCAAATTTTGAGGCAATTTAACAAAAGAATCATGAATAGAAGAAATAGGGTTCATTAAAGTCTCATTAAGGAAATATAGGGTTTCATTTGAAAATATCCCAACTTAGGGTGTAAGAATGCACATACCTCTCTTACTAATATCAATTACTGACTTTCACCACTTTAATTGAGTCCAAGTTCCACTTTGCCTATTTTCAATGTATTAACATGTATTAGAGTACATAATGCACATTAATGTATAGAAACCCTAATTTTAGAAATTTTTAGCAAAACTCATATTTAGATTCTGAAAACCTCACCTATGAACTGATTAGGTTCTCTTGATCAAGAAAATATACTTTTATGTTAACTTTGGAGTTATGATGATTAAGATGTAATTTTTGTGGATTTTATGCATTAAATTCATTTTACAAAAACCACCCTTCATCAAACCTCAAAATTAGACCTTTGAAATATCTTTATTAGATATATATTAGTTTTCAATTCCAAAACTTATTTATTTGTCAAATTTGGATAATAAAATTAAAAGATATGAATTTTTCAATTTTAACCAATCAAGAAATGACAAGTCTGAAATCTTCAAGAGAGAGGAAGAGTGAGAGAGAGGGATAAAACACCATTTGACCCAAGATCAAGGTTGGAGATGCATAGGTAACCAAACTAGATCTTCTAGAGAATGTAAAACAACAAGAAACCAAAACCCTAGAAGAACATGGTATATAGAGATGGATATCATTGGTTTTAAACATAGAAGCTTTGTTGAATCCTAGATGGGTGGTTGGATGATCTTGAGGGGAGGTTGAATAGAGCTGAATGCACTTAAACAAAATTTGTTAGACCTTCAAGATATCTCACAAGATAAGGTTGCTAAATAGGAAGTTTGAGTGCAACTAAAACATACATAGCAAGGGAGAGAGAGATTGAATATACACCAAGTGACAAGCTATGTAGAGTGGTTCCACACTTCAAACTAGTAGTATGTCAGTCCACTACCTAGAGAGGTCAACCTCTAGGATTTCTTAACCATTGCACTCTTATATTCATTCATAAGACTTACAATACATGACCAACCAAAGTACTTACCTATCCAATACAAAGAGTCTTCAACCTTACCAAGGACTTAACCACTTTTCAAAGAGTCTTTCGCCCTCTTCCAAGGACTTACCCACTCATGCACAAGTCTTCAACCTTCTAGGAATTACCCACTATTCTTGGATCTTCAACCTTTTGACTTTACCTTCACTCGGAGAAGCTTCCACCAAGGACTTACCCACTTGAGTAAGGAGTCTTCTGCCTTCACCATGGTCTTACCCACTCTTTCTCCAAGTCGTCATCCTTGATCTTCACCAAGGGACTCCTTCCCTTGTTCGTCTTCACCTCTCTTAGACAAGAGAGAGAACCTTCATCTTCATGGTTGAAATGAGAGATAGGGAGGTGGTGGAAGTGAGAGCCTCACAAGATATACATATAGGACTAGCTCTCTTATAGATTTCCTACTCACTCTAATGGATGTAGCAAGTGATTAAGCTTAGAGAGAGAGAGAAGAGGCTATAGGATAACTCAAATATATAATAGGGACCTTCATAGTGCTTGGATAACCATGGGATGAAGCCCAAGGGGTCCTATTTATAGTTGGGTATGCCTCTTAGCCTTTGGGAACGCTTAAGAATGAAAACTAGCCATTTTTTGGCTTGCAACAGATATATTTTTTCTTGTTGCAACTCCACAATGGCTAGAAATATTTTTCTACACTTTTCTATATAGTGCAATCGGTCAAGTTTCTATAAAGGTAACTCGACCGATCCCACTAAAAGACAAGACCAATTTAGGCCATAAGTCGAGTTTTTCCTGGGGTAACTCGACCGATTCACTTAAATCAATTTTGGTCTGCAAAGGGATTGGTCGAGTTCTTTGAAATGTAAACTCGACCAATCAAAAGTCATTTTCAAGATCCAATCAGGATCGGTTGAGTTTGCAACTTGACCGATGAACAACCTGATGTGAATTTTAGAACATGGCTCTTGAGTGCTTAAATATTCGATCTAAGTGCTCTTGAATTTTTCTAAGTTTAATTACAAGTCATACAATCATTAAAAGTGATTTACAACTTTACATCATATTCCAAAAATGTGCACTTGTATTGACTTTGACTTGTCTTTTCTCCCATTTGATATGCGCAAGTTAGGGCATTTGGAATGTGTCTATATCTAATCTGAAATCACTCAAGTAGAAGCATTAGACACATAATAGTGGAATGGTTTAGTCATCATTAAAATAAGGGTTTAGTCAATTTAGACCTTGAGTCAACAAGCATGAGTTTTAAGCATGTAGCAAGAAATATATGAGAAGGGGGTTATAAAACTTGCCTCTAGGAAGGTGGAGATGTTCAAGCATCAAGATTCCCAAAAGAGCATGGAGATGAGGTGTTTAAGGGCTCTAGGTGGGGTTTCACCATGGAAGGCCATGGTTCCAACCTAGAAGAAGGTGGGAGGAAGACTAAAAACATGAGAACAGGGAAGGAAAGGAGTAAACTTATTATTTTTGGTCGAAATCACCAAGAAGGGTCTTTAGAAACCCTAAATAGAGCAAATTTAGAACCCTAGGAGCCTTCTTCACCAAGGTAAGTACCCTCTTTTACTTTGGGACAACAACTTAGTGGCCAAATAGAGTAGGAACGATGCTCTAAGATGGAGGAAAGAGAAGGAGAGCAAGAGTTTTCAAATTGGGAGGTGGTAAGGGGTAGACATGGCTTTATAAAGAAGGGGGCAAGCATGAGGTATCCAAGGGACTTTCCATGTGTCCTTAGCCTAGGGCTTCATCGCCATGCAAGAGGACAGCTCATAGAGACTTATTTTATATTAAATGTCAGTTCTAAAAGCCCATGGAGACTTCTAGTCCATCCCCACTATCCTCCAATCAAAGAAATAACCCCATTGGTTGATAGCTTTTAAAGACAAGCTCATTTATAAAGAGGGTAATCCCTAAAATGCCCTTGGAGAGAAACACCTTCAAACCAAGGTGCAACTAGGTGCCCCATGGTTCAAAATCTCAAGAATGGTAAGGGAATATCTAAGGATTATAATTCATATTATAATTCACAAAGAAAACCTCCCAATTGGGTAATTGTATACAAGTCCAGAATGTTCTTAAAATTGCATAACTTGCACAAACAACATCCAAAATGAACCAAATTTGAAACTTAGGCTCATTTTATGATTTCAAAACACACAAAGTTACATTAAGGTTTAGAGTACTTAATTATGGAAATTAAGCTCGTTCAATGCATTAAGCAAGGTTTGGGGCCTTGCACTTCTAGCACAAATTTATTTACCATTGTTCCACTTAAGTGGTGATTTTGCATTTTAGATCCTTAAATAATCTCACTGAGGTATTTGTGCATAAACCCTTACAATGGTATAATTATTGAACAAATATTCATTAAACCACTATAAATTCCACAATTTAAACATCAAGGCCAAAAAAGATAGAAAGGAAAGGAAAAGCTTGGAAAAGGGCCAAGAAGAGAATATGTCCAAGTTTCGGTATGTTACAACACTCCACCCCTTAAAGAAGATTTCATCCTTGAAATAAAAAGAAAATAGAGGAGGGTGAGTATGAAACATCTTATCTTTAACTCCCAAGTTTTTTCCTCCAAACCATAAAACTTCCAGCAAAACTTTCACTAACTCAAACTCCTTGTTTTCAACTGCTTAACTCGGGAGTTCAAAATCTTCTCAAGAAACTTCACATAGGTTAGGTTCTCATGGATAACTAAGGTTCCACTATTAAGATTTTTTTTTATTAGATATAACACAGTTAACATTTTAGGCCTATTAATGTTATACTTATTATAATATTATATCATCCTTATTATTCTTTTAATTGTGTCATGTTATATTTACTTTTTTTTCCAAAAGAGTTATATTTTATACACAAAGTCCTATATATTTCCTATTTATATCATTAAGAGTTTTAGTGCAATAAGGGTTTACTCATTTATCTCAACATACTTGATTATTATCCGTAATAATTTGGATTTAGTCTTTGTTATCAACATATTGCATTGTAATAGATTGTTTTGCATGAACTAAGAAATTTTATCCAATTTGTTACAAGTAATCCAAATAATGTCACATTAATTACTTATATATATATATATATTATACATTGTCAAATTGTCACATTGTCACATTACCTTTCTTGCTCACATTTAAATGACATCAATAACCATTTTCTGATATTTATTCACTTCTTATTATTGATTATGCACATTTATATGAAACAATTACTTCTTATCCATATTAGAGTCATTATATGTATTTTAGCGATCAAGTTGGGACATATTACATATTAATTATTTGATTCACATACTAAGTAATGATTAGGTGATTAATTAGGTGTGTATTAGAGAACAAGGATAGGAATTTCATATCGATGACCTGATTAATCTATGATTAGGTGATAATATATCATGTATGTGTATTAAATTATATTATCAGATTATGATGCCTAATGTCACTAATGTATCAAGAATGTGATACATGATGTATAGGTTAAGGTTAGATGATTACAACTGATGAATGCATATTCATCATGAAATTCCATTATCACCTTGGGATAAATTCAACTCTATATATACTATTTCGCTTATTAAATATCAATATGAATCATAATGTGCAAAATTTCTTAATTGTTTCAATTATCAAGGTCTTAACCAAATCTATGTTGACTTAATGTAGGTCTTGATCGATCTAACCAAGCAAATCCATCCATTCGGTTTGAGCCCATTCGGTCCCAAGACCGTTTGAGCCCATTCGGTCTCAATACCGTTTGAGCCCATTCGGTCTCAAGACCGTTTGAGCCCATTCGATCTCAAGACCGTTTGAGTCCAAATGGTCTCAAAATCGATATACCAGCAGAAACTATTTGGAGTGTAACTCAAGCCTGTGCAACAACAGATCAAGATCATGAAGCAAAACAATCACGACGACCGTGTTCTCCTCACCACGAGCGTGGCACATTGTCAAACAGTGCCAAGCCTCCAACTACCACGACCGTGTTATACACACCACGGTCGTGGTGCACCACCAGCATCGACCTTCTTTCACCCTCCACTCCCGTGCGAGGCAGCACGGCCGTGGGACAGCAGCATTACCACAACCGTGGTGCCTCACCACGGCTGTGGTGCGTCATCTTCAACCTCCGACCAACACTCATTTGCAACCCCAAAGCAAGACCGAATGAAGGTGGTTCACATGCCAAATGAGATCTCCCCGAGGCCGTTGCACCTGCAGATGAAGGCAGGAGATCGTTTAATAGATCGAAGGGCTACTAGATCGTTTGACCCAGCATACCGTCCGCTGCTGACGAACTCGTTTGTTGTCCAAATCAATTGAAGAAAAGCAAACGGTCTATCCCAGACCGTTTGCCCTTGCGTCACGAGACCGTTTGGCCCCTTTGCGGATTTCAAATCGTTTGATCAGCAATTGCCAAGACCGTTTGAGTTTGGCTGGAGCGTTGAATGAAGCAACGACTATTTTCTTATCAACGGCTTCCAGACCATTTGATATCAAACAGTTTACAATCCGTTTGCCTTTGTCCAAGACCGTTTGCCCAACTTTTCTCAAAACCGTTTGGTAAGCAAACGATCTGTGAAATCATTTGGTCCCATTCGGTTTCCAAACCGAATGAGCAGCATAATACGAAGACCATTTGATGCCTTCAACTCCAAGACCGAATGCTGATGAAACCATTTGATATTAAACGCTTTCCAAACCGTTTGGTCACATTTTACAAGACCGTTTGGGCAAAAATACCTGCCAAACCGTTTGGACTGAAAACAGACCAAAAACGTGAAGACTTGCCCCGTGCCTATAAATAGGACCCCAAGGGTCCCCATTTGGGCATCGGTTTTGGAACGCCGATAGGCTGCCTGTACACAGGTCCGATCCAGATCCAGTGTTGTCCACGCCAGTTTCATTCCACTTACTGCCCGTGTTGCAACCAAGGAGGCGGAGGAGAGAAGGAAGACAGAGCGAGGGAGACTGTTCGGTCTTTCTTAGCAACTCTCATTCGCGTCCAGATCTACTGCGACACGACGTATAAGACTGTATCTTCTTCACCAAGCTGCGACTACCTTCTGCACCGAGTTCATGGCGGATTTCTCTCTCTCTTTCTTATTCTTATTGTTTCTCACATCATGACCGAGTAGTACCTTTTCGCTGGGGTGCGGGGACTATCCCCACTGCCCATGCAATTATGTTCTTTTGTTAAACTCTCCATGGCAATGTATATAACTTTCCATTTCGTTGTTAATTGATACGTTCGTAGTTGATTATCTATTTTCTTACATCTTATTCTCTCCTATATTGCAAAATCTTCTATATGTGGGATAGAATGGCGGTTTACAAAGTTCGACTCTTTGACGAGAACTTCTGATAAGATTCCTTGAGGTCGTAAGTGTATGATCTGTGAGGGGATGAGACATCTAGCCTACGGTGACACTTCTATGGTCTAAACATCCCTTAGGGAGGACCACAGCCTTAGTTGGATTTTGTATCATCTTTGTTTATCGTCGATGTTAGTTTGTAGATCTATCACCTGCTTGCTTATTGATTAATGCAGTTGACTCCCAAACTAGAAATAGAATGGGATTTCTTTGAGGTCGTAAGTGTATGATCCGCAAGGGGACGAACCATCTAGCCTTCGGTGACGCTTCTGTGTGCCTAACGCCTGTATAGGGGATCACAACCTTAGTTGGATTTCTGTATCTTCGGAGCCGTAAGTAAGTGATCTGACTGGTGATGAGACATCTGATGCCTAAGGTGATGCTTACGCGAACCTAACGTCCGTATGGGGGGTTCTGCAGCAGCTCTATTTGGGCTGTTATATCTTTCCTGGATAGTTTGCGTTAGAATGTGTTTGTGTGCGTAGCGGTGGTGAAACCCGATACCATCCCAGTGATTCCATATCATTGATCTAAATTCAAATTTAATTCAGCTTTTACTTTCTTACAATTAGTTTAATTAACCTCAAATCAATCAATCGTTTTAAATATTAGCCTTAACTAGAACTAGACTAGACTGACAAATATTCTTAAAAACGTTGTCCTTTGGGTTCGATCCTTAACTATACTGCGATAAGACTCATCCGCTTGCGGGTGGTATTATTGCACTTTGGTTTTGGAAAAAGCTTGGGGATTTCAACCCCGAGTGAGTTTGTTAGTGTGATAAAATCCACGTCAAATTCTGGCGTCGTTGCCGGGGATAACAGAATCAAATAGTCAAATCTAGTTCTTTTAAGGCTAATCTAGGATTTTGTTTTTCTTTTTGAAAACAATCGATCATCTACTTGAATTTGACTCTACTCTGTGGTTCTCACTTTTGAAATCTTTCTATCTCAGGTACAATCCAAGGCATAGTGCATGCACCGTTCGAACAACCCCGGACTAACAGCGAGCTTTGATCCCGAGATAGACAGAACTTTTCATCGTCAGATCAGAGAAAATCAAGAAAGGATGGCTCAGGAAGAGGAAGTAACCTGAAGAGTGGCTCAATCCATTACTGCACAACGAGAGAGGCTCATGCAAGAAGCCAGGGTTGCGGTTCAGCAGGAAATTCTAGCAGCACAAGCAGCAACACAAGCAGCTGAACTACAAAAGGATCTTAGATAATTCTCAATCCCGAAAGCTGCGAATGTTCATCATCGAGTGCAACCTCCTCCCATCAACGCTCCTAATTTTGAGATAAGAGTACATTGGATCGCCCTGCTTCAGAATAACCCTTTCTATGGCAAGCAAGGAGAAGATAGCCAAGAACATCTTCTGAGATTTATTGATCTATGTGTCATGAAAAAACAAAATGGAGTCACGGATGATGCCATTAGACTCCATCTCTTCAAGTATTCCTTTTCTGATAGAGCCATAAGTTGGTACAATTCGCTGCAAAGTGAAATACCCATCACCACCTGGGAACAACTCCAAAATGTGTTTCTAGAAAAGTTCTACCCTCCATCTCTTACCTATGAAATTAGAGGGTGGATAACAAATTTCACTCAAGTTCCTGGAGAAACCCTTGCTGAAGCTTGGGATAGATACAAAGAGCTTCTACGCAAGTGTCCTTACCACGGAATTCCCAAGAACCAACTCATTGAGATTTTTTATATGGGTGTGGATGATGATATTAAGAGATTCCTAGATTCCTCATCTGGAGGAAACTTCATGCATCAAAGTTATGACAGCGCATGGAGAGTCATCATCCTGGGAGTAGAAAATCAAGCAAATTGGGGTAGATCTATAGGTAAAGGAGTTTTGAAAGTAGCTATGGCCAAAGCTACTCCTGAGTACAAGTCTATCGCTGAAACCTTGAAACTCTTAGTTGCCAAGAAAGACCATATTGAATCATCTCTTGCTGCTATAGGAAGAGGACGTTCACCCACTTGACAACCGGAACAGGTCAAGCCCGCTTCCCTATTCTGTGAAGCATGTAAGCGCACCGATCATTCCACTGTATCATGCAATGTTCTCTATGATGTTGTTCTGAGAAATGTATGTGGCCAAGGAGATAATGGTCAGATGGAAAATCTTAATGTTATCAACACCATTCCTGGTCAAAGCTACTACAATCCAGACCAAAATAGGAATCATCCAGGATTTCAATATGGAAACCCCTCTAGAGTAGTAAACTCACATCAATTTGGTTCGAACAACCAACCACGAGGGCCACCAGGATTCTAGTACAATCAACAATAGAATTTTGGAAATCAAGGAAATTTCAAGGGAAACTTTCAGAATAGAAACTTCAATAACTATCAAAACAACTCCCAGTACCAGAGTCTTAACCAAGTTCCTTATCAACAACAAGGACAACAAGCAGGACCAGTTTCTCCTGATGACAAACTATCAACCATTGAAAAGATGTTGCAAACTCAACAAACTATGATAGCTAACCAACAAGCTCAGCAGAAGGCTATTGAATCTCAACTAGCTCAACTTGCAGCTAGCATTAAGCCACCAGCTGGGGTTTTTGTTGGCCAGCCTGAGAATAATCCTAAGCATCCTGAACAATTAAAGGTTGTCATGACCAGGTCAAACAAAGATTATTCTGACCCTTCTATCAAGCCACCTATGGTTATTACAGATGAGGAAGAACCAGTGATTGTTCAAGATTCTAAGTCTCAACCAAAAGGGCCAGCAACTACTGATAAAACAGATAAGGAAGGTTCTGAAAATTCTACTGACAAAGAAACAGAAACACCAGAGCCAGAGGTGCCTATGTATAAGCCACGTGTACCTTTTCCAGCTCGTCTAAGGCAAACCAAGCTCGACACTCATTTCAATAAATTCAAGGAAGCTATGAAAAAGCTTCATGTCGATATACCTTTTCTCGATGCTCTAGCTGAGATACCAGCCTGGACTAAGTACTTAAAGTCACTTCTAACAAGGAAACACATAACTAAAGAGTATGAGACTGTGAAGTTAGCAGCTACCACTTTCGACATCATCCAAAGTAAGATGCCAAAGAAATAGAAGGATCTGGGATCCTTTGGAATTTCATGTCATATTGGTGATTCTTCATGTAAGAAAGGACTAGCTGATTTGGGTGCTAGCATTTTGATCATGCCGCTTAGTCTTTGCAAGAGGCTAGGATTTTCATAATTCCTTCCTACTGGCATGACTATACAGCTTGCAGACAATTCGATAAAACGTTCGTTAGGAATCCTCCATGATGTCCCGGTCAAAATAGGCAAGGACACATATGTTCCATGCGACTTTGTCATTATGGACATAAAAGAAGACGCCAGATATCCTCTCATCTTTGGTCATCCATTCCTTGACACTGCAAGAGTTTTGATTGATGTGGAAGTAGGTACCTTTCTTCTCAGACGTGGTAAAGAAACTCTCGAATTTAAAGTTTTTGAAAGCATGCGAAGACCAAGCATGCAGGAAGAAGTATATCTTATTGATTGCATAGAACAGATGTCACTACTCACCCAAGAGAATCATGAGTCAAACGGGCCTTTAAATGCTACTCCAACGAACCTACCAGCTGATGAACTTATTGATGAACAAATAAAGGGTTGTGTTCTCCACCTCGATAATACTGAAGAAGATCCTTTAGGAGTAGCCCTTACTAACCCTAATTCGGGAAATTCAATTGATGAACAAGTAAAGAATTACATCGAATTTCTTGACTCTACAGAAGAAGATGTTGAAGCTACTTTTGAAGAACTCAAGCCTATAGAACAAGACATTTGTGAAAAGGAGGAGACACCTCTCAACCCTATCATGACACATACCAAACCATTTTCAAGTGTCTATGAGCCTCCTCATCCAGAAACAACTATCCTCTGGATTGCACCGGTAGCCCCACACAGATATTACTGATTTCATCTTCCCTCTGCAATAAGATTTGGATTGTGGTTTCTATAAGGAACATCCCTCGGATCCATATCTGACAGATGCTAACAACCATCATTGCTACAATGAAGGGATAGTGCATCAACAAATGAACTTTTCCTCTGAACCGCAACAACACAACATTATCAATAATGATGTTCAGATCCCCTACAACTATTTTCCACCTCGAATTGAGCAACAAAGAACAAGTCAACATAACTCAGGTTGTTTCCCTATATGCTCTGACATTGCTCGTTCTGTGTGGGGAAGGATACAAGAAGCCAATATAAAAGCAAAGGTCAATGAATGGTTGAGAAAGAAACCACCAAAAGAATATGTTAATCAAGTTCAACCTAGAGTCCCACCATGGTTATAGTATCCACGTCGAGCCATCGACATAAAATAAAGGCGCTTGTCGGGAGGCAACCCGGTCAATAAAATAGTTTTACTTTTCATTCCAAATTAGAATGTTTCTTTAATTCTGTTTTTACCTTCTAGATAATTTTTCATTAAATAAAAATTGCATCACAAGATGCTATTTTGAGTTCTGAATGATCTTTATGTTTGAGATTTTCAGATGGAGGAAAACCGCTGACTGGAACGCAACCACATCCGGTGGTCAATCTGGCATGAATTTTCCCCTCCATCTTGGATTTAGGGTTTGCTCGGGACGAGCAAATCTCTAAGTTCGTGGTGGAGGGTGGGTGGTATGTACCTCACTTTCCACCTACACCCATCCTTCTCATACTTAAGTTTTCTCTGTCACATTCTTGATAAAATTTTCAAATTTTCAAATTTTCAAAATTTTCAAAATTTTCAAAAGTTTTCCAAAGAAATTGAACAGATACTTGATTAATTTTTGACACTTCTTGATTTCATTAAAAGTCACTCAGTAACCTTCTATGCTTTTTGAATCATTATATCCTCCTTATTCGAAGGAAATCCTCAAAAGGACCACTTTTTTAAATAAGCCTTTTGATTGAAATCATCTTGTGAAGCTTATGATTCCTAACATCATGGTACTTTTGCAAAAATAATAAGTGTCTATCAAACTAATAGGGACCAAACACGTCATGCTTCCTAACTGACTAGTGGAACAATAACATGGAATCTCCACTGGATCCTCATCAAGTCATTATTTGAGCAGAGTACGATAAAGAGACCAACCCGGTGCACTTAATTGTAAACCAAGTTGCATTCTGATCTGAACTTTTTTCTACACTTCTTCTACCATCTTCGTACCCCTCCATCCATAAGAAAGAAACAAAATAGCCAAATTTGTGCCAAACCCTAAGTTCAGGGTGGCACACCACTTCCCTCTATATCTTCTTCGTCCATACCCCTAACAGATAAATAGGTGCATACCACCAAAAATGCAATCTCGAGTCGAATAGAGGAGAGATTTGCAAACAAAAAGATGCCAAAGAGCACACAAAGAGAAATGCAATCTCGAGTCGAATAGAGGAGAGATTCGCACAAAAAAATGCAATAAATGAAATTGCAAATCATAAAATAAAAATCTCGATTCGAATAGAGGAGAGATTTATTTCTTCCTTCCATACCATCATTCCCTCCCTTTTCTACCTAATGGCACAATGATTGCCTACCCTATCCTGAAAAACACCAGTGTCAGATCAAATGCACACTTGTTGTTCCACGGGCGTCTCTGGACTCTTACAAAACTCTTTGATATGCTTATTGTTGGAAAAAGTGAGGAGGAAGTGATTTTGGAAAATGAACTCAGGAACGAAGATATGGTAAGATGTGTTTAGTGGTCTCAGGAGGTTGAGATACTGAGTCATATTGAGCAGAAAGAAAATATTCATGATGTGAAGATGAAGTAATCATATGAATTGAAAGTATTCATTTGGCGACTGTTTCAGATTTTGGGTTACTCGAGGACAAGCAACGTTTAAGTTCGGGGTATTTCGATGAATGCATATTCATCATGAAATTCCATTATCACCTTGGGATAAATTCAACTCTATATATACTATTTCTCTCATTAAATATCAATATGAATCATAATGTGCAAAATTTCTTAATTGATTCGATTATCAAGGTCTTAACCAAATTTATGTTGACTTAATGTAGGTCTTGATCGATCAAACAATCAAATCCATCCATTCAGTTTGATCCCATTCGGTCCCAAGATCGTTTGAGCCCATTCGGTCTCAAGACCGTTTGAGCCCATTCGATCTCAAGACCGTTTGAGCCCATTCGATCTCAAGACCATTTGAGTCCAAACGGTCTCAAAACCGATAGACCAGTAGAAACCGTTTGGAGTCTAACTCAATCTTGTGCAATAATAGATCAAGATCATGAAGAAAAACAATTACCACGACCGTGTTCTCCTCACCATGACCATGGCGCATCGCCAAACAGTGCCAAGCCTCCAACCGCCACGACCGTGTTAGACACACCACGACCATCGTGCACCACCAGCATCGACCTTCTTTCACCTGCCACACCCGTGCGAGGCGGCACGACCGTGGGACAACAGCATTACCACGACCATGGTGCCTAACCATGGTTGTGGCACGTCATCTTCAACCTCTGACCAACACTCATTTGCAGCCCCAAAGCAAGACCGAATGAAGGTGGTTTGCATGCCAAATGAGATCGCCCTGAGGCCGTTGCACCTGCAGATGAAGGCCGAAGATCATTTAATAGATCGGAGGGCTACTAGATCGTTTGACCCAGCATACCGTCTGCTACTGACGAACTCGTTTGCTGTCCGAATCAATTATGGAAAAGTGAACGGTATGTCCCAGACTGTTTGCCCTTGCGTCATGAGACCGTTTGGCCCCTTTACGGATTTCAGATCGTTTGATCAGCAATTGCCAAGACCGTTTGAGTTTGGCTGGAGCGTTGACCGAAGCAACGACCGTTTTCTTATCAACGGTTTCCAGACTGTTTGATATCAAACGGTTTACAAACCGTTTTCCTCTGTCCAAGACCGTTTGCCCAACTTTTCTCAAAACCGTTTGGTAAGCAAACGGTATGTGAAATCGTTTGGTCTCATTTGGTTTCCAAACCGAATGAGCAGCATAATACAAAGACTGTTTGATGCCTTCGACTCCAAGACCGAATGCTGATGAAACTGTTTGACATTAAATGGTTTCCAAAGCATTTGGTCACATTTTACAAGACCGTTTTGGCAAAAATACCTGCCAAACCATTTCAAATGGAAACACACCAAAAATGTGAAGACTTGCCCCATGCCTATAAATAGGACCCCAAGGATCCCAATTTGGACATTGGTTCTGGGACGCCGACAGGATGCATGTACACAGGTCTGATCCAGATCGAGTGACGTCCACACTAGTTTCATTCCACCTACTGCCCGTGTTGCAACCAAGGAGGCGGATGAGAGAAGGAAGACGGAGCGAGGGAGACTATCCGGTCTATCTTGGCAGCTCCCGTTCGCGTCCAGATCTGCTCCAACATGACGTAGAAGGATGTATCTTCTTCAACGAGCTGCGGCTGCCTTTCTGCACCGAGTTCATGGTGGATTTCTCTCTCTTTCTTATTCTTCTTGTTTCTCACATCATGAGCGAGTAGTACCTTTTCGCTGGAGTGCAGAGACTAGCCCCGCTGCCCATGCAATTATGTTCTTTTTTTAAACTCTCCATGGCAATGTATATAACTTTCCATTTCGTTGTTAATTCATACGTTCATAGTTTATTATCTATTTTCTTTCATCTTGTTCTCTCCTATATTGTGAAATCTTCTATATGTGGGATAGAATGACGGTTTACAAAGTTCGACCCTTTGACGAGAACTTCTCATAAGATTCCTTGAGGTCGTAAGTGTATGATCCGTGAGGGGATGAGACATCTAGCCTACGGTGACACTTCTATGGTCTAAACATCCCTAAGGGAGGACCACAGCCTTAGTTGGATTTTGTATCGTCTTTATTTATCGTCGATGTTAGTTTGTAGATCTATCACCTTCTTGCTTATTGATTAATGCGGTTGACTCCCAAACTAGAAATAGAATGGGATTTCTTCGAGGTCGTAAGTGTATGATCTGTGAGGGGACGAGCCATCTCGACTTCCGTGACGCTTCTGTGTGCCTAATGACTATATAGGGGGCTCACAACCTTCGTTGGATTTGTGTATCTTCAGAGCTGTAAGTAAGTGATCCGGCTGGTGATGAGACATCTGATGCCTAAGGTGATGCTTACGCGAACCTAACGCCCATACGGGGGGTTCTGCAACAGATCTATTTGGGTTGTTATATCTTGCCTGGATGGTGTTCGTTAGAATGTGTTTGCGTGTGTAGCGGTGGTGAAACCCGATACCATCCCAGTGATTCCATATCATTGATCCAAATCCAACTTCAATTCATCTTTTACTTTCTTGCAATTAGTTTAATTAACCTCAAATCAACCAATCATTTTAAATATTAGCCTTAACTAGAACTAGACTAGACTGACAAAGATTCTTAAAAATGTTGTCCTTTGGGTTCAATCCTTAACTATACTGTGATAAAACTTGTCTGCTTGCGGGTGGTATTATTGCACTTTGGTTTTGGTAAAAGCTCGGGGATTTCAACCCCGAGTGAGTTTGTTAGTGCGATAAAATCCACGTCAACAACTTAGGGTTTAGGTCAATATGATCATTATTCTTCACCTATACATTCTTAGTATGCATTAATTCCAAGATTAGGTTACAATTATCTTGTTCATCGTATCATTAGGGTTTATTGGTCCAAGACATGTTTAACATCATGTGTACCCAAAATTAGTATTAATATGTGAGTTACTCATATAATGTTCATTAGATATTCATCAGAGTTCAAACATGTGAACTATTCATTAGATGACCATTATATGTTCTTTAGGATAATGACAAGCATGTGGGGTTACAACTATAACTTGTTTGATGAAACTAAGGATCCATGCAAGCTATCCTACTAATCATGGAGTTAGGGTTTATGGAGTCTGTATAGCTAGATTTCGGTAGGTTACAGGACTCCATCCCCCTTAAAAAAGGATTTTGTCCTTGAAATCTGACTACCCAAACATCATCAAACCAACTACTTTCCACCCCTTAAAGGTTTGACCTACCAAGCCAACAATCTAGTGGAAAAATGGTGAGTCTAACTAAACCATGTACAAGATCTATAACACTTCTACTGTGCACTCTGATTGCTTAGTAAACACCAAACTTCAAAGTCTAGGTTATTAGGGATTGAATATCCAAACATGTGGTTCTAGGGGACATAAGGGAACAATATTGGGTATCCACCCTCAAACAAGTCATTACACCTGAAAGACAAGATCAACATATTAGCTCATAAAGAGTATACATCATAGGTGTCTAAGGATACAATTTCCTAAAGGTATGTCTAAGGCTACAATTTCCTAAAGGTATGCTATTTCAGAAAATTAGTATTAGCTCAGGCCAGGAAGGTATCATGTAGATTCGGGAGTCCTTATAAACCAAGCTAGTGGTGTAGAGGAAAATCTTTCCAGCTCTTGAATCCTGATCCTTTCTAGACACCTTTGCTTTCAACTTATGGCCTAATAGCTAGCTAACATGCTCATCACATTATGGTTAACTAAATATATTTCTAATGCGAAACTCTTATGATCCTAAATCAATATTTAATCATCTCAAGTGTAGCATAGATCAATTTTAGGGCAAACATGTCAGGTAAATAGGAAATATGAGGCAATGGTTCTAATTTAGGAAGACAAATTTGAAATATTTAGATTCTAACTACCATGGGATCTGATACCATGTTGTAAGGAGTGGGACGCGAGAGGGGATCCACTCCCTACTAAAAAATTATTTGAATAAAACATACATTCCAAACACACCCTAAGGTATGTTGTAATAGGTGTAAATTTTTAGATCTCAACAAATGGTATTCAAAATGACCAAAGTGTAGCAGTGGAATTAAAACAATGACTATATTCAATTTTTACAAAAGATTACAAAAATACATCATAATCTCCCATAAGGGTTTATATGTATGATACCACATAAGGATCTAAGTAGAGGGATGTCTAAACTAATTCAAATCTATCTCCAAGCAACATCTCCAAGAGCTAGGTCCATGTTGGAAGCTATGTTCTCCTTGGTCATGTTCAACATCTCGTTCTAAACCTGGGTGGTTGGGAAATCACCCAATAAGAGAGAGAAAAACAAGGTATGTGTCAAATAATGAAAAAGAATAAAAGATAAAGAATAACATGAAAGTAAATGCTAAAATTTTAGCATAAGATGAAGAGAACAAGAGTATGAGGCATAAACAAAATAGATGCTTGCCATAACATTAAAATAGTAAAGGAATTGCATGCATGATTAATATTGACTACATTAACTAAGTAGGGTTGCGGCACCTACCGGACCTCAACCTATAGGTGAGGGTAGAATTAGTACATTCCCAATCACCTACACATATTTTTATGGTGGAGAATAAGACATTTTCTAGGGAAAATCAATACATGCCCTATCTATGGGTGGTTGTACATAAGTACCACTACTATAGAAAAATATTCCATAAAACCAACATGCTAGAAAAGAAATCATGGCAAGTAAAAGCATCATATAAATTAGAACATGGAAATGTAGTACAAAACCTAAGAAAAAGAATATCATTACCAAATTGTGAGGCAATTTAACACAAGAATCATGAATATAGGAAATAGGGTTCATTAAAGCCTCATTAGGGAAATATAGGGTTTGGTTCAGAAATATCCCAACTTAGGGTGCAAGAATGCACATACCTCTCTTACTGATATCAATTACTAACTTTCACCACTTTAATTGAGTCCAAGTTCCACTTTACCTATTTTTAATGTATTAACATGTATTAGAGTACATAATGCACATTAATGTATAAAAACCCTAATTTTAGAACTTTTTAGCAAAACTCAAATTTAGATTCTGAAAACCTCACCAATGAACTTATTAGGCTCTCCTGATCAAGAAAATATATTTTTATGTTAACTTTAGAGTTATGATGATCAAGATGTAATTTTTATGGATTTTATACATTAAATTCATTTTCCAAAAATCACCCTTCATCAAACCTTGAAAATATTTTTATTATATATAGATTAATTTTTCAATTCCAAAACATATTTATTTATCAAATTTGGATAAGCAGATTAAAAGATATGAATTTTTCAATTTGAACCAATCAGGAAATGACAAATCAGAAATCTTTGAGAGAGAGGAAGAGTGAGAGAGAGGAAGAAAACACCATTTCACCCAAAATTAGGGTTGGGGATGCATAGGTAACCAAACTAGATCTTCTAGACAAGGTAAAATAGCAAGAAACCAAAACCCTAGAAGAACATGGTAAATAGATATGGAGATCATCGATTTTAAACATAGAAGCATGAGTTTTAAGAAAGTAGTAAGCAATATATGAGAAGGGGGCTATAAAACTCACCTCTAGGAAGGTGGATAGGTTCAATCATCAAGATTCCCGAGCTATAGAGGCTGGTTTCTTCAAAAAAGCTCCTATCTCGAGCAAGAGGTACATTCTCCACTTTTGAGGTGAAAACCCGAGCAAAAGAGCATGGAGATGAGGTGTTTAAGGGCTATAGGTGGGGTTTCACCATGGAAGGCCATGGTTCCAACCCTGAAGAAGGTGGGAGGAAGACTAACAGCATGAGAATAGGGAAGGAAAGGAGGAAACTTACTATTTTTAGTCAAAATCACCAAGAAGGAGCTTTAGAAACCTTAAATAGAGCAACTTCAGAACCCTAGAAGCCTTCTTCACCAAGGTAAGCACCCTCTTTTACCTTGTGACAACACCTTCATGGACAAATAGAGTAGGAACGATGCTTTAAGCTGGAGGAAAGAGAAGGAGAGTAAGAGTTTTTGAATTGGGAGGTGGGAAGGGGTAGACATGGCTTTATAAAGAAGGGGGCAAGCATGAGGTATCTAAGGGACTTTCCATGTATACCTAGGGCTTCATGGCCATGCAAGAGGATATCACATGGAGACTTATTTTATATCAAAAGTCGGTTCTAAAATCCCATGAAGACTTCTAGGCCATCCCCACCATCCTCCAATCAAAGAAATAACCCCATTGGTTGATAGCTTTTAAAGATAAGCTCATTTATAAAGAGGGTAATCCCTAAAATGCCCTTGGAGAGAAACACCTTCAAACCAAGGTGCAACTAGGTGATCCATGGTTCAAAATATCTAGAATGATAAGGTAATATCTAAGGATTATAATGCATGTGATAATTTTCAAAGAAAACCTCCCAATTGGGTAATTTCATAAAATTCCAAAATGTTCTAAAAATTGCATAACTTGCACAGACAACATCCAAATTGATCCAAATTTGAAACTGTCTCATTTTATGATTTCAAAACACACAAATCTAGATTAAGGTTTAGAGAACTTAATTATGGTAATTAAGCTTGTTCAATGCATTAATCAAGGTTTGGGGCCTTGCGCTTCTAGCGCAAATTTATTTACCATTGTTCCACTTAAGTGGTGATTTGCATTTTAGATCCTTAAATAAGCTTTCACTAAGGCATTTGTGCATAAACCCTTCCATTGGTATAATTATTGAACAAATATTCACCAAACCACTATAAATTCCACAATTTAAACATCAAGGCCAAAAAAAGATAGAAAGGAAAGGAAAAGCTTAGAAAAGGGCCAAGAAGAGAATATGTCCAAGTTTCAATATGTTACAATCCACTCATTATCTCAAAATTTCACATTTTAGGTTGAATCACTCTCTGCAAGATTCCACACCATAAATATCCTAATTCTAGAATATACTTATATTTTAGGAAGTCAAGTGCCTTTCTCACTCTTGAGTTTGTGCACAACTCCCTTAAGTTTTCATTATTACATGACTTCTTGTATCTTACACATTTACACCTCATGTCTCATTAGCCTTAGTCATTTCCTCAAGGTCTCTAGGAGTGCTGGTACCTTCAGAGTGATACCATACTGGCCTCATGGGCCTTATGCACTTAGGGAGTGCCTATCATATCTATGCCTTGGGCTTCATGAACTCATGAAGGTGGCCAATCTCTAGACCCATGGTCCATGAGAAACATGGATGGCTAACTCATGACTCCATGGTCTAATACATTTAGGACACATACACTCCTAATCTAATCTGTCTAATGTACCTTTAATCCTCCCTACTTGACCTTGGGATTGACTTAGGATTGTACTCTGCCTAGGGTATGCAGAGATACCACAACTTTATCAAATTTTTAGCACATTATTTTCTCATGTAATTCTTTAACCTAGATTTCCCCATCTCTTATGGTGCAATTTATCCATTGTATGTCCCTTCATTGGGCTCATGGTGACCTTTCCTTCTGGGCTTGGACCCATCTTGTCAGCCACTTCTGTAGTGACTTTTCCTCATGCCCCTTAGAGCTGGCATCCTTGGGTCAAAGAATTATACTCAATATATGTTCTCCCATGTTTTGTATACTTACTTCATCACACTTTAGGTGACATTCTAGGTTAGCCTGATTCTCAAACTGATTGGTCAACTCACTCTTCTCGGGAAGGTCCAAACTTGGGGTGTCTTCTTGACTCATAGGAGGAGGTTAAGCTCTCCATCCACAACCTAATTCCATGGGTCTCAGGTTTTTCCTCCCCCATAGGTCTTCTCTCATTCTTGATTTGACCCACCCCAGACAGGGACACCAACCCTAAAAGCTGAATTTTCATTTTTATGTAACCATAATATGTTGAACATGCGTTTTGTATTATAACTTCTCAATCCAAATTTTCTTAATATATGTGGTGTACCCACTCACCGAGGGTAATCATCATGATGTACCCATTCATCGGGGGTACTCTCAATAACATACCCACTTGTCGGGGGTAGTTCTAATAGCATACCCACTCGTTGGGGGTAATTTCAACAACATACCCACTCACTGGGGGTAGTTTCAATAGAATACTCACTCGTTGGGGATATTTCAATAGCATACCCACTCGTTGGGGGATATTCCAACAACATACCCACTCATTGGAGGTAGTTTCAACAGAATACCCACTTGTTGGGGGTTTTTCAATAGCATACTCACTCACTAGGGGTCTTTCAGTAACATACCACTCGTTGGGGGTATTTTCAACAACATACCCACTCGTTGGTTTAGTTCTAATGGAATAACCACTTGTTGGGGGTAGCATACCCACTCATTGGGAGTAGCATTCCCACTCGTTGGGTGTATTCTTTATTCATCCATTCCTCCACAAATAGAATTAGGGCGATGAGCAAGTTTTATTCATATTTTCAGTTTCATATATAACCATTAGTTACTTATGTTTCTCATGTATATTCAAATCCTTTTTCATGCATTGTGAATGATTTTCTCCATATTCATGCATGGGATATTGGGTCATCTAAACTCATTTAGATTTTTCTTATTATTTCTATCCTAATTAGGGTTCATATGGGTAGGGTTTCCATCTCACCCACACTACTCCCATTTCCTAAGATTAGGGTTTAGGATTCGTCTTCCCTTGACCCACCAAGGGTTTTCCTAGACCAACAATAGCTTGTTCTAGGGTTTACTCTTGCAAGGAAAATCCCATAAAACATTTTTCTTTCTTTGTTTTATCATTATTTTCATATTACATGTACATTAATTAGCGGAGGATGTCTTAATCCTACTTCTTCTAAAAAAACCTAACTTGAGATGAGGAGTGAAGTATCTTTTAGGGTTTATTAAGCAAGAGGATGGGAATTGGGTGAAATAAGAGAGGAGAAGATAGAGAGGAAACACTACTTTAGGCAAACCCTAGGTTCTGGACAAGCCAGTATCATTGTGGCTAAGGAAGTCCTCTATACCAACTTAATGATGTGGAGAAAAATATTTCTAGCCCGTAAAGTCATGTCCTCTTCTAGACACCATTACCATTGGGTCATGCCTTAGTATTTCTCCTTATATTTCTATGGATTATTTGAAATTATAAACTATTACATATTATTTAAAAAAATTTGGGGTTCTTATACCAAATGTAACAATCTCACTTTTCAACATCCCGCAATTAATGAAAGACCTTAAAGTTGAGATCCATTACCTAAAAGTCCCAAGGTTCGGATTTAACCAAATAACAAATAATAGCAAATAACTTCCATTAATTCACAAATATTGTTTACGAGAACTATAATGATACTCCTCTAAAGATTTACATGAATTTCTAACATGAGATCTATTACATATGAGAAGTAGTATCTAACTAATCCTCCTTTACTTAGATTTAGTGCCTTCAGGTAGACTTCAACTGAGTCATCAATTCTTGATATTTTCATATATTAAATTTTACCTAAAATAGCATGAAACAAAGTACATATCAGTATATCGAGATATACTATGTATGAGGGGAGCATGCAAAAGTGTGCAAGTAATATAAAAACATATAATAATTCAAACATTGACAAATAAGAACCAACACTTTCTTCACATATTTGCATCCTTGATGTGATACTCATAGTGACATTATAGTTGAGTAGAAAGTAAATAAACATCCAAAAGTTTATTTCAATAATCCTCAAGAAAACCTCAGAATTGATATTGCAAATAGTCATAATTGTAACAACATACCTTTTATAGAACCATATAGATATCATGCAATATGTACTTCAAGTATATTCAATCAATCCAATCAACAGATCCAAGAAATCAACATTTAATCTGCATGTATGTAAAGCTAATGTGTCACCATTATATTATTCAAATTAAACTCTACTTGGGTACTAATGCATTGTTTAGGGTTGTCTCAGGTTTAGTATATGAATAATGGTACAAACCCTAATCCCACCACACAATACTTTATTAAAGTTATTTATCCACATTAGACATCATGTCTAACTCTGGTTCTCAAGTTAGACCTTTTACGTCATTAGTAGCAACTATGCTAGATTATGCAACTTAAGATCCTAATGATGAATAATATTAGGTTCTAAACCCTAATTGTTGGATCCATTATATCCTTTCATTAGGAACACATATATCACATTAAGTTCATTAAGATCTTGGCAAGTTATGATCTTTAGTTTCAAAACCCTAATTCATCATGTTCATGAACATTCAGTTTAGAAACCTTAATTACTCATCATTATTATCATGATCATCTTGATTTCTAATCTTATTCAACAATATCAATAAATATGGCAAAGTAAACGTTTTTAGCATATTCAACATCTTAATGTATGAATTTATGGTTTGCATGTATTAATCACTTCATAATCATGAATTGACTATACTTTTGGAACTAGATTCACAGTTAGATTCCGAACAATTTTATTCATGTTCCACTCATTATTTTGATCAAATTGATATATAATTTCATTATGATCTGATCTATGGTATAATACTACATTTAATGCAAAATAATCTCATTCTGATCAATCAAAAAGCACAACTTCAGTAATCTTACCTCTTTTAATTTCTTTGCGGTTAGCTTGAAAATGGAAAAAGATTGCAATGCCTCGTACATTCCAATCTATCATCTTGCTCACCTAGAGAACTTGTCCCACCATGGAGGGTCAACTAAGCAGTTGACTCCTCGATCACGGCCTCTGGAGAGCAATAGAGGATTTTAGTTTCTTTGCCCCGCCTTGGTGAACTTGGCCAACAACTGCCTGCTTGCTAGAGTGGTCAGAGTTGGTGCTCTAATGAGCTTGTTCATAGCTTAGAAGTAGTGGATCGGGGAAGCAAACATATTTGAGATTCCTTGTCCTCTCGCCTCATTATTGATTGTAGAGGATCATGCATATCTCCATGGAGTCTGTTACACCCTTGCCACACCTGGCACCTTTAAAACATCTAGACAATACTCCCCTTGTGCTTGTAAAGGGAAAGTTTAGCACATCCCAGTGTCAAGGTGGGTTTGTAGCTTACAACACCAGAGCTGAAGGTCAGAGTCAAGATTCATGGCTTCTTCGATGATCCTTGGTGATCTAGGATGAGATAATAGCCTGGAACACCTTACACTAATAAGGTCAGGGTGAAGGTCACCTGAGAAGAGGGCGGATGTCTAAGGTGTATGGTTGGGTCTTCACACATATCGTAAGACGGGTAGATCTTTACCTCTCTTTATAGTCCAACATTAGGGTTCCTTTTATAGGAAATGGTGCTAGGATGCAGTCCCACTGGTTAATTTGTGTATGCATCGCATACCATGTGAATCCTATATATAGATACTCTATTGTACCTTCCTTTCTTATCCCTCTTCCTTTCTCCTTGTCATTAAGATATTCTGCGAACACATCATTGCCTCATTTCCATAAGTATTAGAAAGATGTCTCTTTTATTCAACAAGTTTCACATTAACTAAAAGTATCAAAAGGCAAGCGATGATTTCTAGGAAGGTATTAAATATATTCTCCTTACTTTCCCTTGTAAAAAAATATTGGCTTTTATTGTCTTAAATCCAATGATCACAAAAAGATAACACAACTTTCTTGTCAAGACTTGGATTTGGCCAACCAAAAACCATTAAGGAATGCATAGAACTATATGGTACACATTGGATAATTGATCGTTAAACTATTAGGAAAGTCAATATTATTCTTTATCTCTCTGTTTGATGTATTCCTCAAATCAATCAACCTTATTTCATAGAAACTCATTAACACTTTTCCCACTTTATATATAGCATTTGGGATTTATTGCGATGTCTTTCACAGATAAAACTTGCTCTTTTAAACATTTCATTAAATCAATTACCATTATCTCTTGGAACGTTCTTTTTCTACAAATTTCTAGAATTCTCCTTTTTGTTATTATCTCCAAGTATATTAAAAGTCACACCGAGATAACACTATTTGATGCCTCAAATATTATGTTTCCATTCATGGTTGAATATTCCTTTAATGATCTAAAGCATCACATATCTTATTTTCTTTTGGGAACTTGTATATTATTCTATATTTCTATTTTCTAATAAACCATAAAGCCATTATCCTTTGATTATGCTCGAATTCCCTTTATTTCTTTAACTTTTGCCACAAGGACCTATTTGCAAAGCAAATAGTGTCATGGATCTCACTTGGGCCATGGGTTGCATGCATGCCACCAAGTGGATAACATCATTATCCCATAAATTATAATTAGGGAATTTTTTTTATCAAATTGAGTCTTATATTTTAAATAATTCAGATTCACCAAAATTTGAGGATGTTACAAAATTGGTCTTGGGCACATTTGGTTTCTGCACAATATTTTGAAGAGATACTCATGGTAACACTAGTAGGATGCTACCAAGAAGGTCACAGATTCACAAAGTTCTACCAAGATCACTACTAGAAAAAAAATGTTGTTGTTAGTGAATAAGACCTATGTCTTTGATTATCCAATGATGTCTAGGTAAATGACACAGTCAATGGTTAAACAACTTTCACATTATAGCACGCATCAACTATCGTCAAGGAAACTCATAGAGTAAAATCTAATACAAAATCTACTTTCTTAAATATAAATGCCAGGATATGATCAATTGTTTGAAGATGATTTCTATGGACTTTTGTGGAAGAAAAATATTTTCGTAAAAACTTCCATTCTATATAATATTAAGCATGAGTATTTTTGGATTATTGTGACGACATGTTCTAAACTGTTTCTATCAATATAGGTTGTACAACATTCAAAATTGATGACATTTAATACTCCCACAAGGTGCAACTTGTAATATTTAAAATAAAGAACCACAATTCACCTATACCATATTGTAGAAACAATATGATCCTAAATTTACAAATGTCAGACAGAAATGGTTACAAAATTTCCTAAACAATTAAATTCTATGTCACCAACATCAAATTACACCCAAACCACTTACATCAGCAATCTAGTTCACACACCATCCACATCACATTTCATTAATCACTAGATTGCACAAACAGTTCAATTCCCATTTCAATCACACTACATAGAACTGAATTGATCAATACCACAAGCTTACAAAAAAAGTAAGATAACAAAGAAGTTTACAACATTTATATAGTAACAAAATTGAATTCAGAAAGGTGCTATATGATCTAGTTCACAAATTCAAAAAAACATACTAATGCAAACCATCACTTGTACAATTATGTACATCTATGCATAATATATAAATATCACATGTATAACAAAAATCACACCAAGTTTCTCGAACATCATCAAATTATTCAACTAAATGTGCTTGGACATCAAAAAATTGCAATATATACATTCATCAGAGTAGATCTAATTCATTTGTTAAATATTGATGACCAAATAAAAACTAAAAAGTTGTGTTTGGCACCATATTAAAATTGAAATTGTACATCATGATTTCATTCATGATAACATACTTGTACTTCATAACAAAATTAGTAACATGACTAATTATCTTGTTGTAAGGGGCACGAACAAAAAATTAATACTCAGTTATATATAATGATAAAATATTTATAACGAAATTGATAATAATATAAGAACATCAAACTAGATACTTACATTAATGTTTGTAAATTTTATTGGTTTAGTCCTCAAAGTCCTTTTTCCCAGTGGTGAAGGATGATAAAAGTTTAAACCATTTTATAACAAAGTTAATTTTTTTTTCTTGACAGATTTAAAATCAATTAAATGCACATGTAAGACAAATAAACTTACTTAGCTAAAGTGAATTTGAGTATTCTTAAAACCTGGAAGACAATAGCTAGGGCCAAAAAATCAACCATAGGTTGTTCTGGATTATTCACTACCAACAACTAGGGTTGAGCCCTATGTGTGCGCATCTCCAATTTTAGAAATTCAATTGATATAAAGAGACTAATATTATTTTTTGATGTAGCTTTTAATTTTTTGAACTGACTGGTAGTAGTACCAACATATTTTTGTAACCGGCTTGGTCCTTGCTATCATATTAGTGATGTCATATTTTCATACCTCTCAAATTCACTAAGATATGAAATATTTATTTTTACCAAAATAATAGTACAAAAAATGACCTGCAAGCAAATGGGGATTATCATAGTATATTTAAGTATTGAACCCAAAAGACAATATTTTTAAGAGTTAATTTATCAATTTAACAAAACTAGAAGTGGTTTTAACACAAGGACTGTTGATTGTTGATTATAGCTAGAGCGCAAGAATAAAAAAATAAAATAAAATTTGAGGTTATCGGTGAATGGAAACCTAGGGTGAATGGGGTTCACCACCACTGCCTACACTCATTTTTTCACCATATCACAAACAAGAATGAACAAATAACATGGAGGCTAGGTAAATCCCCCATTCCGTACTAGGATTAGACCTGGACATATATCATTCTTGGCTCGCTGTCGTGTTCCATAGAGATCATGTACCCATCGCCTCAGAAAACACCTATCCAAAGTTCTCATGAAGGATTTAACAAGAAGCAACTGACATCTAAGGTCTTGGGTTCAAAGTTATCTACATCTGAAACCATGATAAACATGTAAACCTGCTAATAAAACAAGCATACAAGCATAAAACAATTGACACAAAATGAAACAAGGTTCGTACAAATTTAGATGTAGTAAAAGAAAAGATGATAGTGGGGATATTGCCCACACCCAGTATAAGAAACTACTTGCTCCTCATAGCATGATCAGGACAAGAAAGGGAAAGGAAAGAGATAGCTATCATCTCCTTACGTAGAAGAGATTATGCTTTGGATGTTCTATAGCAGCCTTAATTCCTGGAGATGGGGCTAATCCAACACAGTAGTAGTATACACCCAGGACTATCATCAGATACTTCTTCTTTGTCATCTTTCTTAGATATGATTTGCATCTGAAGAACTAGTATGTGGAAAGATGGTGGAAGAGGCATCCTCGATCTCCCTCTTTTGAGGTCAGGTGATTGAGCTTAAATGGAGTTGTGGTTGTTGACTAATGTGGTCGTCAATCGATAGAAACCACTAATGGAATTGTCTTCTTGGAGCAGAGTGTGTATTTTGGAAGCCTAGAGGTTGTGAAGCGAGATTCCTCCAAAGGGAGGTTGGAGGATTGTATTTATATGCAGCATGATAGGGTTTGGAGTTCCCCTTTACATCCATTACTAATTGCATCAATGGGGGGAATATGAGGAGCTGCATGATCTCCTGTATTTCTATCAGTAGATGAAGGGTAGGAAGGCCATCAGTATATGAATAGGAAAAAGCTTTGTCGACTGGGGCATATACATCTTCCATCAGTTGCTATAGTAGAAGTCCCATTGGAAGATAGAGACAAATATTCCATTGGTTGATAGTGCATAATGTTTCAGCGATCAACAGGTGCATGATTTCAATCACAAGATGATGCAAAATATCTACCAATTGAGAACCAAAAAATTTACCTGCAGGCAGATCCCAAGTCTCCATCAGTAGGTGAATAGGTAGAAGTTCCATCAAAATGCAAGTGTAATGATATTATAAGAAGACAATCATTGGTATGAGAATGTTGGGCTCCATCAATTGATGAGCCACGAGTTTCGTTTGAAGGTGAAAGTAGGAATTCCATCGATTGAGGCACACATGGCTTCTGTTCGTTGATAGGTCCATTAGAGTTATATTGGAAGATGAGTGCATAACTTCCATTAGAAGATGATAATCAATAGGTGGGTGATGTACATCCAACAAAAGCCGTGAGGAGGGTTTATCATTGGTTGTTGCATAGAAATTTTTGTCAGTAGACAACAATTGTAAAGGCATACTTTAACTGAACTGGTAGGATGCCATTACAAAGTGAACCCACCCCCATAGTGCGCTATTGGCGTGTGTCGTAGGTCTGTGCCTACAAAGCATCAACCAATAGAATCATCAATTTATGAAGGGACATATCATGGGAAATTTGGCCCATTTATCAAACTGCCTCCTACATTGCTTTGTAAGACATGAAGCTTGCTATGAAAAGTAGGGATTTATATCAAAATCCTAAAAATTAACATAAAATCAAGGAAATGTAAATGTTAGTTGGTTCTAAAGAAAAATGGTGGAATTTAATGCAAAACTGAGCTAAAATGCAATTAAAACTAGAATGAATATTTGCACCAATTTCAAAGTATGCAAATTAATAAAGTCACTGCATTTAAGAAGATAATGTATTGTTTACATACTAGATATGCTTACATCACAATGTAACGTGCAAATATGGTATTTTCTATGGCCCTTGAAAACCTTGAATTCATTGAACAAGTAGGGATCTATCTCATCCAAATTTATTCATTCTCTAAAAGTTTGAACATGGAAGGGATCAAATATCCTACATTCCCTATCATGAACTATTGGGCATGGTTGTTCAGATAGCTATAAAAAGAGGTTTTAGATCAACAATATATGATATACATGTATTGTCAGTTTGATAAAGAATTTACTAAAAGATATACTTATTACATTCAAACTTCTATTACTTAAGTGTTAAACATTTGATGGGTCAATAATTCCACACAATCCTAGAACCTAAAATTGATTTACGTCTTCTCGGCTACAACTTTAGCAACCATCAATATTGATAAATTTCTCTTACTTTAATATTGTTCAAGGAGATGACACAAAACTAATCCTTTTTCTATTAGGGTTCATAGGACCCATTGATCCATCGGTTTGGACTGTCATCTTCCTAAGGAGGTATTGAAGATATTTTGTTTGGGGTTTTTTGGTCCTTCATAAATAATAAGAAAACATACATTATGGAGTTTGTTTAATATGAAGTCAATAAATTAATATTACACAAAGAGTGAGAATTGTATCTCATAAATGTTTGAGCCACAAAAAATTTCCATATGCATCGCTAACAGACTCCATTTCAGGACCAGGGCATAACATTCATGCCATGTGATATGCAAGTTCTCCATACATGATAGTAGTTGGGTCCATGAGTCTACCATGAATTTCTCTAGACCCAATTTGGTATTATAAACCCTCAACCACTAACTTGAGCACTGGGTCATTCACTCGAAGCTTGCATTTTGTATCAACTAGTGTATACATAACAATTAGTATGATATCATCTATAATATAAAACATGCAACATCAAACACTTATTTCTGGTTGACTAGAAGGTTCTTTGGTTTCATAGCATGCACTTCAATGCCATTGTAATACTAGTACAAATTTCAACTCAACACCGCTAGTATCTCAAAGACATGAGAATGGGTTAGTCACTAGAGATCACTGGGTGAAAAACCAAAGAATCACTTTCCCATAGTGTCATTTCTTGTTGATAATGTAAATCAAAAGTGTAAATCCTAGCATCATTGTGTTAAAAAAGTGACATTATATAATCATTTATCAAATACATAGCCATAACCTATATATTGTATCACTTTGTGTTACAAAATAGATGTTATATCCTCACTAAATATCCAATGAGATAGCTTTTACCTCATTCTTCTGTGCCCACATAAACTGTATTTTCTTCTTCCTCTTATGGAAAAAACTTGCTTCTCTTCAAATAACAGTGCCTCTTCCCATTCTTTTTGTCCTTGCATTGTTGCCACCAATTTCTGCTCTCCTCCTTGCAACTATCCTTGATGGAATATGTCATTGACTCCTATTACTATTTCCACACCATGATAATTCTGCCATCAACCATGTTTTTCTGCCACCATACTTTATGTTTTAGTCACGACTATCTTTTGTGTTTCCATTTTTGAGTTCCTTCATAGTGCAGTCCCCTACCCTTAATAGGGATCATGTTGTTGCAACTATTGTCACTATGCATTTCTAGTTCCATTGTTGTTGCAACTAGTGTCACCACCTTGAGGTTCGGCCCCTTCTTATTCGTTTATGTTCTTCTTCTCTAGTGGCGGCTTCACTGTACTTGTGTAGAAATAGGATGGGGGATAGTGAAAGCAAATATATAAGACTTGAATGGTGATTCTTTTTCTATCTTGCTTGTTCATGCTACATATCTAATTGATGCTTTTTTTTGCACAATATAGGCCATGAGTATCTAAGATTCCTTAAATATTGAAATAAAATTTAGAGTTGATGGAGATTGTCTAAATTGTATAAATGGAACATGATGAATATTGGATCTTTTTTATCTAAATTTAGACGCTACAAATACCATAAGATGATTTTTAATGTATTTCTGGCTACCTGAACGACCAGATAGTTAATATGCTCGCAAAAAATTGGACATAGTTCTTGTACAAAATTTTCACGCCAACCATGAGACTAGTTAGAAGTAGTACCATAAATGTGACGAAGAAGAAGGCGATGGTGACTAAGAGTAAACTAGATGATATATATGTATATATATATATATATATATATATATATATAAACCCAAATTGCAAATAGAAGACCATTTGTTTTCTCTCAGTGGCCAGTGTTTCTAGCTTTGTTAAACCTTTTTCTACTTATTTGCTACCATATTAACAAATCCAACACCACCAACCACTGAGCGAAGATAGACATTTTGTTATTTGCAACTTAGGTATATATGTATGCCAATCAATCTTCTCTTACTCATTATCATCATCACCGTTGTCATAATCTTATTCACATTTTCCATATTTCTTATTTCTCGTTAGCCTCATGAATGGCATGATGGTTTCATACAAAATCATTTTTGACTTGCTAGAGTGTCCAAATAAGTATTGAGCAGACACACTTTCCTATCTATTGCGTAGATAGCAATGTATGTACATCAGTTGTATATGTACATGTAGCTAGAAATATATTCATACATGTTAAAATTGAATATCTAATATGATGAATATTTGCTAACTCTTGTGTAAGTGAAATATGATATATATGAGTTCATGTTGATCTAATCTCTTGTTTATATAAACACTAGAAAATTATTGTTGATTATAATGTCATATATGAAAGGAATTGTATACCCCTATAGTTCAGTCTCCCTACCACCATATTCATCACCAAAATATGCAATTTACCCATCACCACATATTAAAACCAGTAGCAGTTTATCCCATCTACACACCTCAATATTTGCCGCTAGATCTAATTATACAACAACCTCTTATTTTCTTCTTAGATGACTCATTGTGATGTCATTCTTTCTATTTCAAACATTGTGCCATGTACACTCCAAAAACCAAAAAGCAATAACAAATTGTTGACTTGTTCCTTATAGGTGATTGTATCATCTCAAAGGTATCGAGAGAAACAAACTTGAACTCGCTCAAACTAAGTTACTATGATGACTCTATGGGTTTCTCGAACAAGTTATTGTTTGAGAAATGGGTCAAGCAATAGTTTTTGCAACAACATATCATTGCAATAGATCCAAGCCATGAAGACCTACTACACCAAAACTAAGCCACCCCCTAGTAATGGTTCATGAGGATTTGTCCTAACTAGAGATTGTTTACCCTTTCTCCATCTCCTACAACCCCGCCAACGCTCACCTTCCTAATGGAATATATTGAAGTGTGTATGTGGGATAAACTGGTTTTGGTTGTGGATGTTGTGACGGATAAAGTACTATTAGTGGTCATAAAAAGAAAGTATCAAGATAGCATCATAATACATATGAATATACAACATGTAATAAAGAGATAAATGGAGGGTTTTAACACTCAGTTTTTACTAGATAGAAACTTTAGATGTGTGAATGCATTATGATAATGAATGGCAAATGATTTGTGAATTTTTATACTGTTTGGTGAATTTATCATGTGAGTGCAAATGAAATTGTGTATGACCTTGAACGGATAATGTGAATAGAACTGGATATGGATATGGATCGTTGTGTAGTCGAATGCAAAATAATTGCATGTTATGCTCATTTTCATTCAGGATTGAGGATGCCCTACTGAATAGTAGATTTGTGTTATGTTTATTCAATGGTAAAAGGATATATATAGAGAGAGAGTCAGGCTAGTGTACACTCGAGTGTACCGGAGGCACCGTACACCTCAGTCATTTTTGAAGATGTAGTAAATTTTTGAAAAATCTAAACCATTGATCTTCTTAATTATCATAAGAACATACTATATAATAAATTTTAGCTCATTTGGACACTTATAGGTCGTGCATCTAAAGGAGGCAAAAATCATGTATTTCAAATTAGTTTTGTGCGTCGATTTTGTTGTCCTTGGATAAGTGACTTACACTCATCCAAATGAGTTCAAATTTTGTATGTGACCTATTATTATTGTAACCATGAAGATCAATGGATTAGATTTTGGAAAAACATGGTCTAGATAGGCAAACACCATTGGGGTGTACAGTGTGATCTGAACACTCGAGTGTATTCTAGCCTGACTCTCTCTCTCTCTCTCTCTCTCGCTCTATATATATATATATATATATATATATATATATATATATATATATATATATATATATATATATATATATATATATCTGTGTGTGTGTCTATATATATATATATATATATATATATATATATATATATATATATATATATATATATAGTCAGGCTAGAATACACTCGAGTGTACGGATCGCACGAATACACTCAAGTGTGTTTGCATATCAAGACTATTTTTTGCAAAGTGTAAAACGTTGATTTTCACTTTCATACTATAACTAGGCTACATACAAATTTTGGGCCCATTTGGATGAGTGTAAGTCACTCATCCAAGGACAACGAAATCGACGCGTGAAACTAATTTGAAATGCATAATTTTGCGGTCTTCATAACATGAGCTATACATATCCAAATGTACTCAAATTTTGCGTATGAGTTGTTCATGAGATGTTTAATATGATCAATGGATTAGATTTTCAAAAAAAATATTGCATCATTTAAAACTACTTGAGTGTATTCCGCTCCGGATACACTCGAGTGTATTCTAACCTTACTCTCTCTCTCTCTCTCTCTATATATATATATATACATATATATACATATATATAAAGAGAGAGGGGACATATATTCATTACCTGAGTAGGGAAACTAAGCTTAGTTACCTGTGGATCCATTTTGTAATAGGAAGGCACCTGAGATGACCAAATTTGTAATACAAAGACTCATTTTGTAAAAACATCATCAATTTTGTAATAGTAAACATGATATTTTTGGGAAAAAAATATCCACTTTGAACTGTAACCAAGAGCGAATATTGGTAATTAGGATGCCACCATTGTAATCAGAACACTTAGTTTGTAATCAGAATCGTTGCATACTAATTTATGTTACCTAACTGGGTAAGGAATACATCCCCATATATATACATATATGTATATGTATATGTATATGTATGTATACATACATACATATATATATATATATGTATAATTGTTGGGTAACTAATTAATGTTACCTGTTGGGTAATGAATACATCCCCATTATATATATATATATATATATCTATGTGTGTGTGTGTTTGTGTGTATATATATGTATATGTATATATATATAGATATATAGATATATATATATGGCTATTTATTTGTTACCCGGCAGGTAGTATTGACTAAGTTACCCGACAGCAGCGCACAGTGGCAAGCGCGTATAAATAAGTCGAAGTTACTGTAGCACGCTTTCAGGAAAGAAAAACCCATACAGCATCATCCGCGCTCGTCTGTGCCTCCGCCAGGCTGATACATTTGGTCTACCCCCCATCTGCCGCTCATCTACCCCCCATCTGCCGCTTAACGCCCTGCATATGTAAATCCGCCTCTGATTCCAACTTCCTTGGCGTATTTCAATCTTAATTTTACATTTCTTCCTCAGAAATCCCAACATTCATTTCCATTCCCGAATAACAAGGACGGTTTCCCCTTTTATCAATCTTGTAGAGCAGGACGACTAAGGTGTCTCCCACTTTCAAATTTGTTACCCGTGACGGTATCAATTTTCAACAAGTTGATTCCACCGTTTAGACCTGTTGTTCTTAAGCTCACGCCGCTGAGGAGGAGGGAGTGGGTGTGGTTGGAGAATTCCCTGTTCTCTATGCATATTCAGGAGCAAATTGTTGTTGTGTGAATTCCACGCCGCTGAGGAGGGAGTGGAGGTGGTGGGAGAATTCACTGTTCTATCTGCATTTTTACGAGCAACAGTTTTTTCAAGCTACATTCAGGTAGATTTTGTATTTCTCTTTGTAAATTCATTCAATTATACTCGTTTTTTTATTTTTTTTCTCATCATTTCAATGTTTATTCATCCCTCTATCTTGTGTGGGAAAGAAACCCAATTTTTGTGTCTGCATTTTCATTTTTGAAGTAGTAATTGGCATACATGTTTTTATGTTTTGCGTAGTTACTCTCTTGTTATAATTGGTTACTCTTTTGCCTTACCGAGTTACTCTTGTTGTGTTACAGTGTTACTCTTCTGATCTTATGAGTTACTCCAACACACTGTCATGGATCCCAGCCTTGATACGGATGCTTCTAATGCAAGTGTCAGCCGTGACGATGATAATCCTCAGTCTTCTCATTCTATTGGTGTTTCCTCTCCGTCCCCAGATGCAGTCCCTAGAGTTGGCCTTCAGTTTGGAAGTCTAGATGAAGGTATATCCTTCTATTGCAGCTATGCTGGAATGATTGGGTTTAACATCAGGAAAGATGACAATAGATATGAACGGGGAAGTAAGATTCTGGTTGCTAAAGATCTGGTTTGTGATAAGTAGGGTAAGATCTGCCCTTCTAAGAGGTCTAGAGGGCTTCTGAGCCCCGTTTGTGATGAAATGGGTAACTTGCAGGATACGTTGTCCAAGAAGCACATGCGTTATGTGAAGAGGTGTGGTTGTGGAGCCATGATACGTTTCACACTAGATAAGTCCTCATTCATGTGGGTTGTGACTGCATTTGTTGAGGAACACAACCACGATCTTGTTGACATTGCTCATCTCTGTTACCTCAAGTGTAACTCATCTCTTGATGAAACTCAAAAAGAGATCCTTTCTTCCATGAGCCAAGCTAACATACCTATATCGAGACAAATTGCATTGATAGCATCCGAGTCTGGCGGCTATGAAAATCTGACATTTACTAGTAGACAAGCTCATGGACACATCAGTAGCAAGAGGAAAGAGTTGGCCAAATATGACGTCGACATGGTTTTAGATCACTTTGCCAGGTTCAAGGTCATCGATCTGAAATTCTTCTATAGCTACCAAAAAGACCCCAATTGTTGCCTTACTCATCTGTTTTGGGCTGATCCTGTCTCTGTTGAAGACTGCGGGCTATTCGGGGATGCGATTGTGTTTGACACCACCTACCGCACCAACAAGTATTCGATGGTTTTTGGAATGTTTGGTGGAGTTGATCACCATCGCAAGACAGTGTTGTTTGCATCTGCTCTGCTGGTCGATGAGAAGTATGACTCATTTGTCTGGGTTTTCAAGCAGTACCTACTTTGTTTTGGCAAAGAGCCGGTTTCCATCATAACTGATCAGGACCCTGCTATGAATGCTGCTATCATCTCTGTTTTTCCCAATTGCAAGCATCGCTTCTGCAGCTGGCACATCCTACAGAAGCTTCCCTCCAAGCTTGGTGGCATTCCTAACAAGGACCAGATTATAAGCTTGTTGAATGATTGTGTCTAGAATGTGGATGATGTCGACATTTTTGAAGAGATGTGGGATTCTGTAATTCAGGAGCATGATTTGTTGTCCATCACTTGGCTTTCTGATATGTATGTGATGTGTTGTGATTGGGTTCTGTGCTATATGCAGTCCTCCTTCTTTGCGGGCATGAGGACGACTCAGAGGAGCAAGAGCCTGAATGCATTCATTAGGAGCCATGTGAATAATAGGAAGACTCTCTTTGAACTTGTATGTTCGTTGGAGACTGCGTACTCTCATGTGCGGGAGATTGAAAATTTCAAAGATTTTGATGATGAGTACAGTAACCTCCCTTTGTCATCACTGTGGCCCCTAGAGGAGCAGATGAGAGGTATATACACCAAGTCCATCTTTAAGATATTCCAGTCCGAGGTTCACCAAAGCATGGTCTACAATGTAAAGCAAGCTTTAGAAGGTGTCTTTGAGGTGTATCACGTCGGTGGACTTGGAACTCCCCGTATATTGAAGAAAGAGTTATCTAGTGACATTGTTTCCTACAGTTGCTTCATGTTGGAATTCAAAGGCATCCCTTACAGGCACATCCTCTCTTATTTGAAGAGTCGTGACTATTGCACTCTTCCTGAGCCTTACATTCTGAAGAGGTGGACCAAAGGGTACAGAGAACACCCTTTGATTTTTGGCAAAGCGTCAGTTAAGCATCCATCCACTGGGAGGACACTTCATCTTGTTTCTGCCTGCAATTCGATTGTCAACATAGCGTTTAGGAACAATGTTGTAGATCTTTGCCATGAAAAATTGTTAACTTTGTGAAAGGAGCTATTAGACTTGGATCTCACTGATCCTGGTACAGGTGCTGGTGTAACAGCTTCTAATACAGCTTCCTCTTCTACTATCAAGGTCCATATACCTAGTAGTTGCAAAACTAAGGGAAGACCTAGATCGACTGATGTGAGGTTTAAATCTGGAGTTGAGATTGCCCAGTCTAAAAGAGAGAGGCAGTGCAAGAATTGCTTAGAGTTTGGGGTCAACCATGATAGTAGGAACTACCCTATGAAGAAGTAGTCCATTCCTCTTCTGGACTATGTGTTGCTGTTGTTTGCTGTTCAATGATTATCTCTGTTGCTGATCGTGTGGTCTGTTGATGTTGGACGTTTTTTAGTGGAGTTTGTAGTTGATTAGCGTGTGAGTGAGGGATATTCAAATCTGTAATGGGTTGTTCTTTTTGTCTGCAATTTTTGTGAAAGTGATTTTGTAACCATCCATGTATTTTTACTTTTATGTTTTGTAATGTATTTTATGTGTTACGTTGAACTCCACCAACTATATGTATACTTTGAATATGCTTCAAAGAATCTATTTTGATCAGATCTTACTCTTTTGCAGAATATTTTTTGTTTTATCTTTGTGTCCATTGAATACTCTTTTATAGATACTCTCAGTGTTCTCTCAGTTACTCTCAGTGTTATCATAGTTATTCTCAGTGCGTATCAGAGTTACTCTTAGTGTTCTCTCAGTTACTCCTTAGTGGTGTCACAGATACTCTCAGTGTTCTCTCAGTTACTGTCAGTGTTATCATAGTTACTGTCAGTGCTATCAGAGTTACTCTTAGTGTTATATCAGTTACTCGTTAGTGCTGTCACAGATACCTCTCAGTGTTCTATCAGTTACTCTCAGTGCTATCAGAGTTACTCTCAGTGCTATCTGAGTTACTCTTAGTGTTCTCTCAGTTACTCTTAGTGTTCTATCAGTTACACTCAGTGCTATCAGAGTTACTGTCTATGCTATTTGAGTTACTCTCAGTGTTCTACCAGTTACTCTTAGTGCTATCAGAGTTACTCTCAGTGCTATCTGAGTTACTCTTAGTGTTCTCTCAGTTACTCTTAGTGCTAACTGAAAGTATATATAATCAGACAAAAACACTAGAGCTAAACATTCAAGATTACAACATTCAAAGCATAAAACATTATATATTATACAACCAGATCAACTATAAAGAAGGTCCATCAACTGAACATAAAAATACAGAAAAATACAGTCAGATCAGCTATAAAGAAGGTCCATCAACTGAACATAAAAATCAAATAGCTCAGGCAGTCGGATACATCCCTGGAGATAGATATCATACACACAATTCCCTCCATTTCAAAGCATAGACATCAAGCCAAAACACACATTCGTATCTGAGAAGTTCATATCTGTTGTAAATAAGTGAACCTGCAAAGGCTAAGAGAAAAGGGCACCGGTGCATACCTATTTGTGAAAGGAAGGCTGGACAGAAGAAGAAGCAGTGTCTTCTGCAGATGTTGAGCTGTCCGTTGTTGTGGATGAGTCAACCTAAACGGGATTTACAGCTAATCCCGGCATTGCTTGGTATTTGTCCCTAATAAAGAGCTGATCTGCAGAGTCATCCGATCCAGAGTATACTTCGTCGCCAGGCATTCTGAAGAGCGGAATAAGCTCAGTTGGTGTTTCTAAGAACTGATCTGTGATCCATGTTGTGATGGTCTGGTGATCAGTTGACTTGAGGAAGATGATCCAACCTTTGCGAATACTGAGTTGTGCGATCATCCTTTTCCAGCCCTTAGCAGTTGAAAGTGACCCATTTTTATTCTGCATAAGGGTTATCTGGAATGTATGGTTTCCGATTAGGAAGGTGGTCTTGCCTGGTTTGATGTGAAAATGGAGATGGTTCCATTCTATAGGAAGTAGAATGGATTCCATTGTCTTATCGTCAATGGTGTAGTTGATGGGCTGGATGAACGGCTCCATGGTAGGCTGTGAAGAAGGTAGGTTGTGAAGAAGTTGGTTGGGAAGAAGGTAGGTTGTTCATGTTGGTGTTGCAAAGATGGGCAGCAGTACTCGATAGGCTTCGCAGCCGGTGGTGATGAAGATGTTTCGATCTGAGGAGATGGTCAAAGGGGGTGCTACTGAAATGTTAAGGGGGCTGTCGGTATTTCTTCTGTAAAACTGTCCCTTCTGTAAACCGTAGCAGTCACAGATGAAGAAGAGGTGGACGTTGAGGGTGTCGTGGAGGATGGAGATGTTGAAGATCTGAAAGCCCCCCGTTGTGTTGTTGGTGATGCAAAGATGTGCAACAGTGCTCTGTGTTGTTGGTGCTGCAAATATGGGCAGCATTGCTCTATGTTGTTGGTGTTGCAAAGATGCCAGCAGTGCTTTGTGTTGTTCTGATGACACAGCAGTGCACTGTGCTCTGTGTCTATGCATTTACATCGTACAGCAGACTCTTGTACATATCTTTATAGCTCTGTGCTCTCTTTTCTTCACTTTTCTGGTTTCTTCTTTAATAAAGTTAGTTTCTAAACGCTAGAGTTACTTTTTGTTTTATCACAGTTACTCTTAGTGTTTTCACAGTTACTCATTGTACTCCTACTATTACTCTTAGTGTTGATACAGTTACCTTTTTCTGGAATCGAACACTTGATGTCATGTAGGTTCAGTTACTTTACAAGTGTTCCTGTTGTATTTTCAAAGGTTACTGAACAAACACTGTGAGTAACTGAAAAACCCCTGCGAGTAACTGAAAAAAGCACACGAGTAACTGAAAGAAACCTATGAGTAACTAAAAAAACCCTGCGAGTAACTGAAGGTTACTCACGAAATGTCAGTTTTTTCTACTGTGTGGTTCACATACACTTGTTTCGTGTTTTTGACAAACCTTCAGCCTCAAGAGTTACTTTCTGGTCGTTGGAGTTACTTTTTATATCGTCACAGATACTCTCATTGTTCTCACAGTTACTCTCAGTGTTATCATAGTTACTCTCAGTGCTATCAGAGTTACTCTTAGTGTTCTCTCAGTTTCTCCTTAGTGCTGTCACAGATACTCTCAGTGTTCTATCAGTTACTCTCAGTGCTATCAAAGTTACTCTCAGTGCTATCTGAGTTACTCGAATTATATATCTCAAAGTATATATCTCCATACAAAACCACAATAGTTTTCTTGTTTAGTAGTCTAACTCAAATTATATATCTCCATACAAAACCACAACAGTTTTACATTCAAGAACACAACATTCAAAGCACAAAACACTATATATTAAACCCAGAAATACTCGTATTTGCAATATGATTTAGATCAAAAATGTAATTTTCAGGATTTTCATAGCACACAATTAATGTATCTCATAGCGGTTACACATCAAAATTCCAGAAGCAAACTGTTCAAGTTTTACATTTCAATTAATAATTAACTATTTCAGCTAAAATCCAGCCATTTATCTAGGCTTGAAACAGCTTCTTCCTCCGTTCTCTTCTCTTCATCTGGTGCTTCTGTCTTCTCTTCTTCTTGTTGCTTCTGACATTCATCTATTCCTCATTCTGCTCAGATGGACCTTCTTCGATGACTTCATTGTTATCTTTTTGATGTGCTTGTACATGTTGCAACTCCCCCTCGCCATCATTCTCTGAAAAATATCAGCCCTTATGGCCGGCATGTCCTTGCAGGTGAAGTCCATGTGTTTTCCATTTAGCAGGAATTCTAGGTACTTCATGACGAAGATCCCACAGTCAAGTGAGTCTTCTGCCTGTTGTGGACATAGCGGGTACTCCTGTCCCCATTGTGACATTTGGTCACCTTTTTCTGCCCCCCTGAAGAATTCGTGCACAATACCCACCTGCATTAAAAATACACAACTCTTATTAATCATCAATCAACAAATATTAACCCTGTCAATCCACTACAAGTAGAGTTTCTTTTTATAGAACGCTTACCCATCTAAGGAATTCCTTTTTTGACTTGATATTTCCACTCATTGAGTTATAAGACCGGTGTGATCCATCCCTGAAACTTGCCTCGTACAAGTGCCAGTGGTTGTCATTGTTCAATATGGTGAACATCGAGTCCATTGTGTCCCAATCTTTCATCGGGACGTTGAATAGTGGAGATAGCATGTCGATCTGCTCCATGGTTATGTTTTCAACATCAACCGCCAACTTCTGCTGCAAATGCAAATTCACATCTATAAGTTTCAGTTTTGTGTATATATTTTTGTATTTTTGATGTAATTTTGTATAGCAATTTTGTTCTTCTTACCGGAGCATATGTGCTCAAGCAGTGCCATGACAGACCCTTCTTTCTCCTTTTGCTTGTGGTAGCTTTGAGCATCTGTACAAAGCAGTCCATAACCTGAAAAAATAACCACAAGATTTCTTTCTTTAGAAAAAAACCACAAGCTTTCAAAGAGTTACACTACTATTTATTAGTTTCTTACTAGTGATTGCATCATTTGATCTTTGTACAGTAGGGTGGTGAGGTCCTTCCCCGTACACCAAGTTTCATCACTGAATCTCCATTCTTGTTTTGACCTGCCAATCGTTTTTATAGATGTTATACATATTAGTTTTGGATATTGAATAAGCGATGTTTTATATGTGTACACTTGACAAAATAACAAATTCTCTTACATTTCTTCTATATTGTCCATGAAGTGGTGGACAATTTCCCTGGATTGTTTTGTTTTGAAATGCTCGAAACCAATGAAGTTTGACAACTTGTGTTGTCAACAACAAAAGAGCACTTCATGTTAGAATCAATCTTCATTTTCTACTAGTTACACTATGTTGATATGTCGTACGGTTACTATAGACCATCGTATAGTTACTCTTTATGTTCCTACAGTTACTCTTCTAATTCACATAGTTACTCTAGACCATCATAGAGTTACTCTTTATATTACTACAATTACTCTACAATATCACACAATTACTCTACTGTATTTACACAGTTACTCAAGTATTGATATACTTTAAAGGAGATGCAACCTTACCTTTTCCTCCCTCCTCTTCTTCACGTTTTTCTCGATGCTGCCTATGATTTGTTGTTCTATCTTTGATAATTTTTTTCTGGGCTCCTCCTTCTGCCCTTCTTCTTCGATTATATTCTTCTGATGTTCACCTATTTCTTCATTGCTCTTTTCTTCTGCATCTCGTGCAGATTTTCTGTGGTCCAAACCTTCATCTGATTTTTCTTTCTTCTCCTCCTCATCATCATTTTTCTTCCCATCATTCTCATCTTCTGAGTCATTCTCTTGCACATATTTTCTTCTGAGGCTCAGCCTGCCTCGCTTCCTCGGCGTGTCATCCTTATCCATACCTTTATTCTCTACTTTGCTCGTCGTATCGACATCCTTATTGGGTAGTACATATGAAATGTCTTTGGGTTCTTGAACATTTCCCGATGTGAACCTCTCAGCAGATTGTTCGAATCCACCGACAGGTGACTGTGATTTGTCACCTTCATCTCCGAATTTTCTCCTCAGATTTTTGTTCTCCTCTTCCAGCTCGGCTATTCTGTTTTCTAGCCATTTCTTCTCTCTCTGCATTTCAGTGAATGCCTCAACAGCAATTTTTGTGCATATCTCCTTCTGCATCTTTAGCTCCTCCTCGAGTATGTGAATTCTTCTCGCCAGGTTGGAGTCATCAGCAGGCACTCCTTTTCGGATGACTGGCTTTGTTGGCACCTTGTCTGGCGTTTGTTTACTTTTTGCCCTTTTCTCCGCAAGGTAGTAGGGCATGTCTTTCATTGTTCTTGCAGCTCGCCAGTTATCCCCCTGGTCTATATTCATACTTTCACAAACCTGTCCATAAAAAAAAATCAAAAATAGTATTTAATAATTCAAACTTGTAGGATTATGCTATATATTAGTTTTTGTAACAAATAAGAAATATTCTTACATCCTTAGGGTTCACAGCCCCTAAATCCATCAACTTCTCGACCGGCGCAGCCCACTTCTTTATCCTTGGCTTTGCGTCGAGGAACGTTGGCTTTGCCATGTTTGTCATCTCATATGCCCAAACCTACATTTAAATAGAGTGAAAATTCAATGCATATGTAACTGCCCCCCATAGTCATCATTGTAACAATTTTGTAGATGAAGATAATTTCGTTCACTTACACATAGGCACATCACACACCCTGTTGTGTAGAGGGTGGTTTTCCCTTTCTCCCCTTTCCTCCTCAGCTGGACATTTTGCTTTAGCATCTTCATATTCCTGAAGATGCTCCCATGCACCAGCTTTGCCCAATTCATCTGCGACGTTTCAGTAACATCGTCTAGGTAGTGCAGTATGTAGATTGGTGTGCAATAGCTGGTGTCTGGGAGTAGGAATGTTGCCAGTAGGTGCAACATCCACACACGGCACATGTTCTGGTAGTCTGATGGATCTTCGGTACTTGCAAATTGTTGCCAAAGCTTTGCTAAGTTGTCCTTGTGCAGGACATCCTTTTCCCTTAACCTCTTAGAGGTCTCCTCTTCATTTCCTTGTTTACCTATTGTCCTGGAAAATTGTTGCCATATTGATCTCACAATCTCAGAATTTTTCCTAGGTATGATGTCCATACCTCTATTTGGGATACCTAGAATTACCCCTACATCCTCAACCATCATCCTTCTTTCCACCCCTCTGGCCAGCAAAAACCTATCATCATCTACATATCTCTCTATCAAATCTTCCAAGAGGCATACATCAACCATAAGATTCGGCATCTTTATCATGTTTGCAAATTTCTTCGCCCTCATCATTCTTAGCTGATTACTTGTAAACACCACGCTCTTGCTGGCGGTGATGTAGCTCTTTAGGTAACACTTGTGGTACAGCCTCTTTATCCCCACTGCAAACATATGAAAAGTTACTCTTAGTTTCCTTTTTCTTTTTTAGCATTACTTGTTACTCAGTCAAGTTACTCTTCAATTTTTCACATTTCAATCCATGGGGTAGGTTGATAATATTTTTAATGCTAACTGTTTATTCTTGTAACAACAATTTTAATAAAGTTCAAGTAAGTGTCATATGATAGTAACAACAATTTAATAAATTTACAAATCCATTCAATATTACCTTCAGCTGCCTTTCCTTTCTCCTTTTCAGTCCTCTTAATTCTATCCTCTTTTTCTCCCTCATAGGTAGCCTTTTCCTTTCCCTTTTCTTTCTTCCTCCTTATTTCCTCTTCTTCTATCTCGTCAGCAGCCTTATCTGTATCATTAGTTTCTTCGGCCTTCCCTTTCCCTTCCCTTTCTTTTCCTTTATAGGAATGAAGTTACTCTAAATTTTTAGTGTTTTTTTAGCTTAACAATATGGTTTTCGTATGTCAAACTGATATGTAAAGTGTGCAAATTACTCTTTGTTCTATAATAATTACTCCAGCATTTACTCTAGTTACTCTAGACTATCGTACAGTTACTCTAATGTTCTATATCAGTTACTCTTGGTATCATGTAGTTACTCTACTTCTTATAAAAATTACTCTTTTAACATGCGTTGTTACTTTCTATACGATATCTTTTTGTTTCTCATTTATAATGTACATGCTATCATAAATTACCTTGTCATTCTTTGCTCTCCGCTTTGTCACTCCGAGGTTTGCCAGTCTCGGTAGCTCCTTTGCCTTCTTTCTCAGTCGTACCCAGTTTATTTCGTTTTGCTCTTTTCTCGGACGGTTTACTCGTCAGGGGATCTGCAGCCCCTCTTTTCTTCCTTTTCATTTTTGACAGAGGAGTCGCAGAAGCAACCTCCTTCTCCCCTTTCGTAGCTTCTTCTTGTCCCGTTTCACCCGTGTTCGCATCCCCTTTTTTCATCTTCTTTTCCGCAATTGCTTCTTTCTCCGCTACATCTATTTCCTTGGTCATCGTAGCCCATTCTGTATCCCCTTTCAGGGTAGTATGTGGTTCTGCGGCAGCTGCTTCTTCTGGTTCTTTGGCCATCTTCTCCTCGGCCTGATGGGGCTGCATTTCGAAGTCTTCGTCTTCTTCAATCCCTGGTCGTAGATTCCTTCTCCACGGTGGCATTGTCGAGGTCTTCCTTGATGCTTTCTTTGTTCTCGTCATCTTGGAAGAGGTAACTGATTCGGAATTGAGATGCAGCGAGATGTGGAATCGAAGATGATGGAGATGGAGGAGCAAGTAGAGACGGAGGAGTTGGGGATAGAGGTTGTTGCGGTGATTTGGTCATCGGTGATTTTTGCACGAGAGGCAGAGCGATGGAAGAGGGAAGGCAGAGCGACGGTCTGAGCAAGGGCAGTGCGAGGGTTTTGGGAAGGTCGCGTTCGAACGCTTTCCGCCTGTTTTTCTTTTTTGAAGTAATTACGGGGCAATGCCACCGCGTGCTGTTGTCGGGTAACTTGCCCAATGCTACCCGCCAGGCAACAAATTCTTACTATATATATATATATATATATATATATATATATATATATATATATATATATATATATATATATATATATATATATATATATATATATATATATTTGTATGTATATAGACACACACACATGTACTTCCATATACATATGCATATCTAGCATCGCTTAGTCTTTAAAGACCGTGTTTTAAGGTCTACATTGTCTATTTTATAATAACAAATTGAAATTGTAGACATCTACTAAAAAATGAAAAAATCTAGCAAAGTGATTCTATACAGTTAATTTTACTCAAGAATATTAGGCTACAAATTTCTATGAGCATCAATGTTGTTTACATTCCATAACCACAAAGAATGTCAGTTCTTGTGTTTCTATAATGCCAATGCTATATGGTAGGGTCTATAGTGTTTTTTACTTATGCATCACTTTTCAGATGATGCTAGAAGACTTATTTGACCAATGGTGTATCATGTATGTGTATTAGTGTAACTACCCCACCCTAACAAACATGTTTTCAACATAGAAAATGGTCTTGCTTGGAAGTCACTTCCATGGGCCACCATGATTTCATTCATTTATACATTAAACACTTCCTTAAAAGGCTTTCCTTGACTTTCTTTTGTCTTTTTTCTAACTCTTTCATGCTTTCTTAGGTAATTAAAGTACCCATATGATGTTCTTGATGGGAGGGTCCACACAAAGATTTTAACCTTATCCCTACCCAATGGCCTCGAAAACAACATGGATGCTCTTGAGTTTCTAGAGTAATTGTGAGCTAATCCCTTTGGTCCTCTAGGACTGAGATACCTTTGGAATTTTGTTCATGTAGTTCTTTCTATAAAAGTGATAAATTGTATTACAAAAGAATCGCCAAAAAACCTTAATCATGTTTTGAAGGAAAATACGAGTCAATGAGCACAAAGAAATGAATTGTCATCATTTTTTCAGTGTTCCATATTATAGAACATGAAATATGTAAAAGTGAAATAATCAAAATATATGTCATCTTATTAACCACTTCTCTTTGTTTGGTTGGGGATTTGGTCAGTGTTGTGGATTGTGTGAGCATCAATCCACATCTAGAAGTGGAGCTGCATGGAGATGCCATCGGTATAAAGAGTTATTGATTTCCTTAAATCAACCATACTTCCAAACGAACTAGAGTTTGTCATTATCTTTAGCCCTTGTTCAACATATCTCTACAGTTACCTTATATATCCATAAGAGCCTAGTTTCTAGTCATGCACATTTTTTGCATGCCTTTAATTTTTGTCCTTACTCAATTCATTTGTTTTAGTAGAAACAAGTATAAGAACATATATATTGCAAAATTTACACATAAAGTTGTGGTAGACATATATATAACTGATAGTCTTTGGTAAGAATTGTGTCTTGAACCTTTCCTACATTGCCAGGTTAAGAAAGTGGTATGTACCTTGTGAATTATTTTGAAATATATCCAAGTTGGGATATGTGATGTATTGTCTTGTGAGTCTAACCTTCCAGTCTTGCCACATCTTACCCACTGATTGGAGTGCAAGCATGTTATGTAAATTATCACCTAATTGAAATAGTTTCTGTATTTCAAAACCTTACATAATGTTGGCATATATATATGAAAACAAATTAATGGTTTAGGTTTTTAGAAAGTAGTTTCAATTACATCCATCCAAAGCATCTCTTTCATTTCTTTGGGTATTTGTTTCCATCTCCTTAATTTCTTTGGGTATTTGCTACTAGGTTGCAATGTCAAATAGTACCTTGGAATGGATAGTTGAACCTAGATAATGCTTATAAGTACTACATTGTACCATGCATGTCTCATTCTCTCATCAAATTTTATAGTAGTTATTTCTTCTTTATCATGTGTTTCCCATAGTTTTCAAACTTCATGCATGAGAGTCGAGTCTCTTGTAGGTCTTCATGTGGGAGCTCCATCAATATCATTGCCCACTACATGCTCAATGTGGTCATCAAAAATATCATGCTCACGGTCTTCATGTTGTGAGTGGCCCATAATATCTATTAGACAAGCTGTATAGAGTAAAAAGACATGCATAATTAGAAAAAATGCATTTTATGAATAATAAGATGACAAAATGAGAAGACGATATGCATGATTAGAAAATATGCATTTTACTAGCTTTTAAACAATAATTATATCTTTTTTTCTACTCATCAATATATACCCCATCCTATTGGTCATTTGTGGTGTATAGTTCTTTCTTAGTTTTTCCTAAATAAGTAGTTGGTATGCAAATAGAGAAAGAAAATAACTCAATTTTTTTCATAGTATTCTTCTTTGTCAATCAGGTCTGTCATAAATGCCTTTCTTATGAATAGAAAAATGCCAATTGTTGTGTATAGGAACCTAAACTGGATGGGCTTGTAAATTTGAGATAAAGGATTCTTATTTCTCTCCTCACTTTCAAAATTTATCAAAGTGAACACAAGCCCATCCAACTTTACCCTTTATTGTCATCAATCTAAGAAAATTTATACGTAGCAACTCGTTCACTATAGTCTAATTCCCAAATATCTTCAATGATTCCATAATACAACATATCCACTTATCTTTGATGACCGTCCTATGTAGATCTAAAGTACAATAAAGATGCATGTAAGGTAACTCCATTATTTTGCATGAAACTCTTATCCTGATGTCTAGTGTAAAACCAATATAATGTTATGTCATATTCTTCATAAGAAATAACATCCTTTTATGATCATAAGCAATATCAAGTTCTAAGTGTGACACCCATTTCCACACAAAGCGAGATTACTCAAAACATAATTGTGGAAGAAAGATTAACGAAAGATTACTAGAAAACACTAAAATTTAAACCATTTTCATAAAACTTGCCAAAAGACATCCAGTAGAACTTCTAACCTTATCAGCTATTGCTCCTCTGACTTCTCCTGTAACATCCCAGGATTTGAGGCCTTGGATAAGTTGATCTTAAAAGGAATGATTGGACTACTTATATCACCAAGGTGCACCTCCTTTTTCGAGAGCCCATCACTAAGAACTCCATAGTTAAGCGTGCTCAGCTTGGAGTAGTATTGGGATGGGTGACCTGTCGGGAAGTTGATCCTGGTATGCGCGTGAGTGAGGACAAAGCGCACAGTTAAGGCTAGTGGTGGTCTGTGGGGACAGTCGTCATTCCTAAAACTCTACTACAGCCTTGGGCAGTGGTCTCGGGTGTTACAAATGGTATCAGAGCCATAAATGAACCCTCTAGTAGGTGGGGCCCACATGGGCATGGCATGCCAGTCTTGAGCTGTGCGGTCCAGGCATGTAGGAAAGGGTTGTCCATGGTTGACGTAGCCACCCTTGCGCTGGTATTCCGTGATCGGGAGCTGGGTGTCCATGGGCCATTATGGGTCTGCACTGAAATGGGGTCAGATTATGAGACCATATAGTTGAGCCTTGACGAGGACGTCAAGAGTCTAAGTGGGGGAGATTGTAACATCCTTGGATTTGAGGCCTTGGATAAGTTGATCTTAAAAGGAATGATTGGACTACCCATATCACCAAGGTGCACCTCTTTTTCCGGGAGCCCATCACTAAGAACTCCATAGTTAAGCGTGCTCAAGTTGGAGTAGTACTGGGATGGGTGACCAGTCGGGAAGTTGATCCTGGCTTGCGCGTCAGTGTGGATAAAGTGCACAGTTAAGGCTAGTGGTGGTTTGTGGGGCTAGTCATCATTCCTGAAACTCTACTAGAGTCTTGGGCAGTGGGCAGTGGGCATGGACATTACAAATGGTATCATAGCCATAACCCCTCCAGTAGGTGGGGCCCACATGGGCATGGCATGCCAGTCTTGAGCCGTGCGGTCCAGGCATGTAGGAAAGGGTTGTCCATGGTTGACGTAGCCACCCTTATGCTAGTATTGCGTGATCGGGAGCTGGGTGTCCATGGGCCATTGTGGGTCTGCACTGAAATGGGGTCAAATTATGAGGCCATATAGTTGAGCCTTGACGAGGACGTCAAGAGTCTAAGTGGGGGAGATTGTAACATCCCAGGATTTGAGGCCTTGGATAAGTTGATCTTAAAAGGAATGATTGGACTACCCATATCACCAAGGTGCACCTCTTTTTCCGGGAGCCCATCTCTAAGAACTCCATAGTTAAGCGTTCTCAGCTTGGAGTAGTACTGGGATGGGTGACCTATTGGGAAGTTGATCCTGGCATGCGCGTGAGTGAGAACAAAGTGCACAGTTAAGGCTAGTGGTGGTCTGTGGGGATAGTTGTCATTCCTGAAACTCTACTACAGCCTTGGGCAGTGGGCCCGGGCGTTACAGCTCCTCAACCTCTGCTACACGATATCTACTTCTTTGTGCTCGTCCATCTAAAAAGGGTGTGGGAAACCCACAGGGTGAGATTCCAAATCTCAGTGGGAGATATAACTCACCACCAACTCTGTTATTATCACAGATAAGATAAACTAAGTAGCAGTATAATTACAATTATGTGAAGTAGGTAATGATTATTAATAGGAAAAGCATGCATTGTCTGATTTATAGAACATCTTAATAATTTAAAAGGAAAATGAAGAACATGTATATTTACTATCAACAACATTGTACAAAGATCAAGCAAGGCCTCAACCAATGTTTTTGTATTTAGATCCTACACAATGTACTACATGGATAATTATGTATTTTATTATCCCCTGAGGATTTGAGTCGTACCACCCAAATCCAACTGACTACTTGATAAGTTGAAATTAGTTCCATACAAGCTCTAATAGAAGAGCTGGAATCCATGACCTCACCTTCCTCTGTCAGTATGAGTGAATATCTAGTGACATCATGGGTCAACTACTTCCAGCGATGTATAGTCTAGCTGTGCAGATATAGCCCACCTTGGTATATGTCACGACGTTAGTGAGTTATGACCATAGCCACACTCTTCCAGGATATGGCATGTGGCCAATCCTGTGATATAGATTATGGATCTGCAGTCTAAAGCTACACTCTTCCAGGTATGGCATGCAGCCAATCACGTGATATAGATTATGGAGCTGCAATCTAAAGTTGCAATCTTCCAAGTATGACATGCAGCCAATCCCGTGATATAGATTATGGAGCTAAAGTCTAAAGTTGCACTCTTCCAGGTATGGCATTCAGCCAATCCCGTGATAGATATTCATTTAGGACACAAGGAGATACATCTACCTGCGACCCGCATATTCAACAATATGTGTTCCAAGTTAAACTCATTTCATCATTCAGCAAATGCTGACACTGAATGGATCTATGGCATAGGGCAAACTACACTATTAGATTCCACTTGATTAATTAAACCAATTTAAACACCTTAAAGCATCAATCAAGTTACAACGTACAACCACTTAACAAATTCTACCTAAACAAGGGCATAACACATCTCCAGACATATATTGAAACATATAAAGTATGATCTCATCATTTCATGCTTGTATTTCAACATGTGTCCATTACAAGGACTACATATCTTGGGGTAACACCCCCTCACCCAATAATTGAGTAAAACATCTCATGTAGGGCATCAAGGAAACATTAGGTCATAAAACCTTTTACTTTATCCTCCTGTATCACCATATCACATGTGCCTCACATGGCTTATTCAAATAGATCTTAACCACCATAGCTCATACCTAACTATGTACATTAATTTGTGTCACCTGCATGAATAGAAACTTATAACAAGAAGTCAATACATCATCAACACCAATATATCTTAGAATTCATGCCATACATTTTACATCATTACAATTATGGTTTCACTTTACCCATTTGGGGTTTACAAGGTTGGATCAACAATCACCCTTAGTTCATCACTTTCATCATCATTATAAGACATGTTATAAGATAAGGTTATAGGAACATGACCCTTATCACCATACACACGACCACCCTAAAGGGTATCACATTATCTTAGGTCACCCTATCATCATCAAGGTGTAACTTAGACACCATCACAAGATATCTATTAGGGTTACAACATAGGGTATCGGGATAACCCCAGGTGAGTCAGACATCCACATCAAGGTGGGGTATCAGTTTGGAGCACAAGACATATCAGTTTGTCACCTCTAGGGAGTGTGACGGTCACCAACATTTAAGGTGTGATGAGAAACCAAACCAAGGGGGGGTTATCAGTCTACCTACTCAAGGTGTATATCAGCTTATCATCACCATGGGCGTGTCTAGTACAACCCCTCAAGGATAAGGTGTCGACCAACTTAGCATGTCGGGCAACGCTATCTCAAAACAAAATGGGCGTCAGCATGTCGAGCATCACCAAGGTATATGGGTCATTAGGGTTAGGGTTGGCTGGGCGTCTAAGTTTGAGGTTTATCGAGAAACATCACCAAGGGTTACATATTGGCCTCTGCCTACGAAGAGCGTTACAGTTATCCCTCAAACATATCAACTCCTCTAGGCACACTCATAGCCATAATGGGCTAACACCCTACAATGCATAACAATCTCACCATCATGCATGTCGTTCTAGGTGTATAAGAGCATGACATCCTAGGCATCACCAAGTCGTGACGACTTGCCACAAGGGTATCGGTTGACACATTGCAAGCCATGACGGCCTAAGCATGCATAAAGGCAGGAAGATCTAAATGTTACCCAAATGTGTAGACCTAAAACTCACCAAGTCGTGATGATCTGTCTCTTGGTGTAATAGTCTGTGCCTTCAGGTCATGATGGCCAGTTACAAGACGTGGTGATCTGTTGCATCACAGGTCGTGACGGCCACCCAAATCCTAATGGTCTAACCTACATGTCAACCTCCACCTACATATCTGCCTACACAAGCATATCAGCCAAAAAACCATATCAGCCCCCTCATCTCCTACCTTAGGATGGTGTTACAAGAAAGGTAGAAAGGTGCAACACAAAGCTACAACTTAGCAAAGTTCATTTTCTAAAACAGAATGCTAAACTACCCAAAGGAGTTACTAGCATGCAATCAATAACGGGCCAGGGATGAAGAACAAGATAACAAGTAAAAGGTGATAATAACAAAGAGGGTTTAGAGTTATATAACCCGCCTCAAGGATCACCACAATCTCCAAACTCCACGAGCTCAAGGTAGAAGATGACCCTCCAAGCTTGATCACCACAACACCTCTAAGAGAGAAGATAGGACCAAGGTTAAGAGAGCATGAGAAGGGGAAAAGATGATACCAAGGTTCATGGCCAAGAAGAAGAAAGAAGGAGAGAAAGGAGAGCTAAGGATCATGGCTTACCAAGGAAGAAGATGAAAAGAGAAAACCACAAGCTTAGGCTCATCCACCAAGCTCCAAGGGAGAAGCTCATCTAGCTCAAGGTCATCCACCAAAGAGAGAATGCAAGGGTATCCAAAAGGGTTCTCTTGCATGGGGAGAAAGAGATATATATACAAGAGAGATGAAAGAGAGAGAAAGGGGAAGGTGTCACCACCTTAGAACTCTAGATGACACATTTCCACGAAGAAGGAGCCACATGCAACAACATGCAACAAGGTGATAAGAACTATGTCTCGCCCACTAGGTCACCTTTCTAGGTCAAGGCCGATACGCGCATCCACTCCTCTCACAAACTGATAGGGATGAAACCCTAGAGCCACAAACTGATATGGTGCATCATTAGTCACCACAAAACAATAGGAGGTTTCCTCAAGACATCCTCAAATTGATACAAGGCCTCTCTAAGGCTCTCAAGCCCGATACAACACTCCTAGGTGTAAGGCACACCTCAAACATAAGCCCAAAAACACCACCAAGGATGTCACCACTCAACCAAGCCTCAACCAAGGTGCCCATCTCTCTCTCTTTCTTCTAGATGATGCCAAGTGAGAGAAGGAACACACTAGAGGTGGAAAACTTGCACATCAATCCCTATCCTAGGTAAATTGCAATTTGCACCAAAACCTCTCCACAAAGAACAAGCATCAACCAAACAAGCTCAAACAAGGAACTCAAGCTTCCAACATGCCCTAATTACATCTCATATGATTAGAGAAAGGAGCTAAGCAAGATACTTAAGCAAAGCAACAGGGTTATCCCAAAACATGGTTCAGGGTCCTTACAAGTCATAAACTCCTAATAGGGATTTTTCCGCCAAAATCCTAAGAGAAAAGGGAAGGGTACTTCCTATTCATCTCCTCCTAGAGCTCCTACGTGGCTTCCTCAACACCACGATGATACCAAAGAACCTTCACAATCACAAGGTCCTTCCTCTTCAACCTATTCACTCTTGGGTCAAGGATCAACACTGGACCTTCTACATAGGTCACATCCTCATCAAGCTCTACCTTTACAGGTTGCGACTCTATATCTAGATGACACTTCCTCAACATACTGACATGGAACATTGGATGCAACATGTGCAAATTAGGTAAGAACTCCAACTGGTAATCCACCTTCCCAACACGTGCCACAACTGGGTAAGGTCCCATATACTTGGGATCCAACTTACCTTTCTTCCCAAACCTCAGAACACCCTTCCAATGAGAGACCTTCAAATATACCTTGTCTCCCACTTAGAACTCCAAGGGTCTATGATGATTGTCTGCATATGACTTCTGTATGTCATGTGCTTCCTTTAATTGTTGTTGTATCACATTGATCTTCTCTGTCGTCTGTTGCACAAGATTAGGACCGAGAAGCTGATACTCACGTGTTTCATACCAACACAATGGAGATCTACAATGTCTCCCATACAATGCCTCATATGGTGTCATGTCAATACTACTCTCATAGTTGTTTTTGTAGGAAAACTCCATCATACTAAGATGTACATCCCAACTTCCTGAGAATTGAAGAACACAAGCCCTCAACAGATCCTCCAATGTCTGGATGGTCTTCTCAGATTGACCGTCTATCTGTGGGTGGAAAGTAGTGGTGAACTTTAACTGCGTACCCAAAGTTGTGTGTAGACGCTCCCAAAAGAGACTCATAAATTGAGGACCTCTATCAGACACAATAGTAGCTGGAACACCGTGCAAGTGCACTATATCATCCACATAGACTTGGGCAAGCTTCTGTATTGTGAACGTTGTCTTTATAGAAAGGAAATGCACTGTCTTGGTCAACCTGTCAATGATCACCCAAATGGAATCATAACCCTTGGTTGTCCTAGGAAGACCAACCACAAAGTCCATAGTTACATGATCCCGCTTCCACTGAGGTATAGGCAACGGTTGCAACGTTCCTACAGGCTTCTGATGCTCAGCTTTGACTTGTTGACATACTGCACATCTTGCAACAAACTCAGATACATCTTTCTTCAAGCCTGGCCACCAATACAAATCCTTCAGATTGTGGTACATCTTGGTACTACCTGGGTGCATAGCATACATAGATGAATGAGCATCTTCCAACACCATATTCCTCATGTTATCAACACCAGGAACCACTATCATGTTATGGTAACAAACTATCCCATCATCTGACTCATGGAAACCATCACACTTCTCACTGTCAAACTCTAATCTAATCTACTATATCACAATATATGTCTATTGAGCTTCTCTAATCTGTTGTCTCGGGGTAGGCTTCACCTGTAGTTGTGCCAACAAACTGGCTAACAAAGAGACTTCCAACTTGACATTCATCTAACGCAAGGAGACCAACATGTCTCACCTATGACACATCAAAGAACTCAATTGACCTTTATCCATGGATGAGGATGAAGACTTCCTGCTCAATGTGTCTGCCATGACATTTGCCTTTCCCGGATGATAATCAATCGTGCAGTCGTAGTCTTAGATCAACTCCATCCAATGACGTTGTCTCATATTCAACTCATGTTGTGAAAAGATGTACTTCAGGTTCTTGTGATCTGTGAAGATCTGACACTTCTCCCCATACAGGTAGAGCCTCCAAATATTCAAAGCATGAAACACTACAACTAACTCCAAATCATGAGTCGGGTAATTCTCCTCGTGTTTCTTAAGCTGACGAGAAACAAAAGAAACCACTTGCTTGTCCTGCATCAGCATGCATCCCAAATCATTCTTGGATGCATCACAAATGATGATGTACCATTTTCTTTGCTCAGGCAAGACCAAAACTGGTGCACTTGACAACTTCTCCTTTAATGTCTAAAAAGCACGTTGACATCTGTCGTCCCAAACAAATGGCACATCCTTCCTTGTCAACTATGTTAGGGATAGGGTGATTGCACTGAAGTCCTTAATGAACCTCTGATAATAGCCTGCCAGACCTAGAAAACTACACACTTCAGTCGGCATCTTTGTCTGTTCCCACTCTGTCACATACTCTACCTTTTTAGGATCCACGCATACTCCTTTTACAGATATAACATGCCCCAAGAAAGCTACCTCCCTCAACCAGAACTCACACTTGTTAAACTTGGCATAGAGCTAGTGTTGTCTATACACTGTCAATGCAAGACGAAGATGTCATTCATGTTGTTGACTATCATGACTATATATCAAGATGTCATATATGAAGACCACCATAAACTGATCAAGGAATGGTCAGAACACCATGTTCATCAAATCCATGAACAATGTTGGTGCATTGGTCAGCCCAAACGGCATAACCACAAACTCATAATGACCATACCTCGTCCTAAAAGATGACTTTGGTATGCCATCCTCCTTGATCCTCAACTGATGGTACCCTGATCACAGATCTATCTTTGAGAACACCGTTGCACCACACAACTAGTCAAATAGATCATCTATCCTCAGCAGGGGATATTTATTCATTATCATGACCTTGTTCAACTACCTATAATCTATGCACAACCTCATAGATCCATCTTTCTTCTTCACAAACAACACTGAAGCACCCCAAGGTGACATTCTCAACCTGATGAAACCTTTGTCAAGAAGTTCTTACAACTATCTCTTCAACTCTGACATCTCTGTTGGTGCCATCCTATACGGTGTCTGAGCTATCGGTTGCGTTCTGCAGACCATATTGATATCAAAATCAATCTCACGGGGTGGGGGAACACCTAGAAATTTCTTAAGAAACATATCCTCGAACTCCCAAACCATCGGCAACTCCTGAATACTAGGACTCTTTGCCTCAATATTCATCATGTGTGCCAAAAAATCCTCACAACCTTGTCTCTGAAGCTTCCTTGCTACCATGGTTGATACTTGATACCAAACATGTCAGAAAAATCTTCCTATCTCCTTAGAAGATCCACGTCTCACTACCATCTACAAATGCTGCTTACTTGGAACTACAATCCAAGACCACTCTGTACTTATCCAAGGCATCCATTCCAAGGATTACATCGAATCCATGCATGTCAAGTGGTATGAGATCTACTCGAATGTTGTGTCCCAGAAAAGAAAGAACACAGGAAGGACACCCATTCTGCAACACTATAGAACTGACCAATGGGATTTCTAGCAACAAATTATTCTTCTTACGACTAACAGGAAAAGGACAACTACTAAGCACTTCACATGCGATAAAAGAGTGTGTAGCACCTGGGTCAATTAAAATAGATATAAAACAAGAAGAAGACAAATCCGAATGAAATAACTCCATTTGACCTATCACCAATTGTGGGTTGACCACCGCCTCTGGCTGACTCATAGCGTAGAATCTAGTCATTTCTTGTTGTCACCCCCGTGCTTTGCTTCCCTGAGCAGAGGATCCGACATGTGATTCTTGGCCATATCCTCGTCCTCCTACACCATTGTTATGTTGTCTCTGTGAGCCCTGTTGACTCTGCCTCGGTTGTTGGGTCACTTCTACATCCCTCTTTAGACATTCTTGCCTCATATGTCCAAGCTGTCCACACTTGTGGCAAGCCCAGTTCCCATACTGTGGCCTAGATTTCCCTATCACCAATGTTGATGCAACACTCTGGGCTCCTATGGGTAGAACACTACAACCTCTTCCCTTCCCCAGTGACCATTTTGTCAAAGCACTAAACCTCTACAACGCTGGCGGTGCATAAAATCTCATCTTCTTAAAGCCACCTAACAACTACCCTTAAAACTATGTAGACCACTTCTTGGTACTTGCCTCTCTCTTCTCCTTCACAGACTACTCTATCCTCCGAACAGACTCCATAAACACATCAAACCTCTCTTGGTTATCCAAAGCAATAGTTGGGGTAGACAACTCAGCATTCAACTCCTTCTCAAAATAGTGAATCCTCTCATCCTTTGTCATAGCCATGTGAGGACAGAACCTCAACAACTCCATAAACATTGCTTCATACTCATTGATCATCATGGATCCCTACTGAATCCTCTCAAACTGATTGATCTTCTCATCAAGATACGTCTGAGGAAAGTACTGACTAATGAACTCTCATCGAAACTCCTCCCAACCAACCACAACATTGGGTCTCTTCTCCTCCTCTATGGCCCACCAATGGCCAGCAGTCCCTTTCAAAAGTTACACATCATGCTTCACCTTATCCTCTTTAGGGATACTCAGGATCTTAAAGGCCTTCTCAAGATTAGTCATCCACAGATCCGCATCTGTCAGGTCAGCCGTTCCTGCATACTCAACTGTCCCAACACGGCGAAGCTGCTCGAAAGTCTTCCCAGTACCCGAAGATTCAGTATGGGGAACATGTGCTCTAGGTTGGGGTACACGCATACTGTCCACCATATGATTCATCGTTTCCATAAACTTCCCAAAAAGTGAATGAATGGTAGGGTTTTCAATCGTTGCCATAAACTTCCCTATCTTCTCTTGCCTGGTTCCTTACACCATCACCTAGTGCCGCAACACTATTCTTAGTACCATGTTCTTCATGTTCTCTAGACATCTTTAAGCTTTCTCTTCTTCTTCTTTTACATAAGAAGAAGTGACTATAAGATAGACTGGAGGATACTAGAACATACACAAACTCTAGTCTGAGGTCCCTGTAGACTCAGTGAACCTAAAGCTCTGATACCAACCGGATTGTGACACCCATTTCCACACGAAGAGAGATTACTCAAAACATAACCACGGTAGAAAGATTAACGAACAGATTACTAGAAAATACTAAAAATTTAAACCATTTTCATAAAACTTGCCAAACAACAAGAATCTTCACATATAAGTCCTTTCATGCCTCAAAGCATATGCAAGGCTTGTTGTCAACCTGTAACCAAAGAACTGTTCCAGATTATATATGCATGATTCCACCACATCCGGTATACAAAAGGGAACATAAGGAAAGTATGTCGTGAAACATCTACAAAACATTCCCGAAGACCCGAGTGTACAGGGATGACTCTAGGACTCTATCAACAAAAGACATCTAGCAACACTTCCAGCCTTATCAGCTACTACTCCTTTGGCTACTCCTCAACCTCTGTTGCACGATCTCTACTTCTTCATGCTCGTCCACCTAAAAAGGGTATGGGAAAGCCACGAGGTGAGATTCCAAATCTCAGCGGGAGATAAAACTCACCACCAACTCTATTATTATCACAGATAAGATAAACTAAGGAGCACTATAATTACAATTATGTGAAGCAGGTAATGATTATTAATAGGAAAGGCATTCAATGTCATATTTATGGAACATCTTAATAATTTAAAAGGAATATGAAGAACATGTATATTTACTACCAACAACATTATACAAAGTTCAAGCAAGGCCTCAACCAATGTTTTCGTATTTAGATCCTACACAATATACTACACGGCTAATTATATATTTCACTATGCCCTAAGGATTTGAGTTGTACCACCCAAATCCAACCGACCACTTGATAAGTTGAAATTAATGCCATACAAGGTCTAATGGAAGAGTCGGAATCCACGACCTCACCTTCCTTGGTGCAACACCTGGGCCCATTGCCCAAGGTTGTAGTAGAGTTTCAAGAATGATGACTGGCCCCATAGACCACCACTAGCCTTAACTACATGCTTTTTCCTCACTCACGCGCAATCTAGGATCAACTTCCCAATGGTCACCCATCCTAGTACTACTTCAATCTGAGCACGCTTAACTATAGAGTTCTTTAGTGATAGGCTCCCTGAAAAGGAGGTGCACCTTGGTGATGTGGGTAGTCCAAACATTCCTTTTAAGATCATTATCTGAGGCCTCAAATCCTAGGACGTTATAATATCCCCCACTTAGATTCTTGACATCTTCGTCAAGGCTCAACTATAAGGCCTCATAATATTTCCCCATTTCAGTACAGACGTAGAATAGCCCATGGACACCCAACTCCCGATCATGGAATACCAGCGCAAGAGTGGCTACATCACCATGGACAACCCTTTATAACATGCCTAGACCGCACAGATCAAGACTAGCATGCCACATACCCATGTGGGCCCCACCTACTGGAGGGGTTTTGGCTCTGATATCATTTGTAACACATGGGCCCACTACCCAAGGTTGTAGTAGAGTTTCAAGAATGACGAATGGCCCCACAGACCACCACTAGCCTTAACTATGTGCTTTTTCCTCTATCACGCGCAAACCAGGATCAACTTCTCGACCGGTCACCCATCCTAGTACTACTCCAAGATGAGCATGCTTAACTATGTAGTTCTTTAGTGATGGGCTCCTTGAAAAGGAGGTGCACCTTAGTGATATGGGTAGTCCAATCATTCCTTTTAAGATCATTCTATTTGAGGCCTCAAATCCTGAGACGTTACACTCGGTCAGTATGAGTGAATATATAGTGACATCATGGGTCAACTGCTTCCAGCGACGTATAGTCTAGCTATGCATATTTAGCACACCTTGGTACAGGTCAGATCATTAGTGAGTTACGACCATAGCCACACTCTTCCAGGATATGACATGTGGCCAATCCCATGATATATATTATGGAGCTACAGTTTAAAGCTACACTCTTCCAGGTATGGCATGCATCCAATCCTGTGATATAGATTATGGAGCTACATCCTAAAGCTACACTCTTCCAGGTACGACATGCAACCAATCCCATGATATATATTATGGTGTTGTAGTCTAAAGTTGTACTCTTCCAAGTATGGCATTCAGTCAATCTCTTGATAGATATTCATTCAGGATACAAGGAGATACCTCTACTGCACCCCGCATATTCAACAATATGCATTCTAAGTTAAACTTGTTTCACCATTCAGCAAATGATGACACTGAATGGATTTATGGCACAGGGTAAACTACACTATTAGATTCCACTTGATTAATTAAACCAATTTAAACACCTTAAAGCATCAATCAAGTTCCAACGTACAACCTCTGAACAAATTCTACCTAAACAAGGGCATAACACGTCTCCACACATATATTGAAACATATAAAGTATGATTTCATCATTTAATGCCTATATTTCAACATGTGTCCATCACAAGGACTACATATCTTGGGGTAACAGCCCCTCACCTCATTAATTGAGTAAAACATCTCATGCAGGGCATCAATCCAACATTATGTTATAAAACATTTTACCTTATCCTTTTGTATCTCCCTATCACATGTGCCTCATAGGGCTTATTCAAATAGATCATAACCACCATAGATCATATATGGCTATGTAAATTAATTGGTATCACCTGCGTGTTTAGGAACTGATAACAAGAAGGAAATACATCATCGATACCAATATCTCATAGGATTCATGCCATACATTTTACATCATTACAATTAGGGTTTCACTTTACCCATTTGGGGTTTACAAGGTTGGATCAACAACCACCTTTATGTCATCACTTTCATCATCATTATAAGACATGTTATAAGATAAGATTATAGGAACATGACACTTATCACCATACACATGACCACCCCAAAGGGTATCACATCATATCAAGTCACCCTATCATCATCAAAGTGTAACTTAGACACCATCACAAGATATCGGTTAGGGTTACAACATAGGTATCGGGCTAACCCCAGGTGAGTTGGGCATCCACACCAATGTGGGGTATCGGTTTGGAGCACAAGACATATTGGTTTGTCACCTGTAGGGAGTGTGATGGTCACCAACATTTAAGGTGTGAGGTCAACCAAACCAGGGGGGTTATCGGTCTACCTACTCAAGGTGTATATCATCTTATCATCACCATGGGTGTGTCGGGTACAACCCATCAAGGAGAGGGTGTCGGCCAACTTATCCTGTCAAGCAACGCCATCTCAAAACAAATGGGCTTTAGCATGTCGGGCATCACCAAGGTATATGGGTCATTAGGGTTAGGGTTGGCTGGGCATCTCGATTTGAGGTGTATCAGGGAACATCACCAAGGGTTACGTATCATCCTCTACGTAAGTAGAGTGTTAAGGTTATCCCTCAAACATATCAACTCCTCAAGGTACGCTCATAGCCATAATGGGATAACACCCTACAATGCATACCAGTCTCACCATCATGCATGTCGGTCTAGATGTACAAGAGCATGACGTCTCGGGCATCACCAAGTCGTGACAACTTTCTACAAGGGTATAGGTTGACACATTACAAGATGTGACGGGCTATGCAAGCACAAGGTAGGAAGATCTAAACATTATCCAAATGTGTCGACCTAAAACTCACCAAGTCATGATGATCTATCTCTTGGTGTAACGATTTGTGCCTTTAGGTCGTGACGGCCAGTCAGAAGAGGTGGCAGTCTGTGGCATTACAGGTCATGACGGCCACCCCAAGCCTAATGGTCTAACCTACATATCGACCTCCACCTACATATCGACCAATACAAAACTACTTCTATGTCAATTATGAAAAATAACTTATCACAATAGTTCACTAGTGACCATTGAGGAAAAAATTCAGGTACTACTTTAGTAACTACATTAGTTTCCTAATCAAAATCACTGTTATAAATAGTCTGAGAAAGGTAATTTCTTGGAGAATTTTGGTACATCAAATATAGTGTTGGTTTTCCAAGAACTAATGCAATAACCTCCCCTATTATGCTACTCATGAAACAAATGTTCTCTCCAAAAATTCTATTGTGTCAATCTTCATAAATGATAAGATCTTAAACACAATTTGATTTCTCGTCAATTTCTTTGTCAATTTATAGGGCAAAAAGAAACGTTAAAATTTTCTGGTGATGCTCCGTATAAAATCATGTTCCCTCCAAACTAGCATGTTACATCAATTTTTATGTACACCGATACGGAATGTATGAAGGTTTAATGGAATATGACAACAATATCACTTCCTAAACCAATTCCACAATGCTTAATTACTACATTGGTTCGGTAGAAAAACCAACATAAGATGTGAAACATGAGCTTAACTATTTCATTGGTTGGGTAGAAAAACCAACATAAATGCGAAATACAAGTATTGTTTTCACTGCAATGTCAAATTTTGAACAAAATTGTAGTTGTAGCCCTTCTAATATCACCTCTGAAATATGTTCTTTTCCCATTTATCTCTTCTATCTACCCTGGAACCCTCAATCCTCCTACTATTGTTGCTCTCTGCCCTACTGCTATTGTTGTCGCCCCCTGCTTTGATGTTGTTGCCACTCCTCGATCAACTACTACTACTACTCTCGCCATAACCGCTCCTCCATTGACTGCTACTAATCCTCCAGTCATCACTACTGCTCCCTCTGCTTGGTGTCCTTTGTTTAGTGGTGCTACTACTACTAGCTACTATGACTCCATCTTCTTTTCCAACCATGGTCACGACCACTGCTAGCCCCACTTCCACTTCCCCTCTCACTTTCTACTATTAGCCTTTCTATTCTCCCACTACCTCCTCTTCCTATTTATTGAGTTGATTCCATCAGTTGCTACTATTGTTCTAGTTCCTATTGCTACCTCTTTGAGGTCTTTTTTCATTTATCATCTTTTTCTACATATTGATGCTTACATGTTTGTTTCTTACTTTCTTTATGATTGCATGTCTATTTCTTACATTTAATTGCTTGTAGAATTAGACTGCAAGTATAATTGCTTGTTTAGTTCATTTGAGAGTTTGTTGAGTGCATATCATTGTAATGTCCTATTCGTCTAGTAAGAACTAAAAATGCATGTATAATTGCATGATTGATTTGTCTAGATTGTGTAGTTTTATAAATTATGTATGAGAATGTTCCTTTACTCTCTATGTTGGGTTTATTGTTCAATTTGAATGTTGTATGGATAAGTAATCAAACCTAATCATTAATACACTAAATTGATATGAATTTATCTAAATTAACTTGATTTAGACTGACATTGATAAGTGTTTACCTAAATTCTAAGCTGTAAACCGTAAACTCTAAACCCTAAATAGACATGTGTTTTGTTGGCTTAGAAACTCGAGCAGAATCTACCCATTAGTAGTAAATCTTAGATAGTACTCAATTTGATACTATTCTTGAATACTTAATCTTCCTTAGGATACGAGTGTATAATGTGTGCTTGATTGTCAAGATATTTCAACAACAGTTCCCCATTTGTTCTGTTAGTACATACGTAGGTGGAAATTTTCCCATCTATCAGTGTACTCATAGAACTACATGAAAATGTTGCCCAAATATCTTGAAAACCAAATATAAATTATACACTTATTAGTTATATAAAGCATTTAAGAATGCAAAAGGTGGTACATATTATGCATGTTACATACATATAAAAATGTTGGTCTAGAAACGCGTCCAATATTTATCCATTAGGAGTACATCTTAGATAGTCTCCAGTCTGGGACTATTCTAAACATTTAAACTCACCTAGGATGTGAGTGTATAATGTGTGTTTGGTTCTCAAGATATTTTCATCATTTCCCCATTTGTTCTCTTAGTACATTTGTAGGTGGGTATTTTCCCATCTACATCAGTGTAGTTGGAGAACAATGGAGAAATTTTGTCGACATATTCTTGAAAACTGAATACACATTATACACTTATTGGAGATGAAGTGTTTAAGAATAGAATAAGTGGTACACATTCATCAATATGAACAATTGATGCTATTGTAAAAACTAATAAGTAATTTAGTCTTAGTTGAAACATATTTTATTAGCTAACACCAGACTGATACAATACCTAGTTTTGTACCCTGTGATTATAGATACAATACCTAGTTTCCTACCCTATGATTGTAGAATAGATCAGTGTTAGATGTCCATTCCAACTCATTGTAGTGAAGAGTTTACAAATATTCTTGATGAGTTTATAATATTTGTAGAGGAACATAGAAGACAACTTGGATATGGCTTCTATTTTCCCTATAGGAATTGTGGTAACAACTTAAAATTTGACATTGTTGAAGAAATAATAAGTCATGTCATATGCAATGGTACTATATAAGGAAATATAGAATGATATTTCCATGAAGATATTCCTACTATGAGATCAATTCAATAGTGCTACTTGTATGGAAGAATAAATAGCCAATGATGTTGATGTCAACAAACCAATTCCTAATGACATGGTTGATGTGATGCTAGATAGTTGTGGGGTAATATTACTTGGCCACCTTACTTATTCAGACATGTTGTACATGATGTTAAGAAAGCATTATACTTAGGTTGTAATAAGTTGATGAGGCTGAGTGTTGTGTTAGTATTGTATACACCTAAAGCCTAACAATAGGTGGAGTGACAGAAGTTTCATGTCTCTGTTGTCTTTGTGAACAAATTTCTTCCTGAAGGCAATAAGATTCTTATCCAGACATAGAAAACAAAGACAATATTGTCCCCAATGGTAATGAAGGCTAAGAAGATACATATATGTTGAATGAATATGTATTATTTTAAAATGACTATATCAATCTAAAAGATTGTCCAAAATGTGGGGCATCAAGGTACAAAATGTTGAATTCAGGTAAGACTTGCTCTCCTACCAAGACAATATGGTATCTACCTATGATACCACTGTTTAAATGTTTAATTTATAATTCTATGCATGCACATAATTTATCTTGGCATGTAGAGGTAAATACAAACAATGAAGGGTTCCTAGAACATGCATATGATTCCCCACAATAGAAGAAAAATAATTTATTACACCCTCAATTTAGTGGAGAAGTCATGAATTGAAGACAAGGGCTTTATACTAACAAGGTGAATCCATACATTACATTAACAAGCCAATGTAGCATTTGGCCTGTTATGATAGTTATATCCAATCCTCCTCCTTGGTTGTGTAAGAAAAATAAGTATGTTGTAACATACCAAGATTTAGCTACCTTGACTTTAGAAACCCTAATTCCTAGAATAGGATTGTCGTGTGCTTAGATCATTAGAATTGACCAAGTAAGGTTATAGTTATACCCTGAAAGGCTTGTTTATATCCTAATGAAAATTTAAGGCACATAATATAAGTAACTCACATATAAATTCTAATTGTCATTGCATATGATCTAGACCATGTCATGGACCAGTAGCCCCTAATGTTATGATGAGTGACATATATGGAACTTAACCAGGATATCATGCATGTCGATGAGTTATGTGTGATGTATGATGATCATGTTGACCATAAACCCTAAGTTTAAGTTGGCTAATCTTAATGTCTACATCCATGGTGACATTCATGATGCATTAGTGGCAATAGGTGTCTTAATTTTACATTACATGTTAACACGCCTAATCTGGATTTAATTACCTAATCATTACTTTGTATGTAAATCGATTCACCAATATGTAATATGCATCACCTTGTTCACTAATACACATATAATAACTCCAATATGGTTAATAAGTAATTTGATTTACATAAATATGCATAAATGGTTAACATGGGTGCAAAGGTGCATAATTGGTGAAAGGATGTATATATATATATATATATATATATATATATATATATATATATATATATATAGGGTAGCGATCTAGTGAGAAACATTCTACGGTGAGAGCATGAGAGGCATTTGAATAACTATAAAGTTGTGGCTTATTTTCAATATCCAACCTTATGGATGGGAAGAACATTATTACATTTACCTTCACACAAAAAATCATCACAATCGGATATCGTTTACATCTCCATATATATAATATACACATTTTACATCCAACGGTCAGCCTAAAACTCAATATTGAGCGTTGAAAAGTATTTGCTTGTTGTGTGTGCAATACAAGTCTTATGATGATGAGATTTTGTGAGAACGTGACTAATAGGGTATATTTTGAATCCATAAGGTTAGATTATGAAAATTTGATCATTGTGCAAAGTTATTCAAATGCCTCTCATGCTCTCACCAAGATATGTTTCTCACTGGATCATTTTCCTATATATATATATATATATATATATATATATATATATATATATATATATATATATATATATATATATATATATATATATATATAAGCAATCAATATATTTTGACAACAATTGGGCTAATTTATGTAATGTGACACTTATTAGATGTTTACTATTAATGGAGATAATTTATGTGACCTTATTTGAGTTAATGTTGAAATTAATGGACTTATTAACTAATTGCTTAAAAGAACCCATTTCATGAAAGATAATCTAGTATATCCCCCATGGTGATAAAATGAGGATAATAAACTCTATATCCAGAATATTGAGAATAATGGTGAAATACATCAATAGATATTGAAATAATTGTGTAAACCCTAATTTTGGTAAAACTCGTACGAGATAATCTAAAAAGTTTAATCTAAGCGCAAAAATGATTTTTTGGGTACTAGTTAGTTTAGATGTCAATTTTAAACCCCATTGGATAATGTTTGCTAAACCAATTTAATGGAAGAAAATAATCTATAATAAAGGAATCCCAATTCAAATCAAGTTATAGTTATTTTGGTTATTTCCTAATTTTTATGTCACTTTTTGGTTTCTTGGTTCGCCCATAGTTGGATGTGTCATGCTTGTTTCAATACACAGACTCTCTTTCAACCGTCCAATTGGCATCTAAGGGTGGTTGTCTTTCCTTCTTCATTGAGTCCCTCACTCCCTAGACTCTTCTACTCATGTGGCTTTTGTCACTTCTTTCTCCTCTCACAGTCTCTCTCTCTCATCTTTCCCCTTTATCCTCTCTTTCCTTTTCGATTAGAACCCCCATGATCCCATGAACTCATAAGTCTCGGAGCCACTTCGAGTCCCTTTCCCTAATTGTCCCAACAAACTTGAGGTTTTTACCTCCCATGTTTCCACCTTGTATTCTTCCTTTTCCAGGTCTACTCACCCCCATGTATCAATGGACCCCTATATATCTGTCCCAATACCTGCGCACTGACTCTAGGAATTGGTATTCCTTCCTTGCTTGCTTCATCGATCCCCACCACCCTCCTTCCCAAGTCTAGATTGCCTCCCTATCTACATTGAGGAAGCCCGAATGACTTTGACCATTGTGAGGTTTCAAGCATCTCCCAAAGCAATTGTTAGGGTCCATACAAGCCTTTCACACTATCAATTTGACTTATAGAAGTACACAACCACTTTCCCCCTTTTCATCTTTTATTGGCGATATTCTGGAACTAGGTTTGTTTTGGTCAGGTTGGTGTTTTTGTGATATTGTTTCCATCATCTTCAAATTCTTGTTCTCTTTTCATACGTTCCTGACTTTGTCTTTTGACCCTTCTTAGTCTCTGGCTCTCTAAGATCCTGGTTTGTTGTTTCTTCCACAAACCACAATGGTGGGAAGTTGGGACAAGGGGTCTGCATACCCTGGAATCCTTCTATTCATATTTGTGTGTAGATGGTGACTAGCTGATCGCTTGATATTGGTTCACTAGCTAACCGCGTGATGTGAGCTCAAATTTTGGTCAAGGAAGAAGATGACTGTCGTGTTTTTTATGATTATACCCTCATGCTGATTTTATTTCTGTCACGCAGTCCATGGATATTTATGTCTTTTAACGGTTCATAGTAAGGGTATGTAGCAGGTTGATTTAAGCTTTGATTTTACTTGTGTGCTCTGTCACACATCAAGATGTTGATGTGTGATTCTGGGGAAGTTTGGTCATTTGACCCATATTTTATTTAATAATTCTATGTTTTGTGCTTATATTGTAAAATTCATAATAATTCACTGGAAGGTCAAAAAAATAAATCAAACTATGTTTTGTAATATAAAAAACACAATCTACCGTTTGGTATAGTTTTTTTTATCTAATACCAATACATTAAATACATGATTTTTAGGATTTTCCTAATTATCTTTGTTTTTTTTAAATGCATATCTAATGATTTATAAGTAAGGAAAATAATTCAAAACATGTTTTGAATTTCTAAAAATGAATCCTATCGATTGGTGTGGTTTTTATAGGATGAATCGGCCTGTTGTAGAAGTTGATTTTAAGTCTCCTTAATTAAGTTATAATTAAATAAGATCAAATCTTTAACGTTACCCCAAATTATTGTGATAGGTGCTGAGACTCAGGAATCAAGAATTAGACCTTTTGGTTTATAACTAAGATTTGTCAACTAAGGTATGTTGCCAACCCATTATTTTATTTGGGCAATTATATTGTGACTATAAAAACTACTTCCCCAATGATGAGGCAAATCGTTAGATATATAAAATGTTCTTCTTGAATCCTCTTTGTTGAATATTATTTCCTGATTTATTTATCTTTACATCTATGACATAGATATTTAATCTTGATCTTGATTACATCATTACATTGTTTGATCATGTTATCAATGATGCTTGAATCAATATTTAAATGGACTGAACTATCTTGCCTTCTCTATTTATTAAGCATGTAAAATTTGTTTAACTAGTTGTATCTAGTGTAGTGCTATATTATGGGTTTTGGCCCCATTTTTAAATGTTCAATATATGGGTGATGGTGCTCTAACCTAGTCCTATGTTCCCTCAACTATTTTATACACTTTATATATTTAGGATAGTGGGTGCTCTCATCCTTTCCTAGGCTGAAGGTGTGGACATGTCTTGACCTTGCACATGCGTAGACTGGTCATATTATAATCTGCATGCTAACTTAATATTTATTGTTTGAAATTATAAGGCAAGAATTATTATTGTGATTCCATGTTATTTGTTTTAAAGCATCGTCACTCTTGAACTTACATACTCTCTTGTTTGCTTTATCTTCTACTTGCATTCCCTCTCTTGAATGGGAACAACTTTTCTATTTGAACTTAATCATTATTTCCCAGTGTTAGATTTTATTGCACATACCAATTTTACACTAATAAGCCTCTCTATTCCTCCTCCCATTATAGGTCTTGTTCCTTACAACCCAAGTGTAGGTGTTCTAGAGGAGGGAAATCAGGAGGGGATAGCTCCACACTCGTAGACTTATGGTAGCTTGAAGTAGACGAGTTTCCCTCTGCAACTGGTCCTCGTATCTAGTTCAACTTGAATCTTCCTTTTTGTAATATCACTCATATAAATGAGGAATTAACAATAATGTAATGTGAATAATGTTTTGATAGATTCATTTCTGTTTCTATTTACTCATATTGTTTTATGCATCATACATTTGAGAAATAAAAATACTTGCCTTCCTTCATACAACTTGGCATGTATGGAAGGGAATGGGTTTTTTTTCTCAATAAGTAATGAGTGGATCCCCTCCTAGGTCCCACTCATTACAAGTATGGTATTAGAGAATTAGTAGTCAGTAATGATGACTATTTCAAGTTATACTCATTGGTTCCCTTACCCTTCCCTTATTTGAGGCACTAAGATATGTATATGGTTCAAGTTTCTACCCCTGGCTTGTAGGTTGACTAATTAGGGTTATAACACCTTCATGACATGGCATGTTCCTTTTTCACAAGCCACCTTTATGGTAAATACTCAACCTATGATAGCCTCAATTATGATCACACTCCTTCAAGTGGTTGGAATTCCATCTATAAGAAAATTACCTTCTTAGTGGTAGCCTCTATGCTTGGTCATAGTGAGGGGACTCGTCTTAACCATTGTAGGTGACAAGGAGTATAGTTTATCTTAAATATCTCCCATGTTGTACTTATAGTGTGGTCTCAACCTTGTTTTACTAGATGATGAGCATGCCTACATGATAACTTTGACTTCCAATATAACTCATATATTTACGGTACCCATTTATTTAGTGGTTGCTAGAAGTAATCCATTATCCATAGTTAGACCTTACCATCCACACGATTTTCACCCATATGTTTTGGAGATTGGAGACCCTTCTACTGAAGCTGTTATTTTCCCAAAATATTAAGGCTAGTTGAGGTTTGTGGTACGGTGTCTCTTAGAGAACCTTTAAACTTCATCTCTCTCATCTTTACAATACAAGTAGGATTCCTAGTATCCCCTTTATGCCATATGTAGATATGAGACTATTAAACAAAGTGATGAGTATGGATACACAATTAATTACTCATGTCGTATAGGAATGTTGTAGTAGTAAACCATTAAGAATGCCAAAAGGTGTCCGCTTTCCAATAAGGTAAGATGACTTTGTAATTATCTAATATATTCTATGATGAGGTATGTTTTGATTTGAGGTACCTAGAGTAGAACCACAAGGTTGGGTAGACTACCCTTAGAACCTAGACCTTGATATTTGGTAATATTAAATAGTAAGTGAGGAATTGATGGATCCAATATGTGGTTTTGTTAGACTCACCCTCGTACCCCTAGTTTTGTTTGAGTTATTAGGTCAAACCTTTTAAGGGGTGGAGGGACAGTACCTTATTAAAATTGGATATGTTGATTTCGGAGACAAAATCCTTTTTAAGGGATGGAGACTGTAACTTACCAAGATCTAGATACCCTAACTTTAGAAATTCTAATTCCTAGAATATGATGATACTATGTTGTAATCATTAGAATTGATCAAAAAGTTTATAGTCATACTCTGACACTCTTGTTTGTATTCTAATGAACATTTAATGCACATAATATGAGTAACTGACATATAGACCCTGATTGTGGATACATATGATCTGGACCATGTCATGGGCCAGTAGCCCCTAATGTTGTGATGAGTGACATATATGGAACTTAACATGGACATCAGGAATGTCGATGAGGTGTGCATGATGTATGATGATCATGTTGACTATAAACCCTAAGTTGAAGTTGGTTAATATTAATGTTTGCATCCATGGTTACATTCATGATGAATTGGTGACATTAGATGCCTTAATTTTACATCACATGTCAAGACACCTAATTTGGACGTAATCATCTAATCATGACTTTGGATGTAAATCAATTCATCAATATGTAATATGTTTCACCTTGTTAACTAATACACATATAATGACTCCAAAAAGGTTAATAAGTAATTTGATATACATAAATATGCATAAATGGTTAACATGGTTCCAAATGTGCATAATTGGTGAGAGGATGTCAATATATATAACCAATCAATTTATTTGGACAATAATGTGGCTAATTTATGTAATGTGACACTAATTAGTTGTTTAATGTTAATGGAGATAATTAATGTGACCTTATTTGAGTTAATTTTGAAATTAATGGACTTATTAATTAATTTCTTAAAAGAACCTATTTCGTGCAAGATAATCTAGTATACCCCCAATGGTGATAAAATGAGGATAATAAACTCTATATCTGGAATATTGAGGATAATGGTGAAATACATTAATAGACATTGAAATAATTGAGTAAACCCTAATTATACTAAAACTCATACGAGATAATCTCAAAATTAAATCTAAGTGAAAAAATGAATTCTTTGGGTCCTAATTAGTTTAGGTGTCAAGTTTGAACCCCATTGGATAATGTTTGCTAAACAAGTTTAATGGAAGAAAATAAACTTTAATCAACAAATTAAATTGAGTTATGGTTATTTTGGTGATTTCCTAATTTTTATGTCATTTGTTGGCTGCTCGAATCTCCTATAGTTGGATGTGTCATGTTGGTTTCAATACACAGACTCTCTGTGAGTCGTCCAATTGGCATCTAAGGGTGGTCGTCTTTCCTTCTTTCTTGAGTCCCTCACTCCCTAGACTCTTCTACTCATATGGCTTCCGTCACATCCTACTCGTCTTGTGGTCTCTCTCTCTCATCTTTCCCCATTATCCTCTCTTTCATTTTTTTATTAGAACACCCATGATCCCCTGAACGCATAAGTCTCTGAACCACTTCGAGTCCCTTGCCCTAATTGTCACAACAAACTTAAGGTTTTTACCTCTCATATTTATGCCATGTATTCTTGCTTTTCCTGATCTCCTCACCGCCATGGGTCAATGGACCCCTATATATATGCCCCAATACATGCACACTGACTCTAGGAATCGGGATCTATTCCTTGCTTGCTTCTTCGATCACCACCATCCTCCTTCCTAACTCTATTTTGCCTCCCAGTCTACATGTTGGAAGCTTGAGTGACTCTGACCATTGTGAGGTTTCAATCATCTTCCAAAGTAATTGTTTGGGCACAGACAACACTTTCAGTCTTTCACACTATCAATTTGACATAGAGATACACAACCGCTTTCCCCCTTTTCATCTTTTTTTGGCTCTATTATGGAACTAGGTTCATTTTGTTCAGGTTGGTGTTGTTGTAATAGTGTTTCCATCATCTTCAAATCCTTGTTCTCTTTGTAGACGTTCCTAACTTTGTCTTTTGACCCTTCTCGGTCTCTGGCTCTCTGAGATCCTAGTTTGTTGTTGCTTTCGGAGACCACAATGGTGGGAAGTTGGGACAAGGGGTCTATATACCCTGGAATCCTTTGTTTAGGGTTGTTTGATTCAGATTTGTGTGTAGATGATGACTAGTTGATCGCTTGATATCAGTTCACTAGCCGATGGAATGATGTGAGTTTAAATTTTGGTTGAGGAAGAAGATGACTATCGTATTTTTTATAATTATACCCTCGTGTTGATTTTATTTTTGTCACATGGTCCATGGATATTTGTGTCTTTTAACACTCGATAGCAATGGTATGTAGTGGGTTTATTTAAGCATTTGATTTCACTTGCATGCCATGTCACTCATCAAGATGTTTATGTGGGACGTTGGGGCAGTTTGGTCATTTCTCCCCATTTTTATTTAATAATTCAGTATTTAGTGGTTATCTTGTAAAATTTGTAATAATTCACTAGAAGGTCAAAAAAATAAACCAAAATATGTTTTGTAATCAGAAAAGCATGATCTACCATTTGGTATAGTTTTTGTGATTTAATACCAATACATTAAATACGTGATTTTTGGGATTTTCTTAATTATCTTTATTTTTATAAAATGCATATCTAGTGATTTATAAGTAAGGTAAATAATTCAAAACATGTTTTGAATTTTTAAAAATGAGGCCTATAAATTGGTGTGGTTTTTAGAGAATGAAGCCATTTGTAGAATTTGACTTTTAGGGTTTCTTCATTAAGTTATAATTAAATAAGATCAAATCTTGAACATTACCCTGAATTACTGTGATAGGTTTTGTGACTCAGGATTCAGGAATTAAACATTTTGTTTGATAACTAGGATTCATCAACTATGGATTCATCAACTAAGGTATGTTTCTAACCCACTATTTTTATTGTACAATTATATTGTGACTCTAAAACCTACTTCCCCATTATAGGGCTAATCTCTTTATATATAATATGTTCTTCTTGAATCCTCATTGTTGAATATTATTTCCTGGTTTATTTATCTTAACATCTGTAATGCAAATTTAGTATTCTTGATTTAATCATTACATTTTTTTATTAAGTTATCAATTATGCTTGAATCGGTATTTAAATGGACTAAACTATCTTGCATTCTCTATTTATTAAGCAAAATAAATTTGTTTGACTAGTTGTATCTAGTATAGTGGTATATTATAGGTTCCAATCTCATTGTAAAATGTTCTATATACGGGAGATGGTGCTCTAACCTATCCCTATGTTCTCTCGACTGGTTTATACACTATATATATTTAGGATAGTGGGTGCTCTCATCCCTTCCTAAGCTCTACATGTGGGCGTGTCTTGACCTTGCACATACATAGACTGTCATATTATAATATGCATGTGAACTTAATATTTATTGTTTGCCATTATAAGACAAGAATTATTATTGTGATTCCATGTTATTTGTTTTAAATCATCATCACTTGTGAACATACATAATCTCTTATTTGTTTTATCTTCTACTTGCATTCCCTCTCTTGAATGGGAACAACTTTTCTATTTGAACTTAATCATTATTTCCCAATGTTAGATTTTATAGCACATGTCAATTTTATAATAATAAGCCTTTATATTCCTTCTCCCATTCTCGATGTTGTTCTCAATAACCCAGGTGCATGTGTTCTAAAGGAGGGAAATCAGGAGGAGATAGCTCCACACTCATAGACTTTTGGATAGTTTGAAGTAGACGGGTCGCCCTCTGTAATTGGTCCTCGTATCTAGTTAGACTTGCATATTCCTTTTTGTAATATCACTCATACGAATGAGAAATGAACAATGATGTAACGTGAATAATGTTGTTATAGTTTAATTTTGGTTTCTATGTACTCACAATGCTTAATGCCTCATACATTTGAGAAATAAAAATACATGTCTTCCTTCATACAAATTGGTGTGTTTGGAAAGGAATGGGTTTTGTTTCTCAATAAGTAATGAGTGGATCCCCTCCTAGGTCCCGCTGATTACAAGTATGGTATTAGAGAATTAGCAGTCAGTAATGTTGACTATTTCAAGTTATATTCATTGGTTCCCTTACCCTTGCCTTATTAGAGGCACTAAGATATGTGTATGGTTTAAGATTGTACCCCTGAATTGTAGGATGACTAATTAGGGTTATAAAACCTTCATGATATGGCATATTCCTTTTTCACAAGCCACCTTTATGGTAAATAATCAACCTAGGGTAGCCTCAATTATGATGACACTCCTCCAAGTGGTTGTAATTCCGCTTCTATAAGAAAATTACCTTTTTAGTGGTAGACTCTATGCTTGGTCATAGTGAGGGGATTGTTGGTATATGTATGCCCGTAGAGCCATCCCAAGCGATTGCATGGAGTCGGATATTAATTAATCAATTAATGCGATTATTTGGTTAATTAATGAATTCTGAAATATCCTAATTAATCCACGAGTGTTTTAATTAAAGCAACGTTTCTGTTTACCGATGGGTTTAGGAAACCCTACTTCTCTTCTTATCCTATTTAAAGGAGGATAGACGGCCGATATCTATATAAGATATAGAGAGATGCTTTTAGGTTACGCTCACATACGTAAACCTAGTCGTCGCCGTCCTTAAGAGAGAAAGAAGAGCAACGCGCCGCTAGCACGCCGCCGCAGAGACACGCTCCTTCCCGCCGGCTTGAGAAGCGCGACGTGGAGTTCCGTCCATCCGCGTGGATGAAGTAGAGACGCAGACGCCTTGACGCCTGCGTTCGGAGGACGTCAACGACCACATGTACGTGCTGCGAGCAACGTACGTCACTGCCGCAAAGGAGCATCGCCGGATCAACCTGCAACAGCGAACGGGAGAGAAGATCCGTCCGTGTTTGACAAGCAGCGTTGCACTGTCGTGCAGCGGGACATCGCCGGACTTGCTCCGCGATAAGGTATATCCCGCAAACCTATTTCCGAATACGCTGTTATCGACGAGATCCTGTTACGGGTTGCGTGGATTTATCGCTTCCGCCGCGCATGTTTTCTCCACAAAACCCAACAGGGATTTGTCTTAACCATTGTAGGTGAAGAGGAGTGTAGTCTATCTTAAATATCTCCCATGTTTTACTTGTAGTGTGGTCTCAACCTTGATTTACTAGATGATGAGCATGCCTACATGATAACCTTGACTCCCAACATAACTCATAGATTTATGGTACCCATTTAATTAATGATTTCTAGAAGAAATCCATTACCCTAGTTAGGCCTTTCATACACATGGTTTTGACCCATATGTTTTGGTGATTGGAGACCCTTATACTAAATTTGTGATTTTCACAAAAACATTAAGGCTTGTTGAGGTTTGTGGTACGGTGTCTCTTAGAAATCCTTTAAATGCATCTGTCTCATCTTTACAATACAAGTAGGATTCCTAGTTATCCCCTTTATGCCATATGTAGATATGAGTGCCTTATAGAACAAAGTCATGAGTATGGATACACAAATAATTCCCTTATGTCGTATAGGAACATCATAGTAGTAAACCATCAAGAATGGGAAAAAGATGTCTGCTTTCCAATAAGGTAAGATGACTTTGTAATTATCTAATATATTCTATGATGATGTATGTTCTGAGGTGAGGTACATAGAGTATAACCACATGGTTGGGCAGACTACCCTTAGAACCTAGACCTTGATGTTTGGTAATATTAGATAGTAAGTGAGGAATTGATGGATCCTAATTACATGGTTTTGTTAGACTCACCCTCGTACCCCTAGTTTTGTTTGATTTATTAGGTCAAACCTTTTAAGGGGTGGAAGGGTAGTACCTTATTAAATATGGATATGCTGATTTTGGGGACAAAATCCTTTTAAGGGATGGAGTCCTGTAACATACCAAGATCTAGCTACCCTGACTTTAGAAGATCTAATTCCTAGAATGTGATGATATTGTGCTCAGATTATCACAGTTGATCAAATAAGGTTATATTTACACCCTGACACACTTATTTGTATTCTAATGAACATTAATGCACATAATATGAGTAACTCACATATAAACCCTTATTGTGGATACATATGATCTAGACCATGTCGTGGACCAATAGGCCCTAATGTTATGATGAGTGACATATATGGAACTTAACTTGGACATCATGAATGTCGATGAAGTTTGCATTATGTATGATGCTCATGTTAACCATAAACCCTAAGTTGAAGATGTCTAATCTTAATGTTTGCATCCATGGTGACATTCATGATGCATTGGTGATGTTAGGTGCCTTAATTTTACATCATATGTCCATACACCTAATTTGGACTTAATCACCTAATCACTACTTTGTATGTAAATCAATTCATCAGTATGTAATATGTTTTACCTTTTTCACTAATACACATATAATGACTCCAATATGGTTAATAAGTAATTTTATTTACATAAACATGCATAAATGGTTAACATTGGTCCAAATGTGCATAACTAATGAAAGGATGTGAATATAATTAAGCAATCGATTTATTTGGAAAATAATGGGGATAATTTATCTAATGTGACACTAATTAGATGTTTAATATTAATGGAGATAACTATGTGACATTATTTGCATTAATGGTGAAACTAATTGACTTATTAAGTAATTGCATAAAAGAACCTATTTCGTACTAGATATTATGGTATATCCCCCTATGGTGATAAAATGAGGATAATAAACTCTATTTCTGGAATATTGAGGATAATGGTGAAATATATTGATAGATATTGAGATAATTGAGTAAACTAGTTGTGCTACAACTCATACAAGATAATCTCAAGATTTAAATCTAAGTGCAAAAACAAATTCTTTGGGACCTAATTAGTTTAGGTGTCAAGTTTGAACCCAATTGAATAATGTTTGGTAAACCAATTTAATAGAAGAACATAATCTTTAATCAAGGAATCCCAATTTTAGTCAAATTGTAGTTATTTTGGGTATTTCTTGATTTTTATGTCACTTTTTGGTTTCTTGGTTCGCCTATAATTGGATGTTTCACGCTAGTTTCAATACATAGACTCTCTGTGAGCTGATTGATTGGCATCTAAGGGCGGATGCCTTTCCTTCTTCCTTGAATCCCTTGCTCCATAGAATCTACTACCTGTGTGGATTCTATCACTTTCTACTCCTCTCACAATCTCTCTCTCTCGTCTTTCCCCTTTATCCTCTCTTTCCTTTTGGTTATAACCCCCATTATCCCTTGAACTTATAGATCTTAGAGTCACTTTGAGTCCCTTGCCCTAATTGTCCAACAAACTTGAGGTTCTTACCTCCCATGTTTCTTCCTTTTCCTGATCTCCTCACACCTATGGGTCATCATACCCATATATATATTTCCCAATACCAGTGCGCTGACTCTAGGAATTGGGATTTCTTCCTCGCTTGCTTCTTTGATCACTACCACCCTCCTTCCCAACTCTAGCTTGCCTCCCAGGTCTACATTTAGGAAGAATGAGTGTCTCTGATCACCATGAGGTTTTGAGAATCTCCCAAAGAAACCATGAGGGTCTAGACAAGCCTTCTTCACTATCAATTTGACTTACAGAGGTACACCACCAGCTTCCCACTTCTCACCTTTTTTTGATGTTGTTCTAGAATTGGGTTCATTTTAGTCAGGTTGGTGTTGCTATGATAGTGTTTCCATCATCTTCAAATCCTCGTCCTCTTTGTCGATATTCCTGACTTTGTATTTTTACCCTTCTTGGTGTCTAGCTCTCTAAGATCCCAATTTGTTGTTACATCCGCAGGCCACAATGGCGGGAAGCTGGGACAAGGGGTTTGTATACCCTGGAATCCTTCATTTTAGGTTGTTTGATTTGATTTTGTTTGTATATGAGGACAGCTTCATTGCTTGATATTGGTTCACTAGATGATCACATGATGTGATTTTAGATTTTGGGTTACAATGTCTTGGTTTCCTTGATGTATCGAGGAAGAAGATGATTGTCACATTTTCTATGATTATAACCTCGTGCTGGTTTAATTTCCGTCAACTGGTCCATGGATATTTATGTCTTTTAATGTTTGATAGAAATTGTATGTAGTGGGTTGATTTAAGCATATGATTTTACTTGCCTAGCCGATCACGCATCAAGATGTTGATGTGTGATGTTGGGGCGGTTTGGTCATTTTGTCCCGGTTTTCATTTAATAATTTAGTTTTTAGTGATTATCTTGTAAAATTCATAATAATTCACTAAAGGTCAGAAAAATAAACTAAAATATGTTTTGGAATGAGAAAATATGATCTACCAATTGGTATAGTTTTTGTGATCTAATACCAATACATCAAAAATGTGACTTTTAGAATTTTCCTAATAATCTATATTTATGTAAAATGCATATCTAATGATTTATAAGTTAGAAAAATAATTGAAAACATGTTTTGGATTTCTAAAAAAGAGGCCTATTGATTGGTGTGGATTTCAGATACGAATCAGCCTTTTTAGAAGTAAATTTATAGGGTTTCTTCATTTGGTTATAATTAAATATGATCAATCTCGAATGTTTCCCCAAATTATTGTGATAGGTTTTGAGACTCGAGAATCAGAAATTAGACCTTTTGGTTGTTAACTAGGATTCATCAACTAAAGTATGTTGCTAACGCACTATTTTAATTGGGCAATTATATTGGGACTATAAAACCTACTTTCCGGTTGACGAGGCTAATCTCTTGATATAGAATATGTGCTTCTTAAATTCTCTTTGTTGAATACTATTTATTGATTTATTTATCTTCACATCTATAATACAAATCTTTAATCTTGATCTTGATTTAATCATTACATTGTTTGATCATGTTATCAATGATGCTTGAATCAATGTTTAAATGGAGTGAACTATCTTGCCTTCTCTATTTATTAAGCATGTTAAATTTGATTGACTAGTTGTATCTAGTGTAGTGGTACATTATGGGTTCCGACCCCATTGTACAATGTTCTATATATGTGTGATGGTGCTCTCACCTAGCCCTATGTGCTCTCAACTATTTTATACACTTTATCTATTTAGGATTCTACCCTTCCTTGGATCGAATGTGGATGTGGCTCGACCTTGCATATAGGTAGATTGGTCATATTATAATTTGCATTTGCACTTAATATTTATTGTTTGACACTATAAGGCAAGAATTATTATTGTGATTCCATGTTACTTCTTTTAAATCCTCATCACTCTGAACTTTCAGACTCTCTTGTTTACTTTATCTTCTACTTGTATTCCCACTCTTGAATGAGAACAACTTCTCTATTTGACCTTAGTCATTATTTCCCAATATTAGATTTTATAGCACATACCAATTTTATATTGATAAGCCTCTCTATTCCTTTTCCCATTCTAGGTGTTGTTCCCAACAACCCAGGTTCTTGTGTTATAGTGGAGGGAATCAGGAGGAAATAGCTCCACGCTCGTAGACTTTTAGGATAGCTTGAAGTAAATGGTTAGAATTGCATCTTATTTTTGTAATATCACTCATATGAATGAGGAATGAACAATTATGTAATGATAATAATGTTGTAATAATTTAATTTTGTTGCTATGTACTCACAAATGCTTTATGCATCATAAAGTTGAGAAATAAAAATGCATGCCTTCCTTCATACAAATTGGTGTGTTTGGAGGGGAATGGGGTTTGTTTCTCAATAAGTAATGAGTGGATCCCCTCTCGGGTCCCACTCATTACATATTTCATGCTCTATATGTTGAAATCAGGACCCAAACAACTTGGCACGTGATTGATGTTCACCTTGAACCTCTAATTGATGACTTAAAGAAACTATGAGAAGATGGTGTTATGACTTATGATGATTCACATGAAGAGACCTTTAATTCATATGTTATGCTATTTTACATGATTAATGACTTTATGCATACATGAATTTGTCTAGATATAGCATAAAAGGAACCAAAGTATGCTCGATATCAGATGAAAACACTGATTCAATATGAATAAAATATTGTAGAAAGACTATATATATTGGTCACTAAAGGTTTCTCCCAAAAGTGCATGCTTACTGAAGGTTTCACAAAGCATTTAATGGATCAATAGAGGAATAGAGTGCCCCTAAATCTATGTTACGGGAGGATTTCTATGAAAGATAAAATGAATTGTCAACATATTTGGTAAGAGACCATGTAATATCCCCACACGTGGCTCTTTATCCAAGCATATCTAGGATCTTCCTTATTGAATTTGTTTGACAATTAGGCAATGTGCCAATGTCATCCATGTTGAGAAAAATTTAGAAGATAGTGTTATTGGTACTCTATTGAATGCACTAGGAAAGACTAAAGATGGCATCAGATCTAGAATGGATCTATGCAAAATGGGTATAAGGAAAGAATTTAATAGTAGAGGTGGTCAATAGTCATTGCACATATTTACCTACTTCTTGTTGCACTATTTCTAGATAGGAGAAAATATCTTTTTGTGAGTTCCAAATAAATGTTAGGGACCACATGGATGCTCTTCCAATTTTCATAAATTGGTACCAATAAAGAATGTGAGCTAGTAGGTCTTAAATTTCATGTTGTCACACCCTAACACAGAAAATATTGTCTTTAGCTATTCGATGTAACTTTTTAAGCATGTAAGGTCTTCAATCACTAGGCTTTGTTTCTTCTTCAATGCTCTTTGTAGCAATGTTATAGATCTTGAGAATCTTAATAAGTTGTAAAGAGAATCGATTGTTTCCTTGTGCTAGCATGAGATGTATTTTTTACCTTCATTCTTTGTTATCAAGGTACATTTGTTGTATATTTAACTAAGGAAGTGAAGATGATAAATCTGATTTTCTTGAATTGGATGTATCCTTTTTCTCATGAATACTTGTAAAGGTGATGTTCAAAAAATTTATCATCCTGAAGGGGGTATTATTTATGGTTATGTGCCTTGGAAGGTAATAGACTTTTGCAGTGATTTTTTGACTTGCAATGAAAAACCTACAAATGCAAAGTATCATCACATTGTTGCATATTCTGGCAAAGGGAATTTAGAAACATGGCTGAAAGGAATTAATCATGAGTTATGGGAACAGGCACACTGGTACATTTTATGGAACATTGACAAAGTGAGTATCTATATCACCCAACCCAACATACCAATTTAATCAAGATAAAATATCCTCAAGTCTGTTCAATGTGGCTTGCCAGAGAGCTTTGAACATTTAATAGGTTATTTAAAGGTAATTCATCCGTGAACTATCTCAAAAACCAAATGATCTTGTTGAGAATATCAAATGGCTCATGTGTAAACCAAAAAAGGATGTTATATCTTAAGAAACGTTTGACATTATTGGATTTGTATAATCCACAAAGCCTCAAGATGATACGAGTGTTGTCTAGAACAGTGAGGTCACCCTTCAAGTGTCTTCACTATATTTTTGTAGTGTGAAGGTAAGTTGTCTTATTATGACATCATTGAAGACACATGGAAATTTGACTATACAAAGTTCATATTTCATGTATTTAGGTGTAATTGGGTTGATAAAAACAAAGGATTTGAAGTGAATAGTTGCATTGTACATTAGCAAATTTTGAAAAGATCGACAATTAGGATGAGCCATTCATCATAGCATCACTGGCTAAGCAAGCATTTTATATCTGGTGGCCCTACAAATGAAAAATGGTATGCCATTTTTCACGTCAATACAGAGTTCATTGTAAATCCTATAGATGAAGAAGAGTACTACAACAAGTATGATGATTGCAGTCCATCCTTAGTTGGCTTTCCCAGTGTAAATGTTTAAGATAACCGTAATGAATATTATATGTTTCAAAATCACACAGAAGGAATATTAAATGATGAGCAATCTAATGAATACTAGAGGCATTCATTTTATAATGCAAATACTACATTTTGTTACATGTTAGATATTGTGCATGCTTATCTATCACTTATATATGTTTTATATGCTAGATGTGCATGTTTCTAAGACTTGTTTTTATGTGCTATTTTGTAGATTGTTATAGCATGGATTTTGACCAGGTGGATGTTGAGCATTGTGAGGGATGTTGAGAAGGAGGACGTTGAGGAGGCTATTGTTGAGTCTGTTGGCAAGGGTACTAGTGTTTCTTCCTCACACTATAGAAGCATCAAACTCATTCACATGTTAACCACACTTGGGGCCAAAGGTGATAAGTTGGAAATTGATTTGGTTCTTATGAGAAATCGTAAAAAGGAGTGATTTCAGACACTATTTTGGGTTACTATTTGCAATGAAGTGTCAATAAATACATAATATTGGCATAAAGTCGATGTTCCCCTAAAGAACTCAACTAGAAGGACATAGCTACAAGTTATATGCATTTATACTAAATTCTTAATTTCATCTTATTATTTTGTTTTACATTCATAAACATAGTATAACTACTTTTGGAGGGTATTTTTCACCTTGAGTGAAAAAGGCATAGTAAAAATGTGCTACAACATTATGGGAAGATGTGGAGGAATTTTAAGACTAATATGACAAGATAATAAATAAATAAATAATGAAAAGAGGAAGAAGCCTTCCACTGAATAATACAAGTATATTGATGTTGAAGTGTGGGACAAGTTTTGTATTTCAAGGCAATTTGATGAGTTCAAGGCATTAATTTATTTATTATAAACTTATGATTAATTAGGTGAGTTTAAGGTATTAAATAAATGGCATATCTTCTGGATTAACCAGACAACACATGAGGCTGAAAAAGAAAGTTGTGCAGAGGATGTGTAAGTCCATCTGTTGGTCCATGTGGTTGTTCCTTGTGCTACCAAAAGAAAGAAAAGTTACCCTCTTCTAGGGAAGAATCTTCTTCAACTTCAAGTTCACGTCTGCTCAGCCATGAGGAGTGGATAGATTAGAGAACAAAAATCTCATGAGTAATTCCTAACCCCACAACCATTAAGGTCACTCAAAATATGGTAAAGTTCAACTCTCACAATGGGTGTTTATTTTCATTCTTATTGTTAGATTTTATTGACTAGTGTTATTGATGATGATTAGTGGGAGCTCCATGAGCAAATAAAATAAGTAATGTTCATCCTTAAGGGCCAACGGGATGAATGGATGTCTCTCGGTACTCAAGAGCATCCTATCCTTATTAAGGGTGTAGGAGCTGGTGTTGGCCTAAAATCATATTTTGGTTAATCAAAACAGACACGCATATCTTCCAAGAACCATGGTATGTCACAGGAGGAGATAGATGAGCTGATACAATAGAAAACATAAGAAACTATGAGAAATATTCTACTTTCTCAATCTCAAACTACTCAGCATGTCTGATGTTGTGCTTCTGATGAGGTGCACAAAGGTCTTCGGAGTACTCTTGTGGATCCCCTATGCTTGTCTGATGTACATTTCTTTGTGATATAACAATCTACCAATTCAATATATATGTTGTTTTATTGGTATATAATATTGTAGAATTATAGGTGGTTATAAAATGTTGTATTGTACTTTATGAACCTAAATTCAATATTGCAAAGAGTGCAAGGTTTTTCCATACATAGTGAAATACTACATTGTACTACAATAGTTGATGATATGGTCCACGCATTTGTCCAATTTTCCTATACAAGAATGAAAGACACACAACTATCGATAAGTCCCTCCTAACACAATGTAGTAGGATAAATAGAAGGTGGCGTGGTTGGGTGGCCCAAAACATGGGTTTTGTATGACAAGATATGACAAATTTATATTGTATTTGTATTTGTATTTGTATTTGTGAGTATTTTTAGTTTGTCTATATATGTTGCCAATTGATACAAGAATATTAACATGTCATGATACTTAAGAAGCCCCCTATAATTTCTCCTCTAGATCTTCATGAACCTACTTTGATTCTACATGACCTATTCAACTCACTAGGTCCATGTATAAGGGCTAATTTGGATCGTTAAAGAATGTATAGCCATGGTAAAAAATGGTGATCCATATGCTAGAGGAAGTCGTAGGACAAGACCATGAAAGTAGTATATTCATTTGAGATATTACACAACTATTTTGGTATGTTTGTATAAATACCTTCGTAATAGAACTTTGAATATGGTGAGATGTTATGGATAAATACCTTGCTTGATGTGAATATATATCTTAAAGTGTTTTCTTTATATTAAACCATTAAAAATGTTCTTAGAACTAATTATATGTGGATACTATACAATATCAACTAATAAATGTGGCATTCCCACTCTGTCGTCGATTAGAAATCTAGACAAAGAACAATCTATATCTTATTATTTCTCTACCTCATTTCAATATCTTGCTAGTGCATGAAAGGACATGATTATGTATCCTTTCAATATTGGGTAAGTTTCCATTTCATTACTTGAAAATTTAACTTCTGAATTATATTTATTTTAGAATTTGATTTTTTTTCCTTGCTCTTTACTCAACAATAATCTTGTTGGTGATTATCCCAAGCATACTGACTTTGCAATATCTTGACCCATTGGGTACCATATTGTTGGGTGGGGGACATCAATTGAAATTCTTAATTGTAGAGTAAGTATAAATTTTTATCAATCAACAAATTTACTAATGTCTACATCATAATATAACTATTTAAACATGAATATATGAGTATTACTTTGTTTATAGGATGAATAAAATATTTTGTTAGGGCAGAGGAATTGTAGATAAAAAAAACAGAACGTTATTTTAGAGGAATGGTAAGATGGTTTTATGACCCCAAATCTAACCCCAACTCTACATTTTATGTATTAACATTTCCTATAACTATGAGTTTGCAGTACCCTATAGAGAATAATGATTGGGTCTACGAATAATATGTGATGAAGTATATGCATGTCACTACCATAAAAATATCATAGGATGTTCAAAATATACAATATGTAATATAGACTTAGATCATAAGTATATAATCTAATTTGAATTATACATACTTTATATAATATTATTGAATGATTATATCATTCTTTTTGCAATCTTTAACACTTAGATGGCTTATGCATAGTGGATGGCTTACAAGAAGAGTGGGAAGAGTGATTCATGAAAGAAGTCGAATGTGTACTTGATTGGGAACGATTATTATGTTGACAAAACTTTGAATTTGATTGTCTGTATGATTATGTGATGGAACATAAGTATCTGAAACTTTAAATTTGAAGTGAAATTAACATGAATGAAAGTCATTTTTGGTTTTGATTCACATCGATATGGAATTGAATTTGTGGTCATGAATGAATACATGTGAATTATGGATGAGTGTGTGGAGAGAAGTGCATTTTGAAGATATGTATATGAATGCAATGTGGAAACTACATATGTGGATGTGTGTGTTTGTTATTGTAAGTGTTTTAGGTTTTTAATGGCCTAGTGTTAAGTTGAACGAAGGATGGAACATGTTGCTCTAACGAACAACAAATCTTGCATCCCATTGAAAATTCCAATAGCAAGACCATAGACCTATTGTAAAACAAACAGATTTCAATGTTAATTATTTGCCAAAAAATGGCATTGTAATACTGTAACATCAGCTAGTGAACACAACACCGATGCTATTAAATAATATATCCAAGAAAATATTTAGCTGATAAGCCAGTCAATTATGTTAGTTTGAGGGAAAAACGGACATTGAATACCATCATGTCAGTTAGTGTAAATAAACTGATGCTACTAAACAATCTATAAAGTAAAAAATTTCACTGGTAAGATAGTCTCTTGTGTAAGTTTTTGCAAATGAAACCAAAATTACAATCATCTACTCCATAAAATTTAACGGATAAGAGAGTCTATTGTGTCTGTTTATGGTTTTAAAACAAACTGATGATGCAAAGAGGCTATGTTGGTTTTATCTCCCTCTACTTCCCAACATTATAGTTTTTGATATATTATGTCACCCACCTAAGCACTGCTATAAATGACATTACTAGACTTTAGAAACTGATGTTACAAACCACATGTATACTAATGTTTCTCACCTCCATCATATTACATAAAATATACAAGTGTGTTTGTATCCATGATTCGTGTGAGATTCCAATTACTCACCTTGCAACTATAACCTTGTCCTTGTGATGAGACATTGGTAGGTTGAAAGGCCCAGATACTTAAAAAAAGTTATTACTAAAATCCATTAGTTTTCTCTCAACATAGACCAGTTATGCAACCTTTAGGACAACAATGATTCTGAACATTCTCCATTGAAAATATACATATTTCTTTCAAAGGGATACATCCAATACAAATGCACATGACCCGACATATTCATGTCTCTAGTAAAGTGAATAAAGGTGAATCTTTAAATTAGAAAATGAAGGTGAAATAAACATCTCTAGTTGACAGAGAGTTACAATCACTTCTTCTTGCATATTTCCAAAATTCTAAGTGTCAATCACCTAGCTATATACTTAATTGAACAAGAAATAGAGCCTTGTTATGGAAACTTTCACGTCTTAGGAGTATAGGTAAAATTGTAGAAAACTTTCTTGCATCTAATTATGGCAAAGACCAACCAACTTCAAATCTTTCATTGATACTAGTGATCATAAATTAGAAGAATAACCTTGTGGCACCTTCAAATTCTGTAAGCACTCATGAAATATCTTTTTCTCATGTATAGACAATGTATAACAAGTAGGAGGCTGATATATTCATTAAACCCTTTTTTCTTGTGCTAACTCCATTCTTATAACCAACTCAAATACATCCATTTTTTATTTTACACCATCTCAACTCTTACCTGGTATATTCAATAATGTATCAATGAGTTGTGACATACATTTTTCTCTACATGCATAACATCAATGCATGCCTAATTATTAAGAACTTCCAATATGGAAGATACCAAAACTTAAACCTCTACTTGCATTATGACTTCTCACGTGAAGAAATGGGAGTCAGTTTACCGAGTTCATTTTCAATATCATACACCTTTTCATACACCTTATTTCCAATTAATTGTTTTGAAGGTCTTTGATCATCCAACAAACCATTTAAGGCCTAAAACCTTATAAATTGGAGGATAACTATCTCTATGACCAAGATAAATAGTCTTACCACCATATTTTAGTAAGATAGAGTTCGTGTTTTCCTCATAGATTGGGCATGCTTTTGAAACTTATATGTTATAGACTAGAAAACTACACATATTGGTAAGTAATTAATTGTGAAGAATAGAATAGCACACATATTCAAAGATTTCCAATGACATGCATCATATGTATCAAATCCATATTGACAACACTCTATTAGATATTCAATCAAGGTCACTAGGTAAAGATCAATATCATTTCTTAGTTGCTCGGACCCTAAAATCAATAATGACAACATGGCGTAATTGTGCTTCATAAATAACCAAGGGTGCAAGTCATATATGACTATCATAAATGGCCAAGTTATGAGTTAACTACTTGATGTATTGTGATATTCATCCCATCAATGCATAGGCCAAGTATTATATTCTTTGGCTCTTCAGCAAAACTAGGGAACAATAAATCAATTTTCTTCCATTGAGTTTATATACAAACATTGAAATAGATCATCATCCTTTGTCTTAACTTCTACATGACATGCTAGATTTTCTGCATCAATTGTGTTAACGAATAAACGTTGAAATTGAGGTATGATGGATATATTCCAAATCCACTTACTAGGATAACATTTATTTTTCTTATCAAGATATGTGTTCTTCTTTTACCTTGAGGGCCCACGTTTTGGATAGTTTGATGAGTTACATGGTCATTTCAATTATACACAATCACTAGGGCAAGTATGAATCTTAGTATCCTCCATACCCCTCGCACATAATATCAACTTTGCTTGATAAGTAGAATTGGGACAATCATTTATATATGGAACCATCTCTATTAACAAATTTAGTAGAGAAGTAAAATTGTTGTCAATCTACCTACTTAACTCCTTCAAACTATATAGTCTTAGAAACACACTCAATTTCTTGAATTTATGCAATCTTCACAAAATGATTTCTCAACATTATGCACAAAATATTCTATATATTAGGTGTCTTTGCTAAGTTATTCTCAAGATGCTCTATAATCTCCTCAAACCATATCAATATCACTTTCACTCACATCATAATTGTTTCCCACTTTAGACTTTGAGATAAATCAACACCCTATTTAGGTTCCCCTCTATGCTAATAACATTCAATATAGTTCCTTTTAACCCCACTAGACATTATATGGCATTAAAATTCATCAGCATTTTTCACTTTCAACTTGTTACTATAGTTTATACAAGGACAATAAAATAATCCCCGAGTGACTTTTTATGCTCATCTTCAATACATATCAAGTACTGAATTTTATACTTGAACTGGTGTGTTGCCATTTTTAATAGACATCCAACTTTGATCTATTTCTACAATTTAATCATGTTTTTATTAAAATTTCTATTCCACAACCTAAATCACCCACAATAACAATAGACTAATATGAACTTCTTGGAGAAAAACTTAGATTTATGTTCTAATTGTGTATCGGCTGGTCCATACTTGAAACCTTGATTTCTCTAGCAAGTGCATTGTATCTTCTTTGGTATTAAGAAAGTTTTGACAATATTTTGCCTACAACTCTCCTAAGTACACCAATATAAATAGGTCAAACTACTTGCATATGTACCCAGAGATAGGAGGTAAAGTTGCTAAAATTTCCTCATTACAAAATGATATACCTACACTCATTTATTAAGGGAGAGAAAGTGTTCAAGAATAGTCCCAACAAGGAATATTGAATATTTATCCCTAGTTAGTAAACATTGGACATGCAAATTTAGGTATTACACATTTGGTGACTTAGATGTTTAAATAATTTCCAAGTCTTATATATTCATTTATTCAGGTCCACACAACTAGTTCATGTGTAGGTCATATAGGTGCATTACTTGTGGGAGACACAAAAGAGCTCATGTTTCTAATTTTCAGACTATGATAGTAAGGGTAACAACAACAAATTTGAATCAGATACTACATTAGTCAAATGTATGTGATAAAATATTGATTTTACACACTCTTTAACTATCCATATGTAAGGAAATTGGCTTATATAGATAACATAAAGCATCAATAGGAAGCCAAATATACCTCATCGGCAAAAAAATGTGTCAGTAGGAAACAACAAAGACAAAGTGGAAGCAAACAAAAGTAGTGGCAAACACAAATAGAGGTGGCAACAAAGGATCAACAAGCAACACTAGAGAAATTATGAATCCAAACAAAGGAGTGATAAAGGGAAGCAAGCAATAACATCGAGCAAAAATGATGATGTCGAGAAGAGCCATCAAGGACTAGCAAAGGAAGTGTCAACCAAATACATAACATCCACCCTAGACCAACACCAGTGGTGTTAAGAAGAACCAAAGCCATATAACACTCCAATGGTGAAAGAGAGTATGTAGAAATGTCTAGGAGCATTGGTCAGTCCAACCATAACAAATGATGATGGCACATCCGATGCTATATGAGTAAAATAACCTAGAATTAGATACATCATTGGAAGAACACAACTAGGTTGAATCACCCAAAACTTTTTAAAACAGCAACACTCTATAGTGCCAATGAAATGAGGAAGAAGGTATGTTTCACTAGTTGATTAATGATGTGCATGATTTATATAGTCTTTTTGCCTACTCTTGCATGAATTTTCAATTCATTTTCTACCTCAACTCACCTTTAATCATGTTATATTTTCTACTTTTTTTTGTTATCTTTACTTGATCCATGGTTTTTTTTGTAGGTACAATAGTTTGATGCCTCTAATTACAATTCAACCTTTATCAGATTCCCCAAGAGATTCCCCAATTTTGAAGCAATTCTTGAAGAATCTGGTAGAAACACATCATGTGGTTCAACCAACACAACGTGTCAATAGTAGGAAAATACGCATTCTATAGGTGAGCAAATCACATGACATGTTGGCCAACCAACACGGTGTGTCAACTCATATACATGGACCTTAGTAGTCATTGGATTCTAGAATCATGGCATGTTGGCTGACTAACACGATCTGTACTCCCACTCCAAATTTTCCAATTCTCCCTAACTTGTAGAAACATGGTGTGTTGGCCATCGAATATGTCATGTCTCCTCAATCTAGAAGAAGTCAGAGCTCGTTGAAACACAACAACATGGCATCTCTTTATCTCAACACATTATGTTCTTTCACTCCGAAACTATCTAAGGTTTCGCGACTTGCAGCAACATGGCATGTAGGTCAACCAATGTGCCATGTCTTCTTTGATCAATGCAGTTGGACTTCTGTTATCGCAAGTAACACGCCATGTTGTCCAACCAACTTGTCGTGTTACCTATAGTTTTAGTTCAAAAATTAAAAGAAAATCATCCCATGCCTTTTAAAAAGAAAGGCAACTCACTTGGGGAAGTTATCACATATAATTTGGAGCAAAAGACGTTCAGAGCAGAGCTAAGAAGAGGAGAATATAACTTTGGAGGAGAAAGGGTGATTGCTTGAGAGAGAACCTCCTTCTTTCTCAATTCTTCTTCAACACTTGCAGCAAAAGTCTCTATTCTCTGTTCCAACTGCTCGGAAGAGAAGGTTGCTGAAGAAAGTGCCTTGTGAAAACCAAACCATGACTCCTCCCCAGAGTTCCACTTCGTTCTACTTTTACCTTGAAGATTTTTATTCTTTTCCCTCTTCTACTATGTCCAGCACCTTGATAAATCATTTGTATATAAATTCTATGATCATGGATGAGTAGAGCCCTTTTGGGGGGCATGGCAGAGTAACTCCCATGTCATAACTTGTTGAAATACAAATTTCATTCTTATTGCTAGATAATTTTCACTATTCTAAGGTTCATCGGTGTAGTTTTCTTCTTGCATGTTGGGATGGATACTTAGTACGTTTGATATATGCTCTTTGTATGATTTTGGAAGATATGAACAAGAGTAAGGAGTTGTACCTTAGAAACATTACTTTGACCACAAGAGTGGTTGGGATGTGTTGAGGATCAAGGTTTGTAGTCAAAATTTGATAGAAGCACGACAGTGCTATATGAAATTAGGACAGACCTGCACTACTTAGAGGTGTGTGTAGTTTTCAAACCTCCTTTGTGTTGTTTCTAGCATAGATATTTTTTGAAGTTCATATTGTTTTGAAATGGTTGTTAAATCCTGTTCACAAGACCCTTGATCACATGAAATCTTGAAGCCTAGTGATCGTTATTTTAAGTTTAGTTCTCTAGCTTAAGTAGTTTACTAGTGTTCAACCTAATCATCTTTCCAAAACCGATCTAGATTGTTGAAAATTGATAGTCTTGCATTTAACTAAACATGGCTCCTTTGGACGACCTTAACTATACTACTCACACCTGTATACTTGCAGGGTAGTGTTCAAGTTATAAATTTAAGAGTTGTGCATAGTGCTAACAAGTTTTTGGCATTGATGTCAGAGGGCATTAGTATTTTGTTATAGTAATAGGTATTGATTAATAAGAAAGACTAGATCACACCCTCATTCCATCACTTTATCATCATCTTTACCGTCTACCATATATTCCATTATTTTCTAGCATTTCTCACTCATTTGTGAATTTGCAAGAGTGTGTGCATCATTTCAAACGGGGTAGTCAGCCATCTATATATATGGACCCAGAGATTGAACGTACTTTGAGTAGTCATTGAAGATCAAGGGGGAGTGAAAACCCTTGAAGTTTGGAGGACTCACAGCCATCATCACCTTCATCTTCACCAGCACCCTCACCCGACACAATTATGGAATATGATCGTCCTCTTAAGGACTTCACAATTCATGCTGCCATAAACAACAATGAGGCAATCAATAGCCCACAGATCGAGGATAACAATTTTTCAATCAGCCTAACATCATGCAAATGATTCAGCAACATCATGCAAATCATTCAGCAAAATCATGCAAATGATTCAGCAAAATCATTTTAGAGGGACTCCAATGGAGGATCCAAACCTCCACATTGTTGAATTCCTACACTATTAAATACTTTCAAGATCAATGGTGTTTCTACTGATGGGTTCTCCTACTTTTGTTCCTATTCACCTTGAGGGATAGAGCTAAGGCGTGACTCTCATCATTGCCAAGGAACTTCGTAAACAGATGGGAGGAGCTTCTGAAAACTTTCCTAGATAAGTATTCCCCACCAAGTAAGATAGCTCCTTTGAGAACTCAACTTTATAATTTCTCTCAAAGGGGTGAAGAAACTCTCTACGACACATAGGAGAGATTCAAATACCTTCAACATCCTTTTCTTCACTATGGTCTCAACAACTGGCTACTTCTTCAAATCATGTATAATGGGCAATTTTACAATACCAGGATGTCCATAGATGTTACAGCCAATGGGGCTTTGGTGAACAAGTCCTATAGGGAAACCTATGCAATCATTGAAAACATGCCAGTTAACCATTGTCAATGGAGCACTAAGAGGAACAACTAGCCTTCCCCATCCTCTATTGCTTCTAGAAAGCAAGTAGGCATACATATTGTTGATGTCATAGATTGATAGTAACCAAGCTGGATCCTCTTACCCAAAAGTTTCATAGGTTGGGAACTCAAAGCAAATGAAGTTATAGGGCAGGTAGATTCTTCAAGCTATCCTTCTTTCATTCTAGTAGAGAAAAATATGGAACAATGCAACACGATAGGAAACTATGGGAACAAACATCTTTATAACCCATACCCCAACACCTATAATTCGGGCTAGAGAGATCATCCTACTTTTTCCTACCACAAAAACAATACTCGAAATCCTCAACCACACATGGGGAATAGACCCTCTTCAAGTAACAATCCTCCCGAATTCAAAAATCACACTAACTAAAATTTTAACCTGCTTCAATTATATTCAAATCTAAGCTTTTAGTGGCTCTTAGAAAAAAAATTCATGTCAAATTAAGCAAAATGAGGTATTTTGTCAACACGGATAGCAAATGAAGGACGCCATTCAATAGACTCCTACAAAGGTGGATGTCATCATCGCACATATGAGAATGGTGGAAAATCAAGTTGCACAACAAGCTCTAGCCAACCAACAAACTCCTCCAGGTCCTCTTCCAAGTCCGCGACAAATGAGCCCAAAGGATAAAGGAAAATATGTAGCCTCCAGCTCCATCTCTAGAGCTAGTTGAAGACAATGAAGAGTCTCACATGGAGGACTTGTGTAGGAGTTCAACCCCACTATTAGCATATATTTACTTCATGATAATTTTTAAGAACATTTGCATTCCAAAATAAACTTTTCATGAATAAATGTAAAAATTTAGGCTCTCATAGTTAATATACAAATACCATTGCATGTACAGCTGAACACAAAATAAAGAATCGACATTATGCTACAGTTTTACTTCAACACGGCATGTTGGTCAGGATGTACGGCGTGCCCATTCTAGAAAAGTAGCCTCAAGAAGCTTAAGTTCATAAGATACAATGTGTTCCAATGTCTACATGACACGTGCTCAGAAAGCTTGACATTCAATAAGTTCTGTGAAGCAGGTACACGGTGTGTCTATCAATGACACCATGTGCTAAGTTCAAAGAAATTACTCAAGTGTTCACCTAGAGCATAACACACTATGCTTGATTTTGCACACGCCATGTGAAGCCCAGCTACAATTTTCCAGAAGTTATGTGACCATCAAACACCTTGCGTACCTTTTCCAGATGCGGAGTGTCCATAAAGATCTTCAAATTTCACCTTCACATGGAGAGAATTACGTGGCACATTATTTACCAAACACGACGTATACAGTAAATTCGAGTTTACAAAGTTATACAACAACAAGAAACACATCGTATCGTTTTTTCAACATGCCGTATTACATACAAACAGGACAAAAATAAAAATGGATAACCTTACTATACGATCGAGACACGACATGTTGTTCTTTTAACATGCCGTGTAGGTGGCACTAAAATAGGGTCTCTCAACCTGATTTCAAAATCCATTCACAATCTAGATTACTCTACATTGTCTCCTCTTTGCCCACGTCGTTTTGCCAACTGCTCGCAGCTGCTGCTATCTTCAAGTCCCACCATCTCAAACCTGCTCTACCAGCCATCCTCTCCTCTACGTACCATCAGTAGCAACTCCAAGCGGGTCGAGAAGTTGGCACCAGTCATCACCAAGCTCAGTTCCGCCTGCCAAAAGAGTGCTCTCGCCGCTCACTTTTCCCCCTCCGTCAATGCGGTTCACCATCATAAGAGTCGAAAGGTTGGTTCACCAGCCAAGCTTGCTACGGATCTCTCATTCAAGCTCCATCGGAATCACAACCACACAACATAGAGGATTTGTCCATGCAGTGTTGTTACATTTTCTTCTTCACTTCTGGCATAGCTACACATTGTGTGTCCTCCCTAAACACATTGCTCTTTTCTAATCCAGCACCTTATTAAGAAGATCAATGGCTTCCATCAAGAAGGCTTCCAAACAGCAAATGGGAGAAAGCTCTTCAACGGCCACTACTTTTGTCTCCTCCACACAATTCAACGTCACAGCGAAAGAAGAAGCTATATATTGGAAATTGGTAACCCATAGGGTTTGCCCACCGGTTTTGTTTTTCCAGAGATGATGGACGCATTGGGTATTAAGGAAAAAGTAAATGGACTCCTTGAGGAGTTTGATCTTTTGAATGTCTGCTGCAGGATCAGCTCCACATACCCATGATTAACGTATGAATTTTTGACAACCCTCTGTTGTAGCCGAGGCACATGCACCGCCACCTCCTCCTCCCCCTTCTACTGGCATGTAGACTTGAGCACAACTGGGTGATGGCTACATTTATGTCCAGCAAATTTCGACCAGCAGGACATCCTTCTGCATTAGCTAAGCCATTTGTACATGTATATGCACTTTATGATACAAAGGATAGATATGTGGCACATTTCTCGGGGCCACTATGCTATGCCAGCACTACCACCACCACCATTGCAAGAGCCTTCCATCCCTGACATTGCATATGATGGCATATGTGGGCAGCACTTCTTGATTTCCGATGAGGGCAATGGTCCCTCACACTGATATTCCACACAGTTATCTGGTTGCAAACGTCTTGAGTTTGTTATATGCAGTGTGGACAATGTAAATTTCAAGATTAGGGGGAAGTATTGGACGGTAGATTTAGACTTGTTTGTAGATTTTCCTTTGATTTAGCTATTTCTGTGTGTTTCCTTTCCCTTTTCTATTTTTCTTTTCGAGAAACAAAAGTCCATGCATGACCATGATCATTTGTTCTTTGTTGGGTAGAATTTGACTCCCTTGTTTTTAAGCCATTGTACACTTTGGGATAGCAGTTGAAAAACCCTAGCATGTACATCCAGCAATCTAATGAAAACAATTGGCCGGTCAAGATATTTTTTTTTCTAGGATGTTCTTCATTTTTGTCATTCTCAACGCATTGCATGCAATGGTTTAAAATGTTTTGGATTAATAGACTTTACAACCTTGTGTAGGGTTTTGGATACATTTGGCAATTTTGTAGTGCATATTTCTATCTCCCTAATGATAAAAAAATTTACAAATAAAGGAATTCTAGGACCGGAATCACCTTGCACGCTCCTCCTTTTTAAATTTTTTTACTAGATTAAGACTGCAAGGTCCCCAACTGGAACTCAGATCATGTTTAGAAAGTGATATTTGTTTCCTAAAAGCAAAGTTTTTCTAGATTCCTATTAAAAGATGGCTAAGTCACCCATGTAATCTCCTAACCAAATGAAGGATGGGAATTTGTTAGAAAGAGGGAAAATAAACCCCAAGCGACATTCCACATGTGTATAATGCTATTTTAGCAACCGAGTGTCGTACCCAAGGCTCATAATTTTGAAATTCATATGCTTAAGAAAAAGTCATTGCAAATGTGTTAATTTCAAACCGGATTCTCATTTAATTCATCCATATAATTAGAAGGGTTTGGTAGCATTTTAATTACATTTCACAAATCTTTTTATCGCTATCTTGTTGATTTTCTCAAGGCAATTAGACCACCCTTTTTTAACTTAACTTTTGATTTTGAGTGATTAAAATGATGCATACCTCAAAGCTATAACTTTACAATGATTGGTGTTTGATGTTTTAATTCTTGCATTTCATTGAATTGATGTATGTATCATGCTAGTTCTTCTATTATGTATCCATGTTACTTTTTACTTGAGGACAAGCAATGATTTAAGCTTGGGGGGTTGATGTGCATGGTTTATATAGTATTTTTGCATGCACTTGCATGCATTTTCAATCAATTTTCTTCCTCAACTCTCCTCTAATCATGCTAGATTTTTACTTTATTGTTATCTTTACTTGGTCTTTGATTGCAGATAAAACAATTTGACGCCAAAATAGGGATGATTTGATCACAATTTAGCCTTTCTTAGATTCCCAAAGAGATTCCTTTATTTTGAAGCAATTCCTGAAGAATTTGACAGAAATACATCGTGTAGTTCAACCAACATGGTGTGTTAATAGAAGGGAAATGCACATTCTATACGTGAGAAAATCACTTGAAGTGTTGGCCAACCAACATGACTTGTAGACCTGTAAATGGATTGAACATGGAGCGGATATTGCTATATCTGATATCTGAATCCGAAAAAAATTGATCTGATATGTAATCATGTATCTGATGGATATCATGAAATAATATATGAATCTAATCTGACAAATAATATATGGATTCGGATAAATATCTGATCCGAACCAAAAATCATAAATATATTATTATAAATATATTATATATAGAAAACAATTGATATTACTATGTATATATATGAAAAAGTATTCAGTAAACCCGATATTATTTCCTTTAGAAAAAGAAGGCATGCATCCTCTCTCCCCGCTCTCTCACCCTAGCGCCACTAGGGTTTCTTCCTCCATAGGTGGCTGGCTGGGGGAGGGGGATTGGCTGCCACAAAGCGGTGTCCCGCTCCCCCTCGGCCTCTTCTCGCCCGTCTTCAACAGGGTCTCTTCTTTGGGAGGTGTGTGGGCGTGGTGTCTTTGGAGGCAGCGGTCTTCTTCCTCCCTGTCGTTGAGCCCGGCTGCGACGAGTTTCCTATCACCTTTCTCTTTTACTGGCTTTCTATTTTGATTGTTCTCTTGTTTTTGTGTATCTTGTTGTTAATCAGTGCTGCTTTCTCTTCTCATGGTAGATTTTTTTTCTCAATCAATTTTGTTGTGGAGTTTGTATGGCAGTAAGTGCGGGAAAAATATCCTTTTGCAACACCGATTTGGTGCAAGTACTCTACCACATATACATACTCAGGTTGAAGGTATTCCTCATAGAAAGTTGCCTTAGCCAGCGAAGGAGAAGGGGGATCTATACATCATTCTCCTTATCAGATTCCGATATGAGTTTTTTTGGTAATTTGTATCTATTCTTGATCTTTGTATGGTATTTTAGTTTGTTTTTCTCCTCATGTAGATGTCATATGGCTCCTTCATAATGAAATTTGTCTGTTTAACTTCAAAAAAATATATGAAAAAAATCTACATTTTCATATTTTTATATATAAATAATATATATTTAATAATATATGTATATATTTGTCAGATTCGGATTTTTCAGAGTGGATACAACCATATCTGATATCCTATCTGAAATTTTTGGATATGAACTTTCAGATCCTAAATCCAATTTGGATTATACGGATGTCAGGTTTTTTTCAAAATTTTGGACTCGAATCTGGATCAAATGTGCAGATTCTTGATATCCATTTACAGGTCTGATGGTGTGTACTCCCACTATAGATTTTATAGTTCTCCCTGGCATGTAGAAACATAGTGTGTTGGCCATCAAACACACAATGTCTCCTCCATCCTAGAAAAAAACAAAGCTCATTAAAATGCAATAGCACGACGTGTCGTTATCTCAACACATTGTGTCCTTTCTCTCAAGAACTGACCAAATTTTCTCGACTTGCAGCAACATGGCATGTGGGTCAACCAACAAGCCATGTCATATTCGATCAAGGCACTTTGACTTTAGTTATCCAAGTTACACACTGTCTTGGCTAACACATTGTATTACCTGCAATTTTAGTTCAAATTAAAGAAAATCATTCCACTCCTTTTAAAAAGAAAGACAACTCACTTGGAGCGGTTATCACACATCATTTGGAGCAAAAGGTGTTCATAGAAAACCCAAGAAGAGGAGAAGGTGATTTTGGAGGAGAAATGGTGGTTGCTCGAGAAAGATCCTCCTTCTTCATCAATTCCTCTTCAGTACTTGCAACATAAGTCTCTAATCTCCGTTCCAGTCACTCAGGAGGGAAGGTTGCTGGAGAAAGAGCCTTGCAAAGTTCCACTTTGTTCTACTTTTACATCGGATATTTTTGTTCTTTTCCCTCTTCTACTATGTCCTACACCTTGACGTATTGTTTGTATCTATATTCTTTAATCATGGATAAGTAGAGCCCTTATTCTTGGGCATGGGAAAGTAACTCCCATGTTAAAACTTGTTAATATATGAATTTTATTCTTATTGCTAGTTATTTTCACTACTCTAAGGTTCATCGGTGTAGCTTTGTTCTTACATGCTAGGATGGACAATTAGTATGTTTTATATATGCTCTTTGTATGATTTGTGAAGATATGAACATGAGCAAGGAGGTGTGCCTTAGAAACATTATCTTGGCCATGAGTGTGGTTGGGATGTTTGAGGAGCAAGGTTTGCAGCCTGAAATTTGGTAAAAGCACATGATTGCTATATGAAATAATGATTGTCCTACACTACCAAGAGGTGTGCATACAAACCCCCTTTGTGTTGTTTCTAGCATAGTTGTTTTTCATAATTCGTATTGTTGTGATATGGTTGTGAAATCATGTTCCCAAGAACCTTGATCAACTAAAATATTTAAGCCAAGTGATCATTATTTTAAATTTAGTTCTCTAACTTTCTTAGTTTACTAGTATTCAACCAAATCATCTTTTAAAAACCAAACTACATTGTTGAAAATTGATACTCTTATGTTTAACTAAACCTATCTCCTTGATCTAGATCGACTATACTATTGATACTCAAGTGTTTAACTAAACCTAGCTCCTTGAACGAGATCGACTATACTACTTGCACTTGTATACATGTGGGGTAGTGTTCGAGTTATAAATTTAAGATGTGTGTGCAATGCTAACAATTAACAACCCTCCAATGGTAATTGAAGACTAAAAAAATGCATCAATTGTAGATTGGGATTGAAGTAGTTTTGTTTGAATAACCACCAATTAAAAGAACTCAATTAAGTGAAATCAGGATCTTCTTTTATCCGTCGATAGGCACTTATAAGCATCGTTTAAACCTATGTCAACATGTTTTTGTTTACAACTTTCAACCAAAAAGGCACCTCCAGAGATAGTTTTTCATTTTGTGGATGATGTAAATGAAAAAATTCTTTCAACAATGGTGGCTTCTTATCGACTAAGGTTTCCAATCCTACACTCATGGTGACGAAGTTCCTATAGGCACTAACCTACAACCATCGTCTTTGTGGATTTAACATCTTCAATCAATTCTAAGTAAAATGCAACATTAGATACCTAATGAGGTATGAATTGTGAAGGATCCTAATAAGTGAGCATGAGAGAACCTTGGATATTGAGTCTTCTCGCTTAAATGTATACCAAGATGAAAGGCGTAAATGCAAACTCTGGGCCGACGATTATGAAAACCACTAGATATGCAAACTGATGGTTCTCTTCTCATAGGCAATAAGTAAGAGAGTGTCAATTGAAGGTTTGATTATGAAGGCTTGCCTTCTGATGGCCTCTCTAATACACTGCCTAGATCTACTAATCATGAAAATTGATCAATCACTATGTATACTTCATGAAATATGACAAAATAAAGCATGCTAGATTCGTCTTTAGATCCTCCACCCTTCTAAAACCCTAGACTGACAAAAAAGGTGAACATGATGCAAATTTTAGGGTAATAATGAGGAAGAATAGATAGAGTGGGGGAAAGTGATGTTTTCATCTTAGATCATATTTGGTAAGCAAGTTTTAACAATAGATTTTTTCTCCTCTTTGTGTTCCCTTGCTTGAACTCTCTAATTCGCCAATCAAAGGTTTTTCTCGAACTTCCTTATTTGTCTTCTACCTGTAATTGTTTCCTCTTTGGTCTGATTACCTAAGGTTAGGGCGTTTAGAGCTAGTGTTTGAGGTCCAGAGCTTAAATCCATGCCTATTGAACTAAGATATGGGAATATCAAGTTCAATCTCAAGAACAATAAGCTAGGAACTCTTACAGTTGAGTGGAAAATCACCTCTACTCCCTTGTTTATCAGGAACTATGCCAAATAGCATCAAGATATTGTACTTTTTTGCTTGATGATGATATATCACAAATTTTATTGATTCTAAAATGTCATGTATCACTCTTAAATATTGAATGATATAGCTTGTTCAAAATATTTTGAATATTATATTAGTCCTAGAATGATCTTCAATGAAATGTGATAATACTTTAAAGGTAGAATTAGAGGCACTAGAGATTCGAGATTGCCCAAATTCCTACAACTAATGAATAATATTGCTTATTAATGGACCAAAAGAGATTTGTTGATTGCCAAAAACATATGAAGTGCATAGAATAGAATATTCAAGTGATAATTCAGTATACTCATTATCAGTTTAAGTTTATTCTTCTATCAATGTTGATGATTGCTTCATGCTATAAAATTGACATGCCCCAAGTACATGAGTAAGATAGAAAATATCAGAGTTGGATTATTGCATATCAAACCAAAAAAATCACTAGACCTTAGATTCCATGAACACTATATAATCCATCATGAAGGTAAGTGTTGTGAAGGAGGAAACATTCATACCGACTGACAGAGTCCAGGATGAGGTAGTTGGAGCGTACCATATGGGTATGGGAGTCTAATACTAGTGAGGATAGACTCACTAATATAGAGGAGTACCCAACATGAACCAGATATTTTAGTGGTACTCACTACAATACAGTTTCTAGTAGGGTACCCAACATTAAATGGATATTTTGGTGTTACTCGGTAGAGTACAGTTTCCTGTAGGATACCCAACATCAATTAGAGAATTTTGGTGGTACCCAATTCTATTATTGCTCAGTTGTCCAATCCTTAAGGAACCACTGATTCAGTTACATAAGATAGAGTTCTTTGACTCTCCACTAAAGTACCCAGGTTTAGAGGAGGAGTACAATAATCTAGATGTTGCTTTTAGCCATCGAGGCCATACGTGGTGAGGTACATTGTGGACCAGGTAGCTAGTTAGTATAATTAGAGTCACCTTTTCTACTCTAAGTCTTGTATAGTGAGATTGTAGCTTTTTTCAAGTCATTCACATGTTGTGCTACACCTCATATTGATATATCACATATAATAAAAGGAAAAAATCATTAATAATTGATTTGCCTAATTTATTGCAATTGATATTAGAACCATTCCCTTGTTGGATGGTTTACAATTTTCAGATTTCATGCTTAAATTTTTTGCAGTAATTCAAAAAATAACATAAAGATGTATTATCATGGTTTCTTGTTGATTTTGTATGCATTGAGCTAGTATCTCTTACAATCTACTAAAATATTTTTCAGACAAGGGTCTTGTGATGACCCGACATCAAATCAAGTCATCACCAGTAACTAATTGTAGAATAACCATAAGCAGCGGATTAACAAAATCACTAAAAATTAAAATCATTTTGCAAAGAGATCCTCTTCCAGGAACTCTTACTGAAAGATCCAAAACTTTATACATATCATGATTCACATTGTACATACACTATTTTATCTCATCTCGAGGATAACATATAGAAGTTACTTTGTCAAAACATATACTGAAGAAACATAAAACCTCAAGGCATACAAGCCAAAATCTCAGATCGTTCATAAAACCATTACGTACTGACTCCAAGGACCTAAGAGTACAGAGACGACACATAGGACTTCTATCTACAAGACACGATAGATAGTACACTCAACCTGAGTTGTTACTGCTACCCCAGCTGTTGTTCTCCCTTTGCAGAAAGGTCTCTACCTCCTTGTGCATGTCCACCTAAAAGTTGTGGATCTCACGGGGTGAGACAATTGTCCCAGCGAGAGATATAACTCTCTGCCAACAATATTATTATCATAGGTAAATAGTATAAAACTGAGCAGAGGTTCTTTTATATTAACAAGCAGGATTAATCATTGTTATAAGTAGGACAGAGTAATCTCTTCTCAAAAAAAATAATGCATCTATCTATGGTAGAACAATAAATCATCTATTCACTATACAAGGAAATATAAAGAAACGTGTATAACATATATCCAATTAAGATGTATAAAAGAAGTGTACATCAACTAATGTTTTTCATATTCGATCCTTAAGAAAATATTCTACACGGCTGATTACATATTAGAATCACACTTATTGTTAGGACCCACTCTTTTGATCGGCATAAATACCAATCATTAGAGATAATCCCAAAACCTAAACCCAGATTATGAAATAAAATAATGAATTCTCGACAAAGGCAAATAAACAATATATGAAAAACACAGATAAATTTTTCCTTTTTCTTTGTTCACAAACTCATAAATCAATGTCACATCAAGGACATCACATTCATATATCACAAATCATATTCAACTCCATTAAATCCAGAATCAAATCTTGTTCTCATATGCGGTTCAGTTTACATCAGATACATGTACATTGATGAACAAACTTAATCTACAACCCATCCCGAGAAAGAGAGAGTACAGGGACATTCTAATCTGTCTAGATTATGCTATTTATATCTTCCTTGTTGTGACCTCTCCGTTGGATAGCATTATGCCTAAAAACATTTGAAACAACCTCATGAGACTCATATAGAGCCCCAGTGAGTGGATACCTCCCACTCAAGCTAGGTACATGCATCAACATCAGATTAAGTATAATAAACTTAACAGAAACATGCAGATATTGAAAAGTCTAGCAGATAGATCTATCATAAGTCATTTCTAACTTGTAATGATAATCTGATCCAACAGATAAGGTAATCACTTAAACCAATTATAACTTTGAAACATCTTTTAAAGCATATCTATGAATAAATCAACAGATACTTCTTAGTTCAGATTAATAATCCTAATGCGTGAGTAATAAGTCAAGTTCTAAGCATTTTGAATCAATACATAACAATAACATTAACTTTGTGACACTCCACCAGTGAGACCAGGAACGCATCCTGCAGTCCTGAAGCTGAAGTACACATAATACATATCTACCAAACAATACTATCAAATAGCAAGCAATCCAACTCATATTCAGAATGGATATAAATCCCAACATTTATAACTTGTCAGCATGACATATCATAATATGTAGAAACTGTCCATAGCAACATGATTACTTTCCACAACATGAAGCTTAATCAATAATGACAAATCATCAACTAGCAGTACAAGGAATGTAATAATCATTCAAATCATGTTCTACATGGCTTATCATCTTTTATTCATTTGCCCTGAAACTACTTGGCTTGTACCTCACCAAGTAGAAATCGCCATGTCTGATTCTCATGTCAACAACTCACCGTCACTATCTTTCCATCATTTTATACTCAATAGTCTCAACTTCTTTCATTTCATCTTCATTACATTATCTGGACCAATCTTTCTTGATTCACTTTACATACAATGCTTCTCTTCTACATAATATTTATTAAAGTATAGTTCTTAGTGTATTTCATTTAATTTGGGTTAAGCCACATGTAATTAAAATAAAAGATAAAATACTTCATCATATTATCTTCATTAGTTTCATCTTTATCTTGGAATCACCATTAAGTACATCTTGTTCATATTGTCTCTTATATTCATATAAGTGTACCTTGTCATTGACTACTAATGTCATTCCCATAATCAACAATGATCATTATTTATTATACTAAAACAAATACATTGGACATAGGTGATATTAGTAAGACTCATCATATTCAATTGAAGTATTAATACATTCAACTTCAGCATTTGATCACATTTACAACATCATATACAAGTTCTAACTTTATCACTCATAATCGTATTAATTATAAACTTTTAGGGTTTTCAAGAATTCATTCCTTAGTTCAACATATCATAATAATCATATCATTCAGTAATCCAATCATATCTCAAGGGTTCTTTAAGGTTATTCACAAACATGGAAACCCTAGTTTCCATTTTCACACATTTCATTCATCAATCATAAGTATACATTGATTAATTGACTCGTTTCATTCACTTCCTCAACACAAATCCTAATCAGGATATGTGGTCATTCAATTCCATTAACATTCAAAAATACACTTGTATAATACAATCTAGTACAATTCAAATATGACTTTATACATGTCAATTCAATTCCAACCATATTGGCCATTGGGCTGATTTTTAGGAAACATTAACATGAAATACCATAGTCATCGACCCATAAGAATACCCATGCATCATAAATCAATATAACATGAATTAATCAAGTTTCAATCAATGAGAAATAATCAAAATCAATAAAATTGGATTCTCCAATATCTTTCCCAAATCAAATCCAATCACATACATATACAAATAAGGTTTCTAATTGTTTTAGCCGGATTGAATTAGGCTTTAAACATGATTAAAAAGCTTAGGAGGCAGAAAAACACTCACCTCAGGTGCCAAGCACCTTAAAAATAGAGGTCAACCTCTGAATTTTTGGAAACCCAAACAAACTCTCGCAAAAGAATCCAATTCTTTCTCCTCTCAACTCGGAAACCCTAGAAATGAGGATTAGAAGAGAAAGAGTGAGAAAAGGGAAAGATTTGATGTGATTTCGAATCAAATCAGAGGAGGGACGGAATATTGACATGTGAGAGAAGATTCACCATGAAATGCTATGCAAAGAAGCTAAACTTACTTGATTTCATCATATCTTGGATAGAGAAACCCTAGGTCGTCATCTCCTCCACTTTCTCTACTCAAAACCCTAGCTCTCCTCTCTCTCAAGAATTTCATTTCTTTGACAGGAAGGATGAATTATGAGATATCCTTGTGTGTTAGTTTAGTGATATAGATGAATTGAGGTGCTTAGAACATTTGCAAACAAGCCCCTCAATGTATTTTTATTTTGCTCAGACTGGTTGGTCGGCTGAGTTATAAACTCGACCGAAACCACATGTTTCAGAACTCAAACCTCATCCAAAAATCATGAAACTTTAAAAAAATGTCTGAAATTGAGTTTATAAGATAAAGTAAAAATGTGAGATCATTTGGAATTACCAATAAATAAATAAAAATTAAATACTACACTGCTATATTGCAGTCATCAGTATGGTCAGTCTATTTTGTCCTGCACAGAACTCGACCGACACCCTCTTTGTAGACATCAAAAGAAATCCAAAAAATTACGTCAATTTGACAGGGTGTCTATAATTAAGTTTATCAAGTATAGTTAAAATTTGAGATCAATTGAATATTCTAATAAAAAGATAAAATTCAATTACCACACTGCTATATCAATCTGAAAATATGATCAGTCGAGTTTGAAACTCGACCGATAAACAGGTCATAAAATTCTTCAAAAATTTTGATATTTTTCAATATTGTTCACATTTTATATGTACAAATCATATCCAAATTTTAATTAAATAAGAGTTACACATAAAATACTAAAAATCATTTAGTGAGACACTATACTTATCAAATTCTGTATTCATATGTCATCAAAACCCTAATTTGGGCTGATTAGGGCTTCGAAACCTTAACCCTAATTATGTGAATCAAAGTATGATTAAAACTTCTCATTATATTTGAAAAATTAAAATTTAACTACCATCACTAATCAAGCTTTAAACAATGATCAACTTAATTAAGCATACAATTATCCAAGTAAACCCTAATCAGATGACTAATTTGAAAATGGGTCATTACACTTATGCCCTGAGGAGATGAAGTATATCGTTCATGCTCCAACCGAACACAAACTTCTCATAAGTCGGTATCATACAAGATCAATGACAGAGCTGACTGCCAAGACCTCTCCCACCTCAGTCAGTACAAAAAACTGGCAGTGACATCTTGTGTCAAACTACAAAAAGAGCATGCCATGGCATAGTGGCATCTTTGCTTAGAGTTACAGCCGTAGCATGCACTCTCTTAAGGGAACACAGACCAACAACCTTCTCCAGTTATAAAATTATTGAGTGATGGCATATAGCCATACTCTGAGCCACAGGCCAGTTCACTGTGCTCATTACTGACTCTACGACCGCAGTCGCACTCATGCCAGGATATGACATATAGCCAATCCCCAAGATCGTGGACGTAAGGGGATCAGTCAACATATGGGCATCCAAGCTCATGCCCCTGCATATTCAAAAATATGCACTCCAGGTTATCCCGTAAGAAAAACTCATTTCACCATTTCAGCAAATTCTGACGTTGATGGATTTATGGCCAGGGCAACTACATTTTATGGTTTCTAATGATATATTAAGTGCATTATAGTATTCTTTTAGCATCAATCATAAACAAATGCTACAAAGAAAAATGTAATACATCTATCAAGTACTTTTCTAATCACATTTAGATACATAACACTTGGGATATCAGTCTCTTATCACATTACTGGGAATTCTCATCCCTTAACATCATCATCATCATGATTACTGGATCTGAGTATTCAAACCCTTAGATCATCACGAACATTGTTACCTCTGTAACGGGTAATTGTTACCTCTAGGTCCTCAAACCAAGGTATTCATCTCACTTGTTGTACAAGTATTTCACATAGCTCACATGATTCATTAACTATCTTGTCACCTCTCACTAGGCAACAACTTAGCTTTTAAGAATCAGAATGTATAATCATTATACTTTTGGTACAGATATTTAACATGGCTCACAAGGCTCATTTAAATCTATATCATATAAAACATCATAGCTCATACCTGGCTATGCTCATCATCTCATGATTCTTTAATAATTTGCACTTCATAATAAAAAATCTAGCAATATATGATATCACTATGCAATTCAAAGCGAAATACATCCTTTACATTATTAGGGTTAGGATTTCCTATTTTAACCGAATAGGGTTTCAAATTCACATCATCACTATGTGATATAAGAGAAATACATCCTTCCCATGATTAGGGTTAGGGTTTCTCAATCAAACCGATTAGGGTTGTAAGTGCATACCATCACCCTTCTTTAGGATTAGGTTTTCCCCTTATTAACAAGTTAAGGATTCAAGATCACATTATCAAGAATCAAACCCTAATTTATACTCCACTCATTTTAGGAGTATCAAAGAATGCTTATTACGTGATTTATCACTCGTGTAAAAGTTTCTCTCTTATCCTCATCAGGATGTTGATTACATCATACTTTGGCTCAATCCTTCTCTCATGGTACATTGGCGTACTTTAACACACTACATTAACTCTTTATGTCTTAATGTATTACTTTACATAACACAATTCATGGGTTACTCCATCAATTACATTGAATTGAGAGGCTTCCAACATATTGGGTATAAAGGTGTGTATGCTACCATATTGTACTTGAGATACCACCTTAACATCATATCGAGTATCCATATCGGGCATGTGGTGTAACCACATCACCATATCATTTTTAGGGTGTATCCCCTAATACCATATCGTATACTCATATCGGATTGACTATCACTTAGGTTTTATCATCATAAGTTAGAGATACTTGTCCTCATATCATGTAAGAGCTAAGAGCTTAACCTCGTATCAGGTATAAGGGTATACTTGCTACCATATCATGCACAAGGTTTGCACCATATCGGTCATAGTGTATATGCCTCATCATCGTATCATTCAAGTAGTATATTCACAATACCATATCGGATTACCACCTTAAAATTGGTATATCGAGTTATCATGTTGGCTAACATATTGGGTTGGCATATTGGGTAGACCATTATGCTCATATTCTTTCATACCTCCAAAGGATCAGTCCTATCATATTTTTGGATGACAAACTAGATATCAAGTTGAACTCTTTCACAATAATCCTTCACACAAAAGATAGGGTGTAACGGGTTTCATTCCATCATCGAGGGTTTCAACACCATATCGGTTAAAATATACATTTGACAACATATCATCCATGAAGTATGGACTTGACTTCATATCGTGCACAAGGTATATGTAGGTATCACTCATATCATTCATGGGGTATCACTCATCTCCATATGAGTTACCCATCATCTTGAGTTTGACATATCGGGTTCCATATCATCAACTAGGATTTCAATCCATATCGGGTTAGGGTATAATCCTAACACCATATTGTGTAGAAGTGAATACTTGACCCCATATCATTCTCATATGTGTATATGTTTTACTCATATATCCCATGAGGTATAAACTTCTCACTATCTCATGTTTGTGGTGTGTTCATATCAACATGTCAGATTTACTTATCACCTAGGGTTTGTTATATCGGGTGGGAGTATATGCTTGACTTCATGTCGTGCATAGGGTGTATTCTTGACCTTATATCGTGCACAAAGTGTATTATTAACAACATATCATGAACAAGGTGTGCACTTCATCATCATATCGTGCAAGAGGTACCTACTCATCACTATATCATGCTAGTGGTGTTTTCACCTCATCATATCGGGTTAGAGGTTCTTCAACCCAATATCGGGTTGGACCATGATGATATCATCATCATCAACCTCTAGATTCTTGTTATTACTGTTCTATATTATGGACAACAGTCCTAAGATACTTTTAGAACTCAAAGGGACATCAATTAATCAAAGGAATTCCAAATTGAAAGTAGATCATCAAGTTCAGCAATATTGAAGGTGAATAATAACATAGTTGGGTTGAAGTTATATAACCCATCTTATGAACAACTTCAAAGATCCAAGATCCAAATATTCACGTTCCTAAGGTTTAATATGAGCTTATCCAAGGTCCAAGGCTCGTTCAAAACTCCTCCATATACAAGGAATCACCATAGTTAAGAACTTGGTGAAGAAGAAAAGAGAGGAATATCTATAACCTGAAAATCATGCTTCAACCAAGGTTGAAGATGACCATGGCCTTACCTTAAGCTTGGTGCTCGAGATCCCCTTGATCCTTGAGATACTATGCACGATATCTAAGAGGGTATGAATGATATCCCAAATAAAAAAGGTATTGGGGTTTGTAAACTTCCATTAGCAGGTCGAAGGAGAGGTATATATACTTGGGGTTCATGAGAGAAAGTGTATAAGAGGTGTCATCACTATATACTACTAGGTAACACGTGGCCATGCATGGTTGACATATGTCCATGCATGCACACATATATATGTTGACATGCAAAAGTCTAGAGGATAATCTAGAAATGATATTTCAGCCATCCCTTATCTTGTTGGATAAGATATCTCATCTTTATCTCACAAGTTATGCAAACTGATACACTTTTTGCAAGGAGCATGTAACTCATCATGGATTACCTCCTGAGGTGCTTAGGTCATCATGGCCTTTTACAAGAGTTCAAAAACCGATATGGGATCCCCTCTATAGATCCTTGGCTGATAGGCACTCCCATATCAAGTCTTCAACTCGATACAACTCATATAAGGGCTTCACATTCAATCCTTTCTTGGTCTTTTAATCACCAAGAGTACCATCACTCAAAGATGATTCAAACATGGTGTCTCCTTCTTTCTCTATCCTATAAATGATACATAGGAGTAGGGACACTCTAGAGGTTTTAATTTGCATATCAACCCTATATTTTGGGTAAATTGCAATTTGTACCAAAATTGGTACACAAGGTACTAGCATTATTCAAACAAGCTCAAACTTGGAATTTAGGCTTTCCAAAATCCACCACTTAGCATCACTCTCTCTCTTATGATATTAAAACATTTAAGGTACATTCAACATGTGACATATTTCAATGTAACCCCTCGTCTTGGGTAAATTGCACTTTACACTCAGACTATCATATAATGCACAAATAGTTTGCAATTAAGCTCACACTTGAAAATAATATTCACTAAGAGTCTTAATTACTTTTCAAAAGATTTAAAACAAGTTTGTAAATAACTTAAGTAAAACTTCTAGGGTTAAGCCATAACCCAGGTCAGGGATGTTACAATTACAAACCCCTAACAAAGATTTCATCCCCGAAATCCCAGATAAAGGAAGTCAATTGTTATTCATGCATCAATTCATCAAGTCTCCACATAATGTCTTTTTGACATAGAGATGTCATTGAACTTTGACCAGTACAAAGTCCTTTCACGTAGGGTCATCATAGAATCTGTCATATAGGACACACAATCAACTGTCATTTTCATTCATGATTGTAGTGTCAATTCTGTGTCAGGTAACACTTTCTAAGTCAGAGTAGTACTATTCATACTTCAAATAAATTAGGTGTCAAACCTCATCGATTTTTCATCTTCTCAACTTACATCTTTTATGTAATAAGATTCTTGACTCTAGGGAGTTTACCATAGCCCCTCACTTAGTTTAGCATTTCTTCTCCAAGGAAAGACTAGAGTTTCATTCTGTCACTCATTTGGGACTACAAGTCTTATCATACTTCTGTTGTGCCACTCTAATCTGCTGACACAACACTAAACTTTCTTATGACTTATGTTATCTATCTTATTTCTTATCATAAGGAGAGGCTACTTATCAAAGAAGGACTTATCACAAAGGTATCTCTAGATGTTATGTTTATGCAGAGCATAAACCCCTAACATATGATATCCATACTATAGTTATCTCAAAGTTGTCCCTTCTAGGTAACCAAACATTATTCATCTTATCAGGAGTCATGTTCTCATTTTCTTATACCAATGAAAGTTCTTGGATACGAGGATTCTTTACCTAGGTATTCGTTACATGTGCCCAAAAACACATCACATCCTCATCCTTTCCATCTCTCTATTGTCATTACCAAAGCTAACATATAATAAGATCTTTCTTTCATTTTGGGACATTACTTATCATATATAACTTTGTCTTGAAACCAAAATTCAGGACTAGCTAATACTTTTTAAAGTACCCATCTATAGATTACTTCTAATTCATGCACATCAGGTGTCATAAGACTTACTTAATTGTCATATCCCTACAAGGAAAGAGCATAACGAAACATATTTCTTCATATTGCCCCATCATCACCCAGGGTTGTTTATCAAAGAGAAGAGATTATCATCTCCTCTGATTATTGCATAAACTTTCAACTATTCATGAGTCATTTGCTCTTGTTTCATCCTAGGTTCTTTGCCATCAGCATAGGAATTATAAAGATGATAACATATCATCATTCCTTTCTTTGTTATTGTCTAGTATGTTCATGAACACTTTCTGACTTTATCTACATTCATATCATGGAAAAGAGCTTTTACTTTTCACATATACTTTATTAAACAGGGATCATCTCCCTTGATCCCTTTTTCTTTTCATGAGGATTTTACTTTTTGCTTCCTCATACACATAGATTGGTTTGAGATAAATTTAGTTTCTATTTCATTATAGTTTCGGATGGGATAGAAATATCTATGACATATTTTTAGTTTCACTATGCTCTTTAGATTGTCTCAAAATGACTACTTGATTAGAGTAATCAGAAAGATAACAATCTAAGAGTCACATACTTACCTTGCCTTCAATAGTTGAATACCTGGCCAGGGTATACACGTAGTGAGATTAGGTAGTATGCACCTGGTTTATATAATATACCTTACTTTTCTTAGTATCCCTGGATGTCTCCAGGCATCCCTTTTACACCTCATCCTCTTTTACACCGATAAAAGAAAATTTAAAACAAATTAAAGATTACTAAATAGAATGTAAGTTCCCATCTTCCTTCTATCCTCATAGGACTAATCAAAGGCAGCTCAATAGCAACAACTTTTCTTATAACTAACAGGTAAAATCAGAAGAAGACATATCAGAATGACACAATTTCATTTGACCTGTCTCAACACGTGGATCAATTACTGCCTCGGGCTGATTCATTGAATAGAATCTTATTGTTGCTTGCTTCCAACGTTGTGCTCTATCATCTGGTGCAGATGGAATTACTTGGGACACCTGTCCACGTCCTCACGTGCCACTTCTAAATTGTTGTCTTTGAGAGCCTTGTTGACTCTGCCTCAGTGGTTGGGTCATCCCCTCATTCCTTTTCGGACAAAAGGGTCTAATATGCTCAACTTGTTCACAACCAAAACATGTCCTATACACACATCCTGGTCTTGTTGTCCTTGTTACCGATGTAGAAGCTAAATCAAGAGTTCTAACTGGTGGGACTTTAGGTCCTTTACCCTTTCTTGGTAGCCATTTCCCTAGTGCATTAGATGTTGGTTGCATTAGAGGCACCAAAAACTTCCTCTTTTTAGAGCTACAAGGCATTTGTTTCCATGTTTGGACAGATCTTTTCTTAATTTCTACCTCATGATCCTTTATTGGACAGTTCTTTATAAAATGTCCTGGTTGCCTACACATGTAGCAAACTATGATTCTGTGTCGTAACCTAATTCTTTCAACATTTTCCACTGCTCCAACATAACTATGTTGATCAGAAATCCTGCTAGAACCCAAATTTTCATCATTAGGGACTGGTAATCTAGGTTGTATTGCTTGTATCTGATCCTTGATACGCCTCGATGTTTTCATAATCAGTCCAGTAAGAGAATTAAAAGTAGGGTTCTCTATCATGGTTAGATCAACATAGGGATTCTTAGGCAGTCATTCTTCTCTCGCTTGATCCCTTGTACCTTCTCTTGATGCAACAGCATTGCTTTTAGCAATGCATTCCCCATGTTCTCCAGACATTTTTAAACTTTACCCCTTCTTCTGCATAAGCAGAAGTCACTACAAGACATACTGGAGGATACTAGAACAGACTCAACACCTTAGTCCTATGTCTCTATAGACTCAGTGAACCTTAAGCTCTGATACCAAAACTTTGTGATGACCCGACATCAAATCAAGCCATCACCAGTAACTAATTGCAGAATAACCATAAGCAGCAGATTAATAAAATCACTAAAAATTAAAACCATTTTGCAAAGAGATCCTCTTCCAGGAACTCTTACTGAAAGATCCAAAACTTTATACATATCACGATTCACATTGTACATATAATGTTTTATCTCATCTCGAGGATAACATATAACAGTTACTTTGTCAAAACATATACTGAATCAACATAAAACCTCGAGGCATACAAGCCAAAATCTCAGATCGTTCATAAAACCATTATGTATTGACTCCAAGGGCCTGAAAGTACAGAGACGACACATAGGACTTCTATCTACAAGACATGACAGATAGTACACTCAACTTGAGTTGTTAATGTTGTCCCAGCTATTGTTCTCCCTCTACAGAAAGGTCTCTACCTCCTCGTGCACGTCCACCTAAAAATTGTGGATCCCACTGGGTGAGACAATTGTCCCAGTGAGATATATAACTCTCCGCCAACAATATCATTATCACAGGTAAATAGTATAAAACTGAGCAGAGGTTCTTTTATATTAACAAGTAGGATTAATCATTGTTATAAGTAGGACATAGTAATCTCTTCTAAAAAAAATGCATCTGTCTATGGTAGAACAATAAATCATCTATTCACTATACAAGGAAATATAAAGAAATATGTATAACATCTATCCAATTACGATGTATAAAAGAAGTGTACATCAACCAATGTTTTTTGTATTCAATCCTTAATCAAATACGCTACATGGATGATTACATATTACAATCACACTTATGCCCTGAGGAGATGAAGTATATCGTTCATGCTCCAACCGACCACAAAATTCTCACAAGTCGGTACCATACAAGGTCAATGACAGATCCGGCTGCCAAGACCTCTCCCGCCTCGGTCAGTACAAGACAACTGGCAGTGACATCTCATGTCAAACTACAAAAAGAGCATGATAGGGTATAGTGGAATCTTTGCTCAGAGTTACAGTTGTAGCATGCACTCTCTTAGGGGAACACAGACCAACAACCTTCCCCGGTTATAAAATTATTGAGTCATGGCATATAGCCATACTCTAAGCCATGGGCCAGTTCACTATGCTCATTACTGAGTCTACAACCATAGTCACACTCATGCCAAGATATGACATATATCCAATCCCCATGATCATGGATGTAAGGGGATCGGTCAACATATTTCCGTCCAAGCTCACACCCCGGCATATTCAAAAATATGCACTCTAAGTTATCCCGTAGGAAAAACTCGTTTCACCATTTCAGCAAATTCTGATGTTGATGGATCTATGGCTAGGGCAACTACATTTTATGGTTTCTAATGATATATTAAGTGCATTACAGTATTTTTTAGCATCAAACAAGTTATAATCATCAATCATAAACAAATGCTACAAAGAAAAATGTAATACATCTATGAAGTACTTTTCTAATCTTTGGAACACGTTTAGATACATAACACTTGGGATCTCAGTCTCTTATCACATTACTGTGAATCTCATCCCTTAACATCATCATCATCATGATTACTAGATCTGAGTATTCAAACCCTTAGATCATCACTGAACATTGTTACCTCTATAACAGGTAACTGTTACCTGTAGGTCTCAGACCAAGGTATTCATCGCACTTATTGTACAAGTATTTCACATAGCTCACATGATTCATTAACTATCATGTCACCTCTCACTAGGAAACAACTTATCTGTTAAGATATCAAAATGTATAATCATTATACTTTTGGTACAGATATTTAACATGGCTTACAAGACTCATTTAAATCTATATCATATAAAACATCATAGCTCATACCTGGCTATGCTCATCATCTCATGATTCTTGAATAATTTGCACTTCATGATAAAAACTCTAGCAGTATATGACATCACTATGCAATTCAAAGTGAAATACATCCTTCCCATTATTAGGGTTAGGATTGCCTGTTTTAACCGAATAGGGTTTCAAATTCACATAATCACTATGTGATATAAGAGAAATGCATCCTTCCCATGATTAGGGTTAGGGTTTCTCACTCTAACCGATTAGGGTTGTAAGTGCATACCGTCACCCTTCTTTAGGGTTAGGTTTTCCCCTTATTAACAAGTTAAGGATTCAAGATCACATTATCAAGAATCAAACCCTTATTCATACTCCACTCATTTTAGGAGTATCAAAGCATTCTTATTACTTGATTTATCACTCATGTAAAAGTTTATCTCTTATCCTCATTAGGATGATGATTACATCATACTTTGGCTCAATCCTTCTCTCATGGTACATTGGCCTACTTTAACACACTACATTAACTCTTTATGTCTTAATGTATTACTTTACATAACACAATTCATGGGTTACTCCATCAATTACATTGAATTGAGAGGCTTCCAACATATTGGGTATAAAGGTGTGTATGCTACCATATTGTACTTGAGATACCACCTTAACATCATATCAGGTATCCATATCGGGCATGTGGTGTAACCACATCACCATATCATTTTTAGGGTGTATCCCCTAATATCATATCATGTACTCATATCGGATTGACTATCACTTAGGTTTTATCATCTCAAGTTAGAGATACTTGTCCTCATATCGTGTAAGAGCTAAAAGATTAACCTCGTATCGGGTATAAGGGTATACTTTCTTCCATATCATGCACAAGTTTTGTACCATATCAGGCATAGGGTATATGCCTCATCATGGTATCATTCAATTAGTACATTCACAATACCATATCAGATTACCACCTTGAAATTGGTATATCGAGTTATCATGTTGGCTAACATATCGGGTTGGTATATTGGGTAGACCATTATGCTCATATTCTTTCATACCTCCAAAGGATCAGTCCTATCATATTTTGGGATGACAAGCTAGATATAAAGTTGAATTCTTTCACAACAATCCTTCACACAAAAGATAGGGTGTATCAGGTTTCATTCCATCACCTAGGGTTTCAACACCATATCGGTTAAAATGTACACTTGACAACATATCATCCATGAAGTATGGAATTGACTTCATATCATGCACAAGGTATATGTAGGTATCACTCATATCGTTCATGGGGTATCACTCATCTCCATATCGAGTTACCCATCATCTTGAGTTTGACATATCGGGTTCCATATCATCAACTAGGGTTTCAACCCATATTGGGTTAGGGTATAATCCAAACACCATATCGTATAGAAGGTGAATACTTGACCCCATATCATTCTCATGTGTGTATATGTTTTACTCATATCATCCATTAGGTATACAGTTCTCACTATCTCATGTTTGTGGTGTATTCATATCAACATGTCGGATTTACTTATCACCTACGGTTTGTTATATCAGGTAGGAGTATATGCTTGACTTCACGTCGTGCATAGGGTGTATTCTTGACCTTATATCGTGCAAAAAGTGTATGCTTAACAACATATCGTGCACAAGGTGTGCACTTCATCATCATATCATGCAAGAGGTACCTACTCATCATCATATCATGCTAGTGGTGTTTTCACCTCATCATATCGGGTTAGAGGTTCTTCAACCCAATATCGGGTTGGACCATGATGATGTCATCATCATCAACCTCTAGATTCTTGTTCTTATTGTTCTAGATTATGGACAAAAGTCCTAAGATACTTTTGGAACTCAAAGGGACATCAATTAATCAAAGGAATTCGAAATTGAAAGTAGATCATCAAGTTCAGCAATATTGAAGGTGAATAATAACATAGTTGGGTTCAAGTTATATAACCTACCTTATGAACAACTTCAAAGCTCCAAGCTCCAAATTTTCACGTTCCTGAGGTTGAATATGAGCTTATCCAAGGTCCAAGGATCATTTACAACTTCTTCATATACAAGGAATCACCATAGTTAAGAACTTGGTGAATAAGAAAAGAGAGGAATATCTATAACCTGAAAATCATGCTTCAACCAAGGTTGAAGATGACCATGGCCTTACCTTAAGCTTGGTGCTCGATCTCCCCTTGATACTTAAGATAATATACACAATATCTAAGAGGGTATGCAATATATCAAAAAGAAATAAAGTTGTGGGGTTCGTGAACTTCCATTAGTAGGTGGAAGGAGAGGTATATATACTTGAGGTTCATGAGAGAAAGTATATAAGAGGTGTCATCACTATATACTACTAGATGACACATGGACATGCATGGTTGACATATGTCCATGCATTCACACATATATATATTGACATGCAAAATTCTAGAGGATAATCTAGAAATGATATTTCGGCCACCCCTTATCTTGTTGGATAAGATATCTCATCTTTATCTCACAAGTTATGCAAACTGATACACTTTTTGCAAGGAGCATCTAACTCATCATGGATTACCTCCCTAAGGTTCTTAGATCATCATGGCCTTTTCCAAGAGTTCACAAACCGATATGGGATCCCGTCTATGTCTCCTTGGCCGATAGGCACTCCCATATCAAGTCTTCAACTCGATACAACTCATATAAGGGCTTCACATTCAATCCTTTCTTGGTCTTTTAATCACCAAGAGTACCATCACTCAAAGATGATTCAAACATGGTGTCTCCTTCTTTCTATCTCCTCTAAATGATTCATAGAAGGATTATGGACACTCTAGAGGTGGAAATTTGCATATCAACCCTATATTTTGGGTAAATTGCAATGTGTACCAAAATTGGTACACAACGTACTAGCATTATTCAAGCAAGCATAAACTTGGAATTTAGGCTTTCCACAAGCCTCCAATTAGAGTCATTCTCTCTCTTGTGATATTAAAACACTTAAGGTACATTCAACATTTGACATATTTTATTGTAACCCCTCATCTTGGGTAAATTGCACTTTACACTCAAACTATCATATAATGCACAAATAGTTTGCAATTAAGCTCATACTTGATAATAATCTTCACAAAGAGTCTTAATTACTTTTCAAAAGATTTAAAAAAAGTTTGTAAGTAACTTACTTAAGCAAAACTTCTAGGGTTAAGCCATAACCTAAGTTAGGGATGTTACATGTCTCACTCTACAGCATGAGTCATAAGATAGATTTCATCAGGAGTAGATCAAACGATGTTTTGAGAGTAATAGTTAGTTTAGTTAGATGGTCTATTATCCTTACTCATGATCCTAGGAATGTGAGAGTGATAAATAAGAGGATATTGTAATAATTTGTACTGAATGTATGAATTAACTCTTTCTTTGATGTAAAATTTGAACTCTATTGTAATCTATGATGTATATTTTCAAAACCAATACTACTAGTCCAGTTTATTCGATGTTTCATAAGTTTTAATACGATTAAAGAAAAAGAAAATTAGTTTTTTTAGTAAGTGATTAGAAGTGTATGGTTAGTCTAATCCCTCTTTAGAGAGCCTAAACCCTGGTTAGTGAGTTTGGCTCGCATCACAGTTCCAACCTGGATTATGGAGTAAGATCAAAATAAAAGAGAGGGAATGACATGCTCTACATAGATTTTTCCACACCTATTGATATTGGAGTCTAGATTTGCACTCAAAGACTATTGATTGTCTTATTCACTATCTTAAATGTCATGATCTCTTCTCTCCTCTTTTGCATTCATGCTTTCTCTATGGATATGAGCGACCAAACTCCATTGTTGGGCATATGGAGTAGCCCCATCGCCCATATTTTGTTCTAATTGATATGAAACTCAGTGTTCAGATAATAATATTGTTCTTCATTCATTTATTGCTTGATGTTTGAATTAATAATTTGAGTTTGAGTGCTATATATAATCTTAAGTGTAGAGTCCCAAAACGTAGGATTAGATCCTTGAATGAATGCATCGAACTCTAGATGAGATCATAGAAAGGGTTCAACAAGACAATTGGGTGATGATCCATGGGTAACGAGATCTTGATCCCATTGGGAATTTGATCCCTGTGCCAATATATGTTTTAAAAGGAGTCAGTTTCACATGATCCTTGTATAATTAGTTGTAGTTATTGAGTTGTAACAGTTAGGTGAATTTCACAAGTGATGATGGTGGAACCCATATATCCTAGTGTCTCGTAGATATCATTTTCAATCCATTTTTCAATCATTTACTCTGTATATTGCAATCTAAAAACCAATATTAGTTAGTCAACCCCTTCAGAAATTGGCTATAATAATATAAGATTCGTTCTCTTGTGGGTGAGTGATTTCGTACTTGGAAAAAGGATTAAAACCTAAATTAATTTAGTTGAAAGAATTTCTTATACGATAAAACTCACATCAGAATTTGGCACCATTGTTAGGGACAAAGGAATAGCCTACAAACCCAATTTTTTGAAACAATTTGGATTTTACTTTTTTAATTTATATTCATTCACATGTACTTGAACTTTTCCCTCCATTTTAAATTGTTTGATCTCATTTTAGATACTAGTGGTGCATGCAATGCTACACAAGCATTGGTTCCACACCCTTTTACTTTTATCTCAATATTGAAAGTACCTTCCATCTCCTAAATTGATCTTATATAAACATGTTGACAAGGAAGAAATCAAACACAGGGTGAACTTGGCTCTTGAAGCCCAGAGAAAAGTTCTCATGCAAGAAATAAGTGTTGCCATAGTGGAGGAAAACAGAGCCAAAGAGGTTTCTGCTCTTGAAGCCAAATAGTAAAAGTAACTTAGGTATTTCTCGTCCTTAATGCTACCTATGTATATCAGTTGTTGATTCCTCCAGATATCACCACCCCATAGTTTGAGATACGCTTGAAGTGGGTCGCCATGATGCAAAGTAGGACTTTGATGGTAACAAAGGCTAGGATTGTTAAGACCATCTGTAGTTACTTGTAGATTTGTGTGGCTTGCACAAAAAACTTGGAGTGCCAGAAGATGCCATCAAACTCTGGCTATTCAAATACTCTTTGGAGGACAAGTATAGAAGTTGATACTAGGTCATAGAGGAACATTACAACTTGGGAAGGACTACAAGCCATGTTCAAGGAGAAATATTACCCTCCATCTCTTACCTATTAAATCTGAGGACAGATCATAAAGTTTTCCATGACCCCTTACGAGACTCTTGCAGATGCTTGGGAAAGATTTAAGAAGCTTCTATATCAATGCCCACACCACGACATCCCGTAAGTGCATCTGATAGATATCTTCTACAGGGGTGTTGGTGATCAAACTAAGAAGTTCTTGGACTCCTCATTGGGAGGAAATGTTATGTCTCATAACTTTGACGTGCTTGGAGGTTTTCAAAAGAGGTTCTGAAAATCAATCCCATTCTGGAAGGGGACATGGAGGTGTTCTTAAAGTCACTAAAGATGAAGACAGTTTTGATCTCAAGTTCATATAGGAATACTTGAAGTTGTTAGATTTGAAGCAAGAGGGAGACAAATTGTCTTTCAACTCCTATGAAAGAATAGGACCTCCACAACCTATGCAATAACAAGTAAAGGTGACAAATCTTTTTTCTAAAGTGTGTCAGGGAAACATTCATTCCAATCTTAGTTGCCAACTCCTCTATAGTGTCATGGTGAAAAATTCCTAAGACAAGATGAAGAAGGGCATATTGAACATTCGAATTCCATTTACAACACCCCTAGCCACGGATGCTACAATCCCAACCAGGCAAAAAATTATTTTGGTTTCTAGTATTGAAACTTGATAGAAGAAAAAAATGCATCACAATTGCATCTATCTTAGTTAAACAATCAAGGTCGTGCTCCCCCGAGTTCCTATCCAATCAGTAACAAAATTTCAGGAACCAAACCAACTCTATGGGAAATTTTGTGAACCATGGGTACAATCAAAGCCATCAAATTTAGAATACAAATCAAGTACAACATATTCCATAGCCAATCATTCCCTCTTCCATTGATGACAAGTTCTCTGCAATAGAAAGGATCATCTAGTCTCAGCAGTCTATGACTTTTGGACAACAGATGATGCTCTCTAATTAGTAGGCTTACCAGAAATCTATTGGCTTACAATTTGCCTAGCTTTCTGTCTCCCTACGTCTTTCTTATAGTACCTTTGTTGGTTAGTTAGAAAACAATTTTACACCCTAAGTAGTTGAAGGTCATTTCCACACATTCAAGCAACATGTATGCATCCCCTCCTCTAGTTACACCAGCCACCATTCATATTTACTTTGATGATGATGTGATCATGGTTGAAAAGGAACAAGCACATGACACCAATGTTGAAATAATGTAGGGAAGGCATATATTGTGGGTACAGGTCAAAGTTAATGAACTAGGCCCAATTTACAAACCAAAACCCCCATACTAAGCACATCTAAGGCAGACATAGCTATATGCTAGGTTATTGAATTTCAAGGAAGTTGTGAAGAAGATTCATGTGGACATCCCCTTCTTGGATGCCCTTTCTAAGATAATAGCATGGTCAAAGTATTTGTAGACTCTCTTGACCAGGAACTACACTCCCGAGGAGTAAAAAAATGTATAGCTAGCCATGACAGTTACACATAATTTTCTCAACAAGATGCCCAAGAAGAAAAAGGATAATGGTTCTTTTGGTATTGGGTGATACCACAATGAAAACACATTAATAAAAGGGATAACATATTTGGGTGCTATTATTTCAATCATGTTGTACAGCCTTTGATAAAGGTTTGATTCATTGATCTTCTCTCGACACCACGATGATTCAACTAGTAGATTCTTTGATGTTGAAGCCTATGGGGATCACATAAGATATTCCGATTAGTTTTATCAAGGATAAAATGCATGTGTACCTTGTGATTTTGTAATCATGAACCTCAAGGAGGATCTTAGATATTCTCTCATCTTTGGCCGACCATTCCTAGCCACAAATCGAGCTTTGATTGATGTAGAAGCATGCATTATCTTTTACAGTTAGGAAGAGAGACACTTGAGTTTAGGGTGTTTGACAATTTGAAGGACATTATCATTCACAAGGAGGTCTTCTTTCTTAACTGCATTGATAAATTATCTCAGCTGAGACATGATAGTGAATTTTATGAAGACCCCTTACAAAAGTCATCACCAACCTAGACAAATCATATTTTGATGACTCATAGGTTGATCAATCTTGATTTCACTTGGACACCAATGAAGAGTAATTGAATGCTAAATTCAAAGAGCTAAAAATGATGTCAGTAGTTGAAGAAGAGATAGAAGCACCTAAGGCACCAGCGAGTGAAGGCCCTACCAGAGGGACTGAAGTATGCTTGTCTTTATGAGTAATAAATTTGTCTCGTTATTATAAACTCAAATCTCACTCAAGACCAAGAGGATAGATTGATGAAGGAATTAAGGAAAAGGAAGGTAGCCCTAGGAAAAAAGATGATTGGTTTAACATGTATCAACCAGACTATTTGTATGCACAAGATCCCAGACTTATCCAAGGATAATTTGAAAGGGCTATATATTTAACACGTCAAAATTGGAATCATCTATCCCATTTCAAATTCTCCTTGGATAAGTCCAATATAGATATCCTGAATAAGGGTGGCACCATAGTTGTGAGGAATGAAAAGAATGAGTTCATCCCCACCCGCATATTCATGGGGTGGAGGATGTGCATTGACTACATGAAGTTGAACAAGGCCATACAAAAAGGTCTCTTCCCCCTTCCCTTCCTTGATCAGGTTCTAGAATGTCTATCCCATCAAGAATTATTATGTTATCTAGACACTTAATATTGTTTCCATTAGATTCTAATTCGCCATGATGACTAAGATAAGACTACTTCCATTTGTCGATTTGGCACCTATGATTTCAGGCAGATGCCCTTTGGGCTATGGAATGTCCCTACCACATTCCAATGTTGCATGAAAGCCTTCTTTGCAAGACTGATAGAAATTGTGATGGAGGTTTTCATGGATGACTTTTCTATTTATGGTGAATCTTTTGAATCTTGTTCGCATCCCCTTTCTCTTGTGTTATAAAAATGCAAAGAAGCACATATGGTGCTGAATTGGGAGAAGTTCCACTTCATGGTGAAGGAAGGCAGTGTTGTTGTCCACAGAGAAAGCAAACGTGTGGATAAAGGTAGAGAAGGAAAATATGAAAGTTACCCCCAAGCTCACACCATCTATATTGAAGAAAGTCCATGCTTTCTTAGGCCATGCATGTTTCCATTGTAAGTTTTCAAAGACTTCTCGACTATTGCAAATCCACTTACAGATATTCTTGTGAAGGATGTCACTTTCTTATTTGATTTTGCATGAATGGAAAGCTACACCAATTTGAAGGCTACTCTTGTTACTACACCTATCATCAGGGAACCAAATTGGTCTCAACCTTTTTACATCATGTGTGATGCGAGTGACTAGGCAGTAGGATCCGTTCAGGTTCATTGGATTGATAAGGGTATATTATGCCTCAAAGACACTAGATTAAACACATTAAAATTGTGCCATAACCAAGAAGGAGTTGCTTATTGTTGTGTATGCATTTCATCATCATCATCATATAAGCCTTAGTCCCAACTATGTTGGGGTCAGCTACATGGATCCTTCATTTCCATTCATCTCTATCATGGGCCATATTTTGGTTGAGATGTAGAGATTCAAAATCTCTCTTTATAAGCTCATCCCATGTTAATTTAGGTCTTCCACTTTTTCTATTTATTGTGCTTGACTCAATAGCATTGCTTCGTATAGGCACATCAGTTGTCTACGCTGCACATGTCTGTACCATCAGAGTTGGCTCTTACGCAACTTGTCCTCAATGCTCGTCACCCCCACTTTGTTCCTGATATAGTCATTTCTCAAGCAATCTTTTCTTGTCCTCCCACCCATCCATCTCAGCATATGCATTTCAGCCACGTTCATCTTGGTGAGACCTTGTTTCTTCACCGTCTAACATTCACTTCCATAGAGCATGGTTGGCCGTATAGCTATTCTATAAAACTTACTTTTTAATCTGAGAGGGATCTTCTAATCACATAATACTCTAGTTGCACTCCTCCATTTCAACCATCCTACAGTGATCCTATGCAAATGTCATTTTGGACATCCCCATCTATTTGAATAATAGAACCCAAGTAACAAAATTTGTCACATTTTGGAATATCTACTCCGTCCAACTTGCCTCCATCATTCACACTGTGAGATTGGCTGAAATTGAAATGTGTATACTCAGTTTTGATTGTACTAATCATCAATCCATTCGATTCCAATGCCTTTTTTCAATGTTCAATTTTATCATTCAATCCATCTTTAGTTTCCTCAATCAAAACAATATCATCAAAAAATAACATACACCAGGGAATATCATCCTGAACATTCTTTGTAAACTCTTCCATAACAAGAATGAACAGATACAGGCTGAGTGTGGATCCTTGGTGTACCCCAATTGTGATAGGAAAAGTTGGTGTCTCTCCTCTAGGAGTCTTCACACTTGCAATAGATCTATCATACATGTCTTTGATCAAGTTAATGTATTGAATTGGCACACCCTTTTTCTTCAAAACCATCCAAAACACTTATCTAGGTACTTGATCATAAGCCTTTTCCAAATCAATAAACAACATATGAAGATCTCTTTTGCTTTCTCTATACTTCTCCATAAGCCTCCTTATTGTAAAAATAGCATCTGTTGTTGATCTTCCAAGCATGAAACCAAATTGGTTGTTTGATATATGTGTTATAGATCTAAACCTCTCCCAAAGCTTCATTGTGTGACTCATCAATTTGATACATCTGTAGTTTGTGCATCTCTGAACATCACCTTTGTTCTTGTAGATGGGGACTATAGTGCTATTTCTCCACTCATCCGACATCTTCTTGGTCTTCATGATCTTGTTAAAGACCTTTGTTAACCACATAACACTTTCATTCCCCATACTCTTCCATACATCAATGGGAATACCGTCCAGTCTGCATGCCTTTCTCATTTTCAACTTTTTCAAAGCATTCTTGACCGCAAATGGTTAAACTCATTGTGTGTAAATGATATCTATTGTATTCATGTCTCACGAGTCTCTAACATTATTCACAGTATCTCCAATGAAAATCTTGTGGAAGTATTTTCTCCATTGGTTCTTGATATCATCGTTCTTCACTAACACTCTGCCAACTTCATTCTTGATGCATTTTACTTGACTCAAGTCTCTTCCTTTCCTTTCTCTTATATGAGCCATTATATATATATATATATATATATATATATATATATATATATATATATATATATATATATATATATATATTCCCTTCTCTTATGTCCATCTTCTTAAAATGTCATCAAAGTATCTAGACCTTGCCTCCTGAACAACATTTTTAGCTTCTTTCTTTGCTTCCTTGTATCTTTGGAATGTTGCATCATCTCTAAATTTGGGCAAGCTCCTATAGATCTCCCTTCTTCATCATTCCACCACCAAGTCTCTTTTTGTGGAGTCCCACAACCTTTGTAAATTTTATTATGCAAGAGCTCATGTTATGCCACATAGTGTTAACATCAGACTCCAAATTCCAAGTTCCCTCCTTGAAGAGTTTATCATGAAAAGTCAGTTTCTTTTCTCCTTTAAGATTCCACCACTTGATCCTCCTATCTTGGTTTCTGTTGTGTTTTCCTTTATTAAACTTCATGTTAATATCCAAAACCACCAACCTATGTTGGGTCATGAGTTCTTTGCCAGGAATCACTTTACAATCCTTGCATATATTATGATCCACCTGCCTCGTAAGGAGGTAATCAATTTCGCTACAATTGTGCCCACTCTTGAAAGTAATCTTATTAGATTCTCTTTTCTTGAAATGGGTGTTTTCGAAAATCATATCATATGTAACTGCAAAATCTAATATCCTCTCTCTTTCTCTAGTTCTTCTACCAAATCCAAAACTACCATGAACTCTCTCATATCCAGCATTGCTACCCCCAGCATGACCATTTAAGTTACTCTCGATAATAATGTTCTCCTCTGTCAGTATTCCTTGCATCAATCCATCCATGTCATCCCAAAAATCCTTCTTAGCATCCTCGCTAAGGACAACTTGGGTGGCATAAGCACTAATAATGTAAAAAACATATTTCCCCCAAGAACAACCTTGATATCTATGATTCCATCACCCATCCTTGTGATCTTGACAGCATCATCCTTCAACATCTTATCAACAATAATGCCTATGCCATTTCTATGTTTATCAATACTCGTATACCAAATTTTGTATCTTGTGTCTCCAATCTCTCTACAATGTTCCCATATCCACTTGGTTTCCTGCAAGCAAGATGTATTGACTTTTCTTCTCATCATGGTATCCACTACTATCCAACGATTTCCCTGTCAAAGAAATAATACTCCAAGTTCCAACTCTAATCCTTATTTGTTGAACTTGCTTCTTTACCTACCTTCGTCAAAGATGTTTCCCTTGCACATTTTTCACTACATCCGGGCAATGATGCGGCGAGACTATCTTCTTTACGCACGCCCCTCCAAGATGTGGTAACACTTGCACATTTTTCACTACATCCTGGCGATGATGCAGTGGGACTAGCTTCTTTATCCACACATGTCCAAGTTGTGGAAACCCTTATTTGTCCTTCAACACAACTGGGCGTTGTTGTGTCAAGACCCCTTGCATATTTATCACTACACCCAGGTGCCGATGCAGCACGTTGTTAGTAGGGATGCTTCAATAAAAATTTTATAAGGATTCATGTCATAGAAAGAGGGACAAAGTTTTTATTACTGGCTGTCAACCTACCACCAATCCTCCTCCTTTACCCAGGCTTGGGATTGGCTACATTTGCATAAAAAGTACAAAAACATAGGCAGAGTTTTATGTAAGCATTTGATAAATTTAAATCATATCTTTTTGAATCAAAGGTGGTTATCTACACCAATCACACTAGTGTTTGCTATTTGATGATGAAGAAGGACACCAAGCCCAATTTAATTTGGGGGGTTCTATTGTTTCAAGAGTTCAATCTAGAAATACATGACAAGAAGGGAAGCGAGAACGTGGTGGATGATCACCTCAGCAGCATCCATCTCCCTAATAATGATGACATTACAATTGATGATTCCCTACCTAATAATTAGTTGATGAAATTTTCTTTCGACATTCATTGGTTTGTAGATTTTATAAACAATCTAGTTGTTGGAGTCCTACATTCAAAATACATGGATCATGCCAATAAGAAGTTCAAGAATGATGTCAAAAACTACTATTGGATGAATCATACCTCTTTTGACTTGGAGTTGATGGTTTGTATTGAAGGTGTGTCATAGAGGAGCAAGGACTCTCAATCTTGAGCAATGCCACTTTTACCTAATAGGTGGACACATGAAGGCTTAGAAAACTACATTGAATGTCCTCCGTTTTGGATTCTACTAACTGACAACTTTCAAAGATGCATATGAATTCATTCTTTATGGTTACTAATGCCAAGGTTTTGGATACATATCAAAGAGAGATCAAAAGCCCTTGACAACTTGGTAGGAAGTTGAGATCTTTGATGTTTGTTTGGGGGGGGGGCAGAATACATGGATCCATTTTCCCCATCTTGTGGCTACTCTTACATCTTGGTGACAATATACTATTCCCCTAAGTTGGTAGAGGCAACCCTCAATGTCTCCAATGATTCCATATCTATCATGAATCTTTACAAGGACATCATCTTTCCCAGGTTTAGGGTACCGCACAAGGTTTTCTCTAATGGTGGATTTCATTTCTTAGAGAATATATTTGAACACTTACTCAAGAAATATGGCATTCAACATCATGTAGCTTCCGTATAAAAACCTCAAAGCCGTGCACAAGTAGAAGTTGCAAATATAAAAATAAAGGCCTTTCCTCAAAATACCATGGGATGCACAAGGAAAGATTGGATATCAAAGATCAAAGATTCTCTTTGGACATACATGTCAGCATTCAAGATGAAAGTGGGCACCACACCATTTCATTTAGTCTACTAGCAAATCATGTCCTCTCCTTGTTGAGATGGAACATAAATCTAGCTAGGTGATTTTATTTTTGAATATTGAATTATCTCTCGATGGAGAGAAACATTTCATTCAATTGTAAGAGTTGTAGGAGCTACATATGTCTACCTATGTGAATGCAAGTATCTACAAGGAACGGACCAAGATGTGGAATTATAGGCACCTAAAGAGGAAGGACATCCAAGTGGGATAACAAATTCTACTCTATAACAACCCAATTGATGTTGTTTCTAGGGAAGCTAAAGTCCTAGTGGTATGGGTCGTACCTAGTGAAAAAGATTTACCCACATGGAGATTTTGTGTTGTTGGACAAAATTAAAGGAGTATTCATGGAGAATGGCCATGGGCTGAAGCAGTATCTCACCTCTAAAAAATTTGCAGCAAGGAAAGCAACTCCACCCCCTTGCCAATCTTGTGACCATCTGAGACTTCAGGGGTCAAGCCAACAACATTAAAAAAGGCACTTGTTAAAAGGTAACCCAACAATTATATTGTTATATTTAGAATTTTGCATTATGGTTAGTTAGATTTCATTTAATTTCCACTATTTCATCTTCTTTAGCATGCATGTCATAGATAAGCATTAAGTTGGTTCACCATTTTGTTTGAATTAGACTGTAGGTTGAAGTTTTAACTGACTGAAATCCTACCTTTCTCTAATTAGACGAGTGGATCACCCACTCGGTCGATTAGGGAGGTTAGTTTACACAAGGATAAAGCAGCAGCCAATCGTCTGACTGTGGTTCCCAACCAACCAATCCACCTATATTAGGAACAATTCCCCTATGTCTAGTCGGCCAACACACCAATCCAACTGTCCCACTGGAATGGATGCTCAAACATCTACTACTTACTGGACCTGCAATTGCATTTCTAGTTGTCCTATTCGATTCATTCATCAGCTGATTGGAATGAGTACTCAAACATTCAATGGCTACTCTATCCTTGTGATGCATTTCCAACTACCCAACTTGTTAAACAAATTACCCAATTGGCTTGGGACACCTTGCATGCATGAAGCTTCATTAGTCGACTGTCTTGAGCCAAGCAAGTCGTCTGACTAACAATTACTCTTATTCATGATTCAACTAAATCAACTGATCGACTGAGCCAAGAAAATTGACCGACTAAACATTATCTTTAGCGCTAGACATGGACCCGGTTGGGGGATTGAAGCCACTAAGTCGGTTGATTGGGAGTCTGATGTTAATATAAGCAGCCCTAGGGGTAAGGGAGTAGAAACTGAGACCCACTCCTCCATTTCCCTAGTGTTGGGTGTTCTTCCAATGAAATTAGTTGACACAAGATGCTCCAATCAGATGAGCATGACTCTTCCCCTTCCTCGCTCCAAGAATATTCTCCACTGAACTCCTACTTCATCTCCTTATAGTTGCCCGCTTCACCTCCTCATTGAGGGGCATTCCTTTCCTTCAAACACCCAATTCCAACTACCCAATCAGGCGACATTAGAGGTAAAACCATTTGCCCTCACCCATTCATGCCCTTTTTCAATGCCTACTACATCCGATAAGTCAGGTGATGTATTGCCACTCATTCGTGGCCAATCACTCGATGTTGTGCATGCTAGTCATCCAAATGACCCTTTCCATCACCCCCGACATTTCCAATTGTTCAAACCTTTCTCACCTTGCCTGACTAGGTTGCTTGTGATATGCTTACATGAATTTCATTCGTCTGACTCAGTTTTCGAGTCCCTTGACTCAATTTCTGAGTTGCTTGACACATCCTACTCAACGTTGCCACCAGCCTTTCCCAATCAACAGACTCAACATACCAGTGAATTGACTAATACTCCAACAACTACCCAAATGCCACACACTCAAGGAGGCAGTTCAGGCCAACTGTCAAAAGGTCAAGGACATAGTTTAATGCAACGAATCAACCCCTATCCTCCAAGAAGAATAAAGGAAAGGGCAAACCAAAACAAGACACACCATCCATCTCCCACTCACAATTTTCTCACCTCACTCCCACGAGCATCATTCATATTTGGAAGAGATGTGATGAGGAAAAATTGCACATGCCAGTGCTATGGAGGATGAAGACATCTACACCTGAGAGGTTGTAGCAGCTGACATAATTGCTATTGATCAATTAATCTACAACATCAACACCCAGCATGGCGCCATTTCTCTTCATGCAACCGCTTATTCTTCTTCTCTACCTAAGCAGCCTTCTCCATCTGATGGCATCTTGTGAGCCTAGCCACCTACCTTCCTACTCATTTTGCCCCTATCCTTGACAAATACAAGGCCTCGTTCACCAACGAGCATAAGAAGTGACACAAGACCATGGAGGCCATTGGAGTGCAGCTTCCCCAATGGGCATGTAAGGTCACACTCAAAGATATTAGCATTCAAGAAATAGTAGAGAAACTCACATCTCTTTCTTCCCTTTCCGAGTGTGACCTTTATTTAAGGAGCTCACGGTTGAGTTCCTAGTTAGCTTTGAGAAGCACCACAATAAAGACTATCAGTTTAGTTGCTCCTTCCACATGTTTGGTGAGGAGCAATCCACCAATAACACTGGCCTCGTCACCCTTATCCTGGATGTCAACAAGGAATGGCTAAAGAAGTGAGATGAAGGCAATCACAATTAGTACAATAAGAAGACCACGAAGAAGCAACAAATTCCAACTACGGACAGCTTCAATCCATCCTCGACATGCCACCTCAAAAGAGTGTCGATTTCAATCTCAACAAAGAAAGAGGAAGAAGAATTTTAACTTCAATATCCACGGGCTTATTACCTAAAATTTTCATGCCAATAAATTTTGGGCCAAGATCACCATCCAACTCCCTACCTTCCTGATTAGAGCAAAGGCATCCTTCAATCACAACCCAATGGTCCACTATCTACACTACGTCCTCTCCTACACCATCTTTGGTTAGGATGGTATGACTGGCATCATCACTAGTACAGGAATGGTATGTAGCATCGGTTTTTTTAAGCTTGTAGCGTCACTTAATAACCAACCCCTAAGTGGTCGTCGCTATAGAATTTGCTCTATAGCATCGGTTTTTTTGACCAAACAAAACCGACCTTACAGAGTAAACACTGACGTAAAAGGTTGTAAAAAATCTGACCCAAGTGAGAAAAAGGAGCTTGTAAGGTCGATTATTCCAAAAAAACTGACCCTGTAAACTCTCTCGGTCGACAAAATTGTCGACCGAAAATATTTCGGTCGACAAAATTGTCGAATGAGGGGTACACTAAAATGTTTATTCAATCTTTAGGGTCGGTTATTCCAAAAAAACCGACCCTATAAACTCTCTCGATTGAGAAAATTGTTGACCAAAAATATTTCAGTCGATAAAATTATCGATCGAGGGGTACACTGAAATGTTTATTCAATCTTTAGGGTCAGTTATTCCAAAAAAACTGACCCTGTAAACTCTCTCGGTCGAGAAAATTGTCGACCAAAAATATTTCATTCGATAAAATTGTCAACCGAGGGGTACACTAAAATGTTTATTCAATCTTTAGGGTCGGTTGTTCCAAAAAAATCGACCCTATAAACTCTCTAGATCGAGAAAATTGTCGATCGAAAATATTTCAGTCGACAAAATTATCGACCGAGGGGTACACTGAAATGTTTATTCAACCTTTAGGGTCGGTTTTTTACAAAAAACTGACGCTAGAAGTTATATTTTGGTCAAAAAATTTCTCAACTGAGGAGTGTACAATGAAGTGGTTATTCAATCTTTAGGGTTGATTATTTTAAAAAATCGATGCTAGAAGTTATGATTTTTTTTAAATTTCTGCAGAAACTGAAATAGAACATAAGAACAAGAAGATTCATATATTCTAGGAGAGGGGAGCATTGATGCTCAACCGTCACCATTCAAAATCACACATTCATAACAAAAATGATTCATAATCACATCATAATTTACAAAATGATAGATTGCAAGTCTGAGATGATATTAAATGTCAGATACAAAAGTAAAATGAAAGAGTACTCAAACCACATACATAAATGGAGCTGACATATTTAATCCAATGCTATATTGACTTCATTTAGAAAAGAATCTAACCACTCTTATCGGAATTCATTCAAGTCCACACGTGTATAAGGCTGAGTTCTAAAGATCTGTAACAGAAAATGCACATGCTAATATTTTATAAAATGACTACAATCACTTGTAAATTTATGATGTTATTCTTTATTATCTGACTTATAGTCTGAATGTCATCTGATGCTTGTTTTATAATAGCTTGCATATATTTCATTACATAGTAGCCACAAGCCCAATCATTATTTTGTATAGGACACTACAAATAACGAATTATACTTAATGTTAGTAAACTACTATAAATAGCAGTTGAGATAAGACTATAAGAGTTGACATATTAGAGTTGAAAATTAATACATATAAGACTAAGTAGTTGTCAAAGTAGCTACCTTGACATTTAGATGGAAAACACCCTATGCATACAAAAGAAGCAATTAATAATGTTGTTTTGAAAAGGAATTAATTCCAAGCAAACTAAATTAGAATCAATAGATAAAAAACATATTAAAATAATATCACTTCCACTCACAGATATATCTTTCCATATGAGGTCATTTTTGGCATTAGGAACATCATGCCAATTTTCTATATCTATCGCCACCTTACTGTGCACGGTCGCCCCTACGTAATTCTTGAAAGCACTAGCATGTTCCCCAACAGGTGCTCCTGTGATGTCAAACTGGACTGGCAATTTTTCCCCTTTAGCCCTGAGCTCCTGCAGCCTACGCATCAGTGTGGGACCTCTACTTTTCTTAACATCAGCACTACCATCCTCATGGTGCTCATGCTCATGCTCAGAATGTTCATCTTCACTCACCATTTTAGAACCTGCAGGTATACATCATAAAAAAAATAAGTGATAATAAAAGCACAAGTGATAAGGTATACATGATATATGATGTATATTTAAAAGATTACTTGCTTGAATGATAATAAAATAAATAATTCAAAGAATGCATGCCTCTAGTATTGGTTGAGTTGTTAGTCAAGTAAAATTCCTTCAGCATGGTCATGACGTTTATAATATTCATCGGTGTTATCTTCAACATTTACACTTGGCAAACCAACTAAGAATGGACTGGAATCATCATACTTTTCGTAGTATTCTTCTTCATTTATAGGTTCTACAGTAAACTGTCTTTTTCCATGAAGAACGACAGACCAATTTTTATTTGTCGGGTCATCAATATAGAATACTTGTTTTGCTTGGTCTGCCATGATGAATGGCTCATCTTTCTCACCAATCTTTTCAAAATTTACCAATTTGAAACCCAACTCATCCATTAAAACTCCTTTGTTGTTGTCAACCCAATTACACCTAAAGATAGGAACTCTAAAATTTGTATAGTCCAATTCCCATATGTCCTCAATGACGTCGTAATATGACATCTCAGCTTCGCGTGGTCTTTTATCTTTGGCACTAGCAAAATACAACGAACAAGCTTGAACAGTGACCCCACTATTTTGGACCACACTACTTTCATCTTGACGCTTTGTGTAGTATGAAAATCCATTTATGTCATAACCTTCATATGACATGACATCCATTTTTAGCTTAAAGGCGAGCCATTTTATGTTCTCAGCAACATTATTCGGTGATTCAGATAGTGGATTAAATACTTTCTCTTCAAACCACCTAATAAATATTTGATTATGCTCTCTTAAAAGCCACATTGAACTGGATTGCGGATGATTTCTCTTGATAAGATCATTGGGTTCTGTGATGTAGCTACTAACTTCATCGATGTTGTGTAAAATATACAAATGTGCTTGTTCCCACAACTCACGACTGATTCCTTTCACTCGTCCTCCCAGAGTTCCTTTGCCACAATAAGTTTCAATGTGATGGGAATTTTTTAGATTGCTAGAAGTTTCATTGCAATTCAAAAAATCATTACAAAAGTCGGTCACCTCCCTAGCCATGTAACCCTCAACAATACTCCCTTCAGGACGATAACGATTCTGAACATCACCTTTAAAAACACTCATGTAGCGTTCAAATAGATACATCCAGTGTAAGAAAATTGGACCCAACATCTTCACCTCCCTTGTAATATGTACTACAAGATGAACCATGATATCAAAAAATGGAGGAAAGTACATTTCAAGCTGACACATGGTAACAATTACATCTTTCTGTAATTTATCGAGAGTATTAGGATGTATCACTTTGTTGCATATTTCATTGAAGAAGAAACAGAGTCTTGTGATTGCAAACCTTACATGCTTCGGAAATATAGATCAAATAGCCACAGGTAAAATTTGTTGCATTAAGGTGTGACAAACATGAGATTTGAGACCTATCAACTTCAGATCCTTCATTGATACCAATCTATGAATATTAGAAGAGTATCTTTGTGGAACCTTAATATTATACAAGCACTCACAGAAAGTCTTTTTCTCCTTCTTTGACAAAGTGTAACAAGCTGGTGGTAAATATGTGTGGTGACCCCTGATCTCCACTGATAATTCTTTTCTTATACCCATTAATTGTAAATCTTTTCTAGATTTGATGCCATATTTAGTCTTTCATGGTATGCTCAATAGCGTACCAATGATGCTATCACAAATATTTTTTTCAACATGCATGACATCAATGCAATGTCTAATTGTCAAAGATCTCCAATAAGGAAGATCCCAGAATATTGACCTCTTCTTGTATAGAGATTTGTCACATGCGAGTGGATGACTACTTGAACTCTTTCCAAATTCATTAACAATATATTTCACCCTATCATATACAACATTTCCTGGTATAGGTTTAGGAGAACTTCGTTCCTCAGTTGACCCATTAAAGGTTTGTGTTGCCTTCGATAAGGATGCACTGGTGGGAGAAATCTCTGATGACCAAGATATATGATTTTACAACCATGTTTTAGTCTGATTGAATCAGTATTTTCCTCACAAACATGACATGTTTTGTATCCTTTTATGCTATATCCAGACAAATTTCCATAAGCTGGAAAGTCATTAATCGTGCAAAATAACATAGCACGCAAACTGAAGATCTCTTTACGTAGAGCATCATATGTCATAATACCTTCTTCCCATAGTTTTATTAGGTCATCAATTAGAGGTTGAAGGTAAACATCAATATCATTTCCATGTTGCTTGGGCCCTGATATCAATATTGACAACATCACATACTTATTTTTCATACACAACCAAGGAGGAAGATTGTATATAACAATCATAACAGGCCACGTGCTATGTTGGCTGCTTAATGTACCATAGGGATTCATTCCATCTGTACAGAGTCCAAGTCTTAAGTTTCTTAGTTCCTTACCAAATTGAGGGTATAATAAATCAATTTTCTTCCATTGTGGTGAATCAGATGCATGTCATAGGATGCCATCATCATTGGCCTTTAACTCCCCATGCCAAGACAAATTTTGCGCATCTTCTGTATTAGCAAATAAGCGTTGAAATCGTGGTATTATTGGTAGATACCACATCACCTTGGCAGGAGAGCCATTTTTAGCCTTAGCTGAATTTGTGGTCTTATACCTTGACGCACCACATTTTGGACAATTTATCAAATTACTATAGTCTTTCTGAAATAACACACAATCATTTGGACATGCATGAATCTTCTTACCCTCCATTCCCATTGGGCACATTATTTTCTTTGCTTGATATGTTGAAATTGGAAGCTCGTTGCCTTCAGGAAGAATTTCCTTTAACAAAGACAACAGTGAAGTGAAACTCTTATTGCTCCACCGGTTTTGAGCTTTAAGAGTATATAATCGCATCACAGCACTCAACCTCGTGAACTTAGTACAACCCTTATATAATGGTTTTTCAGCATCATGGACAATGTTTGCAAATAAAGAAGGTGGATCAATGGCATTGTCCCGACAACTACATAGCATCTCATCAACCATATCATCCTGAATCCGGTCATCTTGAATCGGTTCATCATTAACATTATCATCATTATCTATATCTTCTATGCCACAACTATTAGTATCGACATTTTCTGATCCATAATTAAATTTCTCTCCATGCCAATACCATTCATTATAACCTTGTATGATCCCATTGCATATGACATGATTCTTAATTTCCTCACCAGTATCAACTTTCAAATTGTTACAACAATTTCTACATGGACAATATAACCTATCTGTAGGTAGTTTCCTATGTTCCTCAGCAAATCTGATAAATTCATCAAGACCTTTGGCAAACTCTGGACTGCAACGGTTCTTGATAGACATCCAACTTCGATCCATTTTCTATATCACATTAAAATTAATTATAAAACTAACCGTTTAATATTGATACTATAATCTGTAAGTTTTTATTGATAGGAAGTTAATTACTTATATACTAAAGTGTACCACCTATCCCATTTTTTAATATGTAATCTCACTAGTAACTGTATAATGTATGTTTAGTTTTGAAGAAAATTTCAGCAGCATTTCCCCTAAGTTCTCCAAGTACACCGATGTAAATGGCAAATAACCACTCGCATATGTACCCAAAGAACAAATGAGGAAATCCTACTGAAATTTTCTACAAAACTAAACATACATTATACAGTTACATCCTAAGTGAGATTAAATATCTAAAAATAGTCCCAAACCGGGGACTATCCAAAGTTTACTCCTAATGAGTAAATTTTGAATGGGTTTCTAAGTTAATATATAAATGCATTATATTCATATTTATATATTAAGTTAAACATCATGCATCAACCCTAAAGTGTCAATCTAGGAGTACACATGTCTAATCTCGTAATAATTTCTAGAATTTATATAATGATTACATATGAAAAAATACATGTTTTTATTATTGGTTGGGTTATCAAATCATATAAAATGGAAAAACAATATAATTGTGTAGTTAAAGGATCGTAGGTCCACTCTCGGTCGACAATTAGTCGACCGAGAGCCCACCTGCGCACGACGTCCAGGTCCACTCTCAGTCGATGAATTCTCGACCGAGAGTGGACTTGGACGTTGTGCGCAGGTGGACTCTCGGTCGACAATATTGTCGACCAAGAGTGGACCTGGACACTACCATGGCAGCGGGAACGAACTCGGGAATGAGGGAAGCGGCGACCTTACTTGGAAATGGCGGCGAACTTCATGGAGGATGTGACGACCTTCACGGAGAGGCGGCGACCTTCGTGGAAGTGTGGAGAGGCGGCGACAACGAGCTCTCTTCGCCGAAAGGAGGCAAGGGCTTTGGTTGTGCGGAGAGGTGGCAAGGGCTTCACGGACACCACGATCCTCTTTGAACACGACGACGAGCTTCTTGGCAAAGGCTTTGGCGGTGCGGAAACAATGAAAAGTGATGACGTGGGAGAGAAGGAAGAGAAGGTATCGATGGCGGAATGACACAAGGAGAGAAAAAAGAAAAGGTATCGGCGTCGCGGGAGAGAAAAAGAGAACGAAATTTATGTTTCGTGGGAGAGAAAGACTAGGTTTCGGCCACTTCAAGCCCTGGGCCCGACCTGTAGCGTTGGTTAAAACAAAAAACACCGACGCTAGAGATAAGCGGTGCCCATGTCGGGTTATATAAAAACACTCAAACTCATTCTCGATCGACGAATTTGTCGACCGAGAGGTTATCGGTCGACAAATTTGTCGACCGAGGGGAGCTCTAGGGTCGGTTAAAAGTAAAAAAACTGACGCTAGAAGTGCTTATATATGCGTGAACTAAACTGGATCCAAAATTCATCTCGGTCGACAATATTGTCGACCGAGGGGCCCTCTAGGATCGGTTATAAGTAAAAAACCAACCCTAGAGGTGCTTATACACGCATGAAAGAAATCTAGCTCTCCTTCTCAGTCGACGAATTTGTCGACCGAGAGGTTATCGGTCGACAAATTCGTCGACCGAGGGGAGCTATAGGGTCGGTTAAAAGTAAAAAACTGACGCTAGAAGTGCTTATACATGCGTGAACTAAACTGGATCCAAAATTCATCTTGGTCGACAATATTATCGACCGAGGGGCCCCTCTAGGGTTGGTTATAAGGAAAAAACCGACCCTAGAGATGCTTATACACGCACGAAAGAAATCTAGCTCTCCTTCTCGGTCGACAAATTTGTCGACCGAGAGGTTATCGGTCGACAAATTTGTCGACCGAGGGGCCCTCTAGGGTCGATTATAAGGAAAAAAACTGACCCTAGAGGTGCTTATACACGCAGAAAGAAATCTGTCTCTCCTTCTCGGTCGACAAATTTTTCGACCGAGAGGTTATCGGTCAACAAATTCGTCGACCGAGGGGATCTCTAGGGTCGGTTAAAAGTAAAAAACTGATGCTAGAAGTGTTTATACATGCGTGAACTAAACTGGATCCAAAATTCATCTCGGTCGACAATATTGTCGACCGAGGGGCCCTCTAGGGTCGGTTATAAGGAAAAAACCGACCCTAGAGGTGCTTATACACGCACGAAAGAAATATGGCTCTCCTTCTCGATCGATGAATTTGTCGACCGAGAGGTTATCGGTCGACAAATTCGTCAACCGAGGGGCCCTCTAGGGTCAGTTATAAGGAAAAAACCGACCCTAGAGGTGCTTATACACGCATAAAAGAAATCTGGCTCTCCTTCTCGGTCGATGAGTTTGTCGACCAAGAGGTTATCGGTCGACAAATTCGTCGACCGATGGGAGCTCTAGGGTCGGTTAAAAATAAAAAACCGACGCTAGAAGTGCTTATACATGCGTGAACTAAACTGGATCCAAAATTCATCTCAGTCGACAATATTGTCGGCCGAGAGGCCCTCTAGGGTTGGTTATAAGGAAAAAACTGACCCTAGAGGTGCTTATACATGCACGAAGGAAATCTGGCTCTCCTTCTCGGTCGACAAATTTGTCAACTGAGAGGTTATCGGTCGACAAATTCGTCAACTGAGTGGAGCTCTAGGGTCAGTTAAAAGTAAAAAAACTGACGCTATAGGTGCTTATACATGGCGAAGGCAAACTGGATACTATAATCAACTCGGTCGATAATATTGTCGACCGAAAAGATCTCTAGGGTCAGTTAAAAGGAAAAAACAAACCCTAGAGGTGCTTATACATGAATGAAGGCAAACTGGATCCAAGATGTCTTCCGCTTTTTTTGTAGACATATAAGGTCGGTATTTGGAAAAACCGACCCTATAGATCGAGGCGCGAAGCCAAAATTGAGCAAATTTTTGATGCGGGAAACTGTAATTGGCTTTCTAATCCAATTTTCTATAAGGTCGCTTATTTTATGAAAACCGACCCTATAGAGATACACTATAAGGTCGTTTATTTTAAGAAAAGTGACCCAAGTGGTCTTAAGTGGTGCACGCATTTTTTATAGACATATAAGGTCAGTTATTTAGAAAACCGACCCTATAGAGTTACACTACAAGGTCTATTTTTTTTAAGAAAACTGACCCAAGAGGTCTTAAGTGGTGCTCGCATTTTTTGTAGACATATAAGGTCAGTTATTTGGAAAAACTAACCCTATAGGTAGTGACGTTATAACCCATTTATGTACTAGTGCATCACCACTGTTTCCCTCTACTACTTCTGGTGCACGTTGAACAACGAGCCATTAAATTAGGGGAGCACACTCATTTATCATCTACATATCCAGTAGCAAAGAAACACTAGTTCCCCCTTTTCCTAAGGTGGGGTCATCACATCTCTCTCTTCCTACTTTGGCTACCTCTCATCCCATTCACAATGCTCATGAAATTTAAGCCATTTTACTTGATTGACATCAAGTACTTGGTGAGTGTTATGTTCATCAAGATGGCCATGGAGGACGACATCTACTTCTAGTAATTTCTAGACAACCCTACCATGCTTGTGTTGCCCACTCACGTCTACTTCACGACAACCAACTTCATCTACAATCTTTATGATCTGAACACACATATCTAGCATTAAATGAGGGAGCACCCACTATTGATGGTAAGGTTCCTAAGACTTCGTCTGGGAGATGTAGTTATTCCATGGAAGCAGACGATGAGGAGACATGTCATTCTCCACCACCTATGAGACGTCACACAAAGTGACATGTTCCAGATGGTGTAGGGCCATCTAGGTCCTTTGCTTTTATGGAGATAAAATAATAACTAGACCACACTGACACCACTTAGACCCACATGGAGTGCAAGCACAATGCCAAGGCAACCATCTCAACCATAGGTATCTGATGCATCGGGTTAATGACTAGTGGCATGTTGGTAGGGGAGAAAACACTCAGACCCAGACCTACTATGAGGATTATGGTCTAGGCCCGACCTATCCTTCCATTGCCTATTGATATTGGGGACATCAATAGACTAAGCCCCCTCCCAACAAGGAGCCTTCAGTCATCCACTAGGTAGGATTGGTCTGACCAACCATTCTAGGATTACTTTTAGGCCCATCCCTCACCTTCACATCACCAGAAGCCACCACCATTGGGTTAGCAAGGCAATTTGTGGCCATTATATTAGTTCTATTCCGCTCCATTCTAGACCTAGAGTTTTCTCAGGGTGAGCAAATTTCTATGTTTGGGTTGGAGGGTTGATGGTACATATCTACTCCACCCACTCTGTCTTCATCTATTTTTCAGTATTAGACTACACATATTTCTTTTTCCAATTATTTTTCAAAATTTTCTTATTCAACTTAATTGTAATCAGTCATTAACTAATTGGCATAAATTCAATTTCTTGTTATCTTTTTTTGTTATGCATCATCCATCAATGTACCTAATTAAATGAAGTGAATCTTTTTGCAATTAACATTTGTCATGAACTGCCAAGTCTAAAACCCATTTGTCACCAGTGATCTCAATTAACATCATTCCTTGGAAAATACAACATGTCATACGGGATTGAGAGGAATGAAATGCAACATGTCTCTTAATGATAATCATAACATATTGAGGAAATGTCATTATGCTACAAGTCACATGATGTAGTTGACTTGGTTGTAGGGATTATTGTAATGTTATGAGTTCCATTATATGAGATATACAACCTAAACCCAATATTACACTTATTCCACCATCTTCTTACCCCATCATCTACCATAATAATAAAAAAATGTGCCAAACTCCAAGTCTGGGGTGGCACAACCCCTCCCTCCACTTTGATTCTTCCATACCCCTCTCTTGTAGAAGGGGTATATCATGAATAAAAGATGCCAAAATGCACACCAAAAAGCAAAAATGAAATCAATGTCATTGCAACAATAAAAAGAAATCTCGAAATGAATAGAGGAGAGAATCACATTCTTCCTTCCATGCCCCCAATTCAATCCATTTTCAACCCAAGGGCAGCAATATAACCCCAAAACATTCCCTCCACTGCTAAACTCTATTCTTGTGCAAATCTCATATAAATATGCAAAAAATTTTGAAGCATAAGTGATATTATGATTGTGACTTTGTAAGTTTTCATAAAAAAGCTTGTTTGTGCAAAGTCAGGACAGTGAATTTGCAGTTGCATTTTGTGATCCAGGGAATCAACCATATTGGGTCGTGGGGACCAAATGATGTAATAAAGAGAGGATGAATAACTGGTAGTATTGTTTGGAAATTTGATTTTATTCTATGTTTCTTGAGGACGAGCAACATTCAAGTCTAGGCTGTTTTGATGAATGCATATTCATCACACTTTCATTGCACATTCTAGACTAGCTTTGCTCGTTTCAAGTAGTTAATTCTTGTTAGTTTGCTTTGTTTTGTTATTTTTCTTTTGATCTCAAATTGTTAGGATTTTGATAAAATTTCTCACTCTTATGTAGGGAAAAGCACCACCCAAATCTAAAGCATGATAGAGGTGCGTCCCCTTTTCAATGGTTCAAGTTTAGGAGAAATTGGAGGGATCAATGAAGCATATCAGTAATATCAATTGAGCCACTTAAGCAACTAGATTCCCCATTCATCCCATTGTTTTGAGCAACCCAATATGCCTCCCAAGTGTAAGCCACTCACCCAACTCACTTCACTAGTCAGCTCATTGGAATACAGTTTTGGTTTCTATCCAGTAGTAAAGCACACGAGACTTGGTGACACACCACTCGGCCAATTGGAATTCACTCTCAATTGCCTCCCAAGTTAGTAGTCATCAATATTTTTTGGAGGCTTTCCAGTCAGCCAAATCATCTCACCAGTCGGGCAATTCACTTGTAGCACAGTGCCCAAAAGAGGAGAAGATTTTTTGTCTCACTTCACCTATCATCTGATTGGCATATGATCCCAATTGGCCCTTAAAGTCAATAACAATAAGCTTTTTGGGCATCTTGCTAGTCAGACAACTCATGTTCCAATATGAGGACACAAATTTTCTCCAAAAGACTCGCCAAAGTCCATTTGGATGACCCGACATCCCAATATCTTGACTGGAAGTCTAGGAGACGTGCCACTTAAAGGCCCACTTGGCTAACTAGTGATTCCAGTCGAGCACCTGACATGGTAGATCAGGCACAAAAAACACAAGCATCAGTCCAACTATGGGTTCGGAGCCATCCATATAAAAGAATAGTTAGACATGATATTAAATGGGTCATCCACACTCAGTCCCAACTTGGTTTTAGGAGAGAGAGGTAAATAAAAGAGAGGGAACATAATCCTTTTCACGAAATTTGTTGGACATATTGTTGCTTGAGTGTATATTTGTATTCAGAGACCACTCACTTTAATCTTCACTATCTTCAATGACATGCTTTCTTCTCTCCTTTTTTGTATTCGTGCTTTCTCCATGGATATGAGTGACCATGATCCATTGCTTGGGCATGGGAGTATCCCCATAGCTATATTTGTTCTAGTTTTATCAAATTTAGTGATTCGTATAATTAGATTATTCTTTATTTGTTTATTGCTTTCTCTTTGAACTAATCATTAAATTTTCACGTAGATATAATCCCAAGTGTAAAGATACCAAAATGTAGGGTTGGATCCTCAAATGAATGCATGGAACTCTATATGAGATCATGGAAGGGGTTCTAGAGGATTATTGGGTAATGATATGTAGGTAACATGACCTCAAACCCATAGTGAATTTGATACATGTGCCAATTTGTGTTCTAAAAAGAGACATATTCACACAGTCCTAGTCTAATTAGCCATATTTGCTAAGTTGTAATAGTTAGTATAATTATGTAGGTGATGGTGGTGGAACCCATATGTCTAGTTTCTCTTAAACATTGTTTTCTGTCTAAAATTCAATCACTTTCTCTACCTTGCAATCTTTAGTCTAACATTAGTTAATCAACTCCTTCAACAATTGGTTATAAAATATATTTTTTATAACTAGGTTGTAAGAGATTTCTTAATCAAGCTGTCCTTTAGGTTTGACCCTTCATCTATCCTATGACTAGACTTGTCTTCTTATGTGTGAGTGATATCCTACTAGGAAAAATGATTAAAACCTAGGATTATTTTATCTTAGGGAATTTATTGTGTGATAAAACTCACATCAATGATGAGGGGGATATGAACAATGACATTGACAACCAGGTCATGTGGAGATAGATGAATCAGCAGAGGATCTTGATGGTGTTGAGGAATCCCTCAAGCCCAGTGGATCTATCATGACCTAGGATGATCAGGAAGGTGATAGTTTGCAAAACCATCCTATGGGTACAAGGAATGATGAGGAAACTATTTTGGATCTGAGAATGCAGTATTGATCCATGAGGGATAGGATACATAGATCGAGTATACCCCATCAACTTGTAGAGCCTCAACCAGGAGTTGCATAATGTAAATAGGCTGCCAATGAAGCTACGTGCATGGAACATGTGAGGAGCATCTTGGTCTTACAATAAAATTAGATTAATGAGTATCATAGGTGAACCCAAAACATCGACCAAAATTTTTGTTAAGACTGGGATCAAAAGAGAATCATCATAAAATAGAAGTGATTTATTTCCTATAGGATTGGGTTTCACTTCTAATACTGATAATGTGGAAGGTGGATGAAGTATGTGGTCTGGGATCTGGAGGTGTGGGATGTTCAATTGATACACTCAATGGATTAGACGATTACAATGAGCTGCATCAATAATGGGGGTTTTCACTACGTGACCTCTGTGGTCTATGGACTCATTTTAGAGGTGTTGCACCATAGACTTTGGCAGTTATTGAGACAAACCACTCACCCAGAACTGCCTCAACATGTCATTGGAGACCATCCACCTATGACAAGTTTGGGAGAAGATTGAGAGTCTCCCAATTCCTCATTCTATGGTCAGTAGATTCAATGAGGCTATTGATGCATCACACTTGAGGAGCTAAATATGAAAGGGTATACTACTACCTGGCACAATAAAAGGTGTTTGTTAAGTGCATATCTAGTAACTTAGATAGGGCCTTTGTTAATAGTACTCAGTTGGAAACTTTTTCCCATTAATTCCATATATCTAGGTCCACATTCAAACAATGACCGTGCATGGATGTTTCTTGAACTTCATGCTTCTAATATTCCTTCTCATCCTTTCCATTTCTTGAAACATTGGATTAGTTGGACCTATTTTGTTGTTGTCATCAACAAGGTATGGGAGAACCCTATAGAGGGGAACCCCCTTTTCAAAGTCATGGGGAATCTAAAAAGAATTAAAATACTTGCACAACCTTTGCAACCTTATTCATCTGGTTAAAAAGGTGTATGATGAAGCAACCAAGGCTATGGGAGTGACTCCTTCCTACCCTAAGATGATGTTTAGGGATATTAAAGCTATGGAGAGGGTATTACAACTCGAAAATGCTAAAGAATATATATGTGGAAAGAAGTAGAACAAAATGGGTGTGTGATCGAACACCAAAGCCTACCATGATAAAATGAGAAAGACTAATATGAGGTACCATATCCATTGCCTCATTGATATGAGGGGTGGTCAATTGATGAGCTAGACATGGTTGCTGATGAAACTATTATTTTATTCACGGATTTGTACAATTAGAGTATGCTTACTGGTTGGTATTCTCTAATTGATGTTAAGGTGACAGTTGAGATGAACATGATCCTCATTAAAACAACACTGGATGATGATATCTAGGCAACTATTTTCTATAGTGGATCATATAAGGCCCCAAAGCCTCACAAATTCAATGTGAAGTTTTTCTATTTGTTTTGGTAGGTTATTAAAGATGCCCCAAAGCCTCACAAATTCACTGTAAAAAATTTCTAATTGTTTTGGGAGGTTATTAAAATGACATTTTATTGTGCGGTTTGATGGTTTCTTTTGGTAGGATGCGTGGTTTTCTAGGCTAATTGGGCCTTTATAGGTCTTATTTCTAACAAATTATGGTTCTTTGATATCCAATTTTAGGCCTCTATTCTTCTTCTCATTCATATATAACATCATAACCAAGAAATTATCTTAAAGGTTGAAAGACATTCTACCTAGAATTTTTTTAATCCCAGACAACCTTTATGCTGGGAAGATACATATCGAATAGTGCACTTCTTGTGGCTGAATTTCTTATGGAGTTCAGTGCGAAGAATACAACAAGGAAGACTTGTACTAAATTGGATGTTTCAAAGGCGTATGACCATTGTAGGTGGCATGTGTTGTGCGACACTATGAGGTCACGCATTTTTTTCAAGATATGGATCTCTATCACTAAGAAATGTGTGGAGGCTATGTTATTTTCAATCTTGGGTAATGGCACTCCTTGAGTCTTATCCAAAGCAAGTAATGGCCTACAACATGGGATCTACTCTCCCCTGTTGTTCACTATATTCATGGAAGGCCTCTTACATATTATTAGGCAAGATGAGTATGGGAGTTGATTAAACCTTTTAAAGTGCATGGGATTGATGTTTTGTCCTACATGATCTTTGCAGATGATATTTTGCTCTTCATTGTAGGTCAGGGCAAATACATGAGAGGCATCTGGAAAGTCCTTAAGAGTTTCATCATTTGAGTGGACTATTTGTTAGAGATCTAAAATCAAAAGTTTTCTCTTTTATATTCTGTGATTCTCATAGGGGTGTATCAAGGAGGTTTTAGGCCTACAGTAAGGTATCTTCCCCACATTATACCTTGGCATACAAATTTTAGGTGGATAAGATAAAGGGGTTGATTATGATGTATGCATTGATAATCTAAGGAACACATTAGATAAATGGTCGGGCATCAACCTACCTATGGCCAGAAAATCGATTCTTATAAGAGTTGTTCTTACCAACAAACTACATTTCTAGAGTAGACAAGCCTAATTAACCTTTTTTGTTTTACAAAAGATCAATTCCATTATGGGAAGCTTCTTGTGGGATGGGAATGGATCTTCCATATCATGGGAAAAGGTGGCTAGACCCTATCATGGGGGTTGACTCAAAATAAAGTATAAAATCATGGTTGTGACCTTGACTATGGATAGAAGAATTGATAAGTTCTTGAGAGCCCAACTCTACCTGGGTTAGATGGATGAATGGATGGTATGGGGAGCTTCTACTAGAACATTATTCTAAGAGGGTAGACATTTCTCAAGCAGGAAGGGCACAGTTGTAAAGGATCTAAGTGTTGAATATTGGATGAATGGAAACTAATGGATGTTAGTGAATGAGTTAGTTTTGAGGTGCCACGTGAATCTTAATTTCCATCAGGTTCCTTGGGACCCCATGTTATGGCATAAAGATCATGATCCCAAGTGGAGTTTTTGTTCATATATAGATCTTATGGGGAGGCTTATGAGTTTTTCCAGGTTGTTAAAATGGGGGTTGAACCCCATCCCTCTCTACCTATTCTGCAACAAAATAGATTTAAATTCATGTTCATCTGTTGTTTGGTTGTAATTATTCCAAATACATTTGAACAAGGGCCATCTTAAAATGCATTGGGGGGGGGGCTTTTGTTGATGATCTGGATTTGATGGTGCCATGTATTTTAGACAAGACCCCTTGTGATGTGGGTTCGAGATCTTTTGAGGGACCAATTTGCTAGGATGTTATTTTCCATGTTTGAAGCGAGAGAAATAAGAAGTTACATGGAAAAGGGGTGGGACCCCTATCCCTTTTTTATCGCATTGTAGATAGGATGAAATTATGGTTGTTTAGATCAAAATTCAAGGCTTTTAGTGGGCTTAAACATATTGTGTTAAGTATGTGGGGTTGAAATGACCCAACACTATGATATACATGAGTCGGTTGATCCATATACTTTCCTTTTTTTGTTGAAGTAATATTTTAATCGATCCAAACAAAAGAGTTGAAGAAAAATCATGTGAAGAATATATGATACATAACATCATTGTCCTTGGACCATATGGTAAGTTAACTCTTTCAACTTGACTTGATTCCCTTCCTTTAAATCTTAAAGAGTTCATCCACATACTGACACGACTAGAATCCACTAACCAGGGTTAGGGCCCGCCAAGTAGGGATTACTACTAACCATCAACTTTTAAACCACTTACAAAAAACTAGCCTTATCTTTTTTCCTCAGATATGTTGTAACATCACTTACTAAACGATAACGTCTCATTTAAGCATAACATTAAAGGATACAACAAAGTTCAACAATTACATAGAATAAAGAGTTTCACACTATATATAGATTATGCACACTACATTACAATTGCTCTCTATTCTCACTCTCTCATTCCCAAGTTTGTAATCTCAAGACCACATCTACAACTGGAATTTCCACATTTGACTCTCGGCAGCTAATGGGAGCAGTCAGATATCTCAGACTCCGCCTCTCAACCTGGGTACTTAGGCAGGGAGTTAAAGCCCTTAGGCATTTTGTGCACCATTGGACCTAGCAAAGATGTCCACTAATTTCCACAACTCATAACTCAGGTACCACCATCATCCCCCAATTGGTATTGGATACCAATCATTGAAGGATTCCACCCTTGTTGGACTAGACCCTTGCACCCTACTGGTGCACTCTGACTTACCTTGACCTACGTGAGACCTCCAATTGGGAAGCACATTTCCTCCTTACAACGTAGGCCTCCTGTGAGGATTCTACAGTATCCATGGCATCTAACGTCCAATGATATTTAGTTGATTTTAACAAAATTCATCGTCATAACTGATGATTATCCTATTTTGATAATTGAGCATCTCGTATTAAGCCAAAAAAATGATGTGGCAATTTTCACAATTCTCATAAACCTCAGTTCGTCTCTTTAGTTATGAATTAGGACATCTGGATTCCTCAATGCCTCTATTTACCAATTCATCACATGTTGTTCATAAAAACTCACACATAAACTTTTGATATGATATTACATCATTGATGTATGATTAATAAAGAATTTCAACTACTAAAAATCACTTTAAATATTTACCAAATCCATCACAATTATCATAGATCAAGATTTAAATACTGGAAAGCTATTATTTGATTTTGTATATTGTAAATTTGGTTTAGGAGGTGTTTTTCCACTCACAAATAATGTCAAAAATCACTCATCTTAGTTTGTCCACCAACCAAGCTTGGATCTTGGCTCACACGAACTAGAATCTCATCTCAAGCCATGAGATCTCCTCACAAATAGGCTTCCAGTGAGAAAACAAGCTCAAAAAAATGTTGTTTGGAAGTAGAAGAATAAGAATGAAGGTTACTCGAAACCTTTGGTTGATGAAAATGGGAGTTTCTAGAAAGGGAACACAAAGAGAAGGAAGGATCGTTGATTAAAAACCACTTACCAAATCAAATATATGATGAAACCTTTGATTTCTTCCGTTCTTTGTGTACTTCCCCTAAAATCACTTAGAAATCACCTTCTAGATCTTCTTTTCATAGGACAAATCAAAGTTCTAACGCACTTCGTTTTGTTGAAAACGGATATGCATAGCCCAAATTACGATCATTTTACGATTGGCTATCATGGGTCGTGATTCTCGATGGTCGTTTGGCTTTAGGTCATTGGGTTTTGGGTAACTGGGATTGGGTCAATGGGTTTTGGGTCGTTGAGTTTTGGGTTGCTGGGTTTTGGGTCACTGAGTTTTGGGTCACTGAAAAAGCCATTTCTCGGCAGTCTTTGAGAAACTATATATGTTACTAAAAAGGCCATAACTCACTCATTTTAACTCTGATTTGGCTCATTATTTTTGTATTGGATTTTTAATTGAATTGTCTACAATCCTATTATATTAGTTCGATAATATTCTCAAATAAAAATTATATATTAATTATTTTGTCATGTATCATTAATTCTCCTCCCACATGTATGTATGGGCTAATCCTTTATCAACTAAAACATTGAATCTTGTGGTATGCTTAAGGCATGGTTATGAGTTATTCATACAAGTATTTGATATTACCAAAGTTAATACAAAGCACAAGGTACTATATTACTAATAAAACACAACAAGCATTAAAGTTATCTTAAATCCATAGAATTACCACCAAAGTTAGAAGAGGGTTGTAACAATTTTCCTCCTCTAATAAGAATGTTGTCTCAAAATTCCTATTAGAGGAAAGGATACTTGTTATACATCTATGAATATACTCCCCTGGTAGTTTATTATATACCATGGTTCCTCCAAAGAACTTCCACTAGGGGTATCTCCCTCTTTTTAAGCTTCTGGATTATGCAATCTAGAATTTGAGTTGGTCCTTTAACATATGAGATATCCTCTCTTAATTATACATGATCTGGGTCTATGATCTTTTCTATACTAGGATGACACTTTTTCAACATAGATACATGAAACACATCATGTAAATTGGTCAACTCTAAAGGCAACTCAAGTTTATATGCAACTTGTCCAATTCTCTGAATGAATAGATAGGGACCCATGTATCTATGAGTTAGTTTGCCTCTCTTTCCAAACCTTAGCACACCTTTACATGGTGAAACTTTCAAATAAACTTCATCTCCAACCTCAAACTGAAGTGGCCTATGCCTTTTCTCCGCACTACGCCTTTTCTCCGCATAACTTTTTTGCTTGTCCTGAGCATCCTTCAACTATTGTCTGATCACAGATATATTTTCTATTGTTTCTTGTACCAACTCTGGACCTACAATTTGCCTTTCTCCCACTTCATACCAAAAAATAGGAGATATACACTTTCTCCCATATAGAGATTCATAAGGGAGCAGACCAAAGATTGAATGATGATTGTTGTTATAGGAAAACTCCATAAGACTGAGATGATCATCCCAACTGCCACTAAATTGCAAAACAAATTCTCTCAGCATATCCTCTAGGGTCTGAACTATCTTCTCTGATTGTCCATCTGTCTATGGATGAAATGTTTTGCTAAACTTCAGCATTGTTCCCAAGGAATGTTGCAACTAATTCCAGAACCTAGATGTGCATATATTATAGAAACGGGTATCATGTGCATTCTGACTATCTCATCTATATAGACTTTGACTAACTTTGGTGTATCCCATGTTTTCTTAACTGGTAGACAGTGAGAAGACCTTGTTAGCCTATCTACTACTGCCCATACAAAATCAAAACCACATGGTGTCCTAGGTAATCCAACCACAAAATCTATAGTAATATGCTCCCACTTCCATTCAGGAATAGGAAGTGATTGTAAAGTACCTACAAGCTTCTGATGTTCAACCTTAACTTGTTGACATGCACCACACCTGGCTCCATACTCAGCCACATCCTTCTTCATACCTGACCACCAATACAATTCCTTAAGGTTTCTATACATCTTTGTATTTCCTAGATGCATTGCATACATAGAAGAGTGAGCTTCCTCAAGAATGTGTTTCTTTAACTTAGTTTCATTTGGCACACACAATATATCATGTTGATACAACAATCCGTCATTTGAATATCTAAACTCTTTTCTCTTTCCTTTTCATATCATGCATGAGTTGTTGCAATTTTCTATCACTATGTTGAAGCTCCTTGATCTGATCAGAAAGTGTAGGTCTAACCTAAACCTGTGCAATCAGTCCACCTTATTCAGACACATTCAAATCCAAATGCATCTCTCTCATTTTAACTAACAAGTATCTCTTTACACATGCCATAGAAAACATTTCTATATACAATGTTGACTTCTTGCTCAGAGCATATGCCACAACATTGGCTTTTTAAGGGAGATAATCATTAGTGCCATCCTTTATAAGCTCCAACCATTTGTGTTAACTCAGGTTGAGATCCCTTTGTGAGAAAATGTACTTCAAACTCTTACTACCAGTAAAGACCTGACATGATTCACCATAGAGATAATGGCATGATGTCTTTAAGTCATGTACTACTGCTTCCAACTCAAGATCATGTGTAGGATAATTCTCTTCATTCTTCTTAAGTTGTCTAAAAGCATAGGCCACCACCTTCCCTTCTTGCATAAGAACACATTTCAAACCTCTCATGGATGCATCATAGAAAACCACATAACCTTTATCTGCCTCTGGTAAAATCAAGATCAATGATGTGGTTAACTTCTTCTTTAATGTTTGAAAACTTTTCTCACATGATTCAGACCAAAAAAAAGGTGTATCATTCCTTATTAATCATGTACGAGGTGTTTTCATTGCACTAAAGTTTCTTATAAACCTCCTATAATATCCAGCTAACCCTATAAAACTTCTGATCTCAATAGGAGTCATAGGTTTCTCCCACTAAAGAATAGATTCCACCTTCTGAGGGTCAACACTGACTCCTTCTCCTGATATGACTTGTCCAATAAAAGATACTTCAGCCAACTAGAATTCAGATTTGTTGAACTTAGCATAAAGTTGATGTTGCCTTAACAATTGCAGGGCTATCCTAAAATGTTTCTCATATTGTTTTGCATATCTTGAATATATAAGAACATCGTCTATAAATACTACAATGAACTGATCTAGATACATTTTGAAAACCTTATTCATCATGTCCATAAAGGTTTTAGGAGTATTCGTCAGTTCAAAAGACATGATTTCAAACTCGTAATGCCCATACCTCGTTCTGAATGCTGACTTTGGTAAATCATATGCCTTTATTCTTAACTGATGATACCCTGATAAGGTCTAACTTTGAAAGGATTGTTTCTTCACTTAGTTGATCAAACAAGTCATCAATTCTAAGTAGAGGATATTTATTCTTAATGGTTGTCTTATTAAATTGCCTATAGTATATGCATAACCACATGGCTCCATCCTTTTTCTTCACAAAAAGTATTGGAGCTCCCAAAGGTGATGTACGAGGTTGAATAAATCTCTTTTCCAATAACTCTTGTAATTGATTTTTAAATCCTTTAACTCTATAGGTTCCATTCTATAGACAGGTAATTCTATTGGGTGGACACCAGATAAAATCTATATCTCAAAGTCAGTATCTCTTTCAGGTGGTAAACCTGGTAACTCATCGGGAAAACATATGGAAACTCACATACTACTGGAACATTTATTATACTCACTATTCTTTTCTCTGCCCTAGCTTCCAGCACATGTGCTAAAAAGGCCTCACACCCCTTTCTCATCATCCTATCAACTACAACAGTTGATGCTATACATATGGGTAATACTTTTCTTTCTTCATTAAAGACACATGAAAAACCACCTTGTTGAAAGATAGATTCTTTCTTCCAACAATCTAACCGGACATTATATGCCTCAAGGAAGTCCATACCCAAAATCATTGAAAAGGATTAATATCTAAGGGTATGAGATCAACTGCTATTGTATACCTACTAAAACTAATAGACATCCAGGTCATACTTATGTCAAAACTGGTGATTCACCTAATGGAACTCTTAACAACAATTAATAAGATAAATCCCAGGTTAAAATATTTAATCCACTAACTACCTATCTTTGAATGAAAGAATGTGTAGCACCATGATCTATCAATATTGTAACAAAAATGTTGTTAAAGAGAGCATCTCACATGTCACAACTTTGGGAGAGACCACACCTTCAGATCGTGTCATTGAGAAAAAGCATCTTGTAGCTCTCCCTCTTCCATGTGGTCCTTGTTGTCCACTACTAGCACTAGGTGCTCCGCCTCTAGAACCTGAAATCACTAAAGAACTTGCCCCTCTAACTGGAGCCTGCCTCTGTGGAGTCTAAAACTGTAACTGTGAACTTTGTTCTAAAATATGTTGAAGCTTTGGACAGTCCCTTTTTATGTGTTCTATTTGTCCAGAGTGATAGTCACTAGTACATAACCGACCTTTAATGTCGGTTATTTAAGGCCTTTAGTGTCGGTTTCTAAGTGACACCTATGTGGGCGATGCTAAAAGCCAACCGTTACGCGTCAGTTTAAAAACCGACGCCAAAACCCTTCGCGCGCCACCGAAAACGCGCCAGCAGGGGACTATAGGCGTCGGTTATTAGATAAGAAACCGACGCCATATACCTTCGCGCCACAGAAAGGGCGCCATCTGGGACTATCAGCGTCGGTTATTTGATAAGAAACCGACGTCATATCACTCCCAGCACGGCCGTGGTGTCTGGTCCGCTGCCACGGCCGTGTTGGCCAGCACGGCCGTGGTGTTAAGGAAATAGATGTCGGTTATGAGTAGAAACTGACACTGTAACCGACGTCATATCACTCCCAGCACGGCCGTGGTGTCTGGTCCGCTGCCACGGCCGTGCTGGCCAGCACGGCCGTGGTGTTAAGGAAATAGACGTCGGTTACGAGTAGAAACCGACACTGTAACTATGTGGCGTCAGTTTTATACAAATAACTGACGCCTATTGTTTTTTTCTGTCAGTCTACGGACCTGCTGTATGGCTGGTCACAGGATGAGAAACCTGCAGTTCAGTTATGAACTGCAGGTTTTACGACATCCATTGATATCAGCCAACAACAGGCCATAAACTTGCAAAATTAACAACAAAAATATTCACACATTTAGCAACCTGCAGTTCCATTTGATTTTCACACATTTAGAAACATTCATGTAGCTAGCAATCTGTAGTTCTATTCATTTTCACATTCACACATGTAGAAACATTCATATAGCAACCAACAATTTCATTCATTTTCACTCAGACACATGTAGAAACATCCATACATGTAGAAACATTCACACATATATTATAATTCATAAATTCATTTACAAAATATAATTCTTTAGTCATTATTCGCTATCAACATCCCAATTATATGTTAAAACTCCCACTACTTGTATGGTTGTTGCCCATTCTTCTCTTACTTCATTTAATTTTCCCGTCGTATAGGGAGCATGTACATCTGGTAAGGCATTTCCTGTAGTGTGGTCAGTTTTAAACACCTGTAAAGAGAATGATGTATATATATAATTAATGAGCTATAAATAAGATTGATATATTTCATATTATCTAATGAGACTATATAATACCTCAGGAATAGTATCGATGTCCACTGCGGCATATTTGATAATCATGTGCATAAATCGCATCACATAGTATGCACATGCCCATCCGTTGTCTTGTGTAGCACACTATAAATTCAAACATACAAAATATTAAAAAATACAACTAATTAAGCATTGTTCACATAAATAATATATACATATATTGCAGTCAGGAACTTACTTTCACGTTCTTCCAAATTATTGGCTGGTTCTTTTTCGTGGGGACCTTTCCTCCAGCCTTTTTGAACTCATCTAAACCCCTACATGTTAATGTAACATAGTACATTGCATAATTAAATAGTAATATAATAACATATGTTAACGGATATGAAAATGAAATATTTCTCACCGGAATAATGTCATTTTCATTATGTGTCCATATTTTGAATTCAATTTACTCCCCTTAGGATCTAGATAATAGACAGTGAACATCTCGGGGACAATAACTAATAACTCCCAATGCATACCACTAGAGGTAAAAAAGTTCAAAATTAATAACTCAAAATCCACAATAAAAATGTAATTTTCTTAAGTCCAAATTATAATAAGCAAAGTAAACTTACTCTACATTGAATGGAGCTATTATCACCGTCTTCTTATTTTGAGAAAAATTTGTAAAAGCCTCACATTAGTATTGTTGAACTGACAGAGGGTCTTTAGCTACTAGACTAATCAAAGATGGAATCAAAAATCCTACATGTTTGAATGCAAAATCTGCACATATCTTATCTAAGTAGCTGCAAAATATGTATTAATTATGCATGCATTAATAAATAAGAAACCAAATCACCAGATCCTACACAAGGTATATGGATGTATAAAGAAGATCTCACCTTATCCATAGCTCTATCACAGATGTATTTAGCAAATCATATTGAAACAACTCCAAAATATCTTGTATAAATAGTTTGCTTTCATATGATTGACCTGCAACATCTGAATCTATAGAAATAGTTATAGGGCAATTTATATCATGTTCGCCTAACCATATTTCCATACCCCTACAGTTAGGACCTAACGGGACAGGTAGGTCATGTGGAACCCAACTAGGTAATGTAGGAGGTGGAAGTGGAGGCCTAGATGTTGTGGATGTCTTCTTTTTAACCTGTATATATATATAATTTCATATCAACTGACATCATATACACACACTAACAATTTAACGTAATGTAAATTTACCATACAGTTTCAGTAAAGAGGACATCTGCTTTTAGCCACAATATCACTCCGCCTTCTGCCTCGCCAAGCGTTTCATAATCTGTGTGGGCATATGGCAATGGAAGATCCATCTACTTGGAGAATATATGTACCGGGCTCACACGAATCCAACCAGCTGGTAATGGAGACCCGTGAAACATTTCCCCTGGTAGGGATGGGTAAGCCGACGCCTCTGTAACGACATATTCTTTACTTTTTAGACGGCATGGATTCAACCCCTACAAATTTTTGTGTAAAGAATGTTATATACATATATACATATCATCTTTTTTTGAAACGACTAGAATTTCATATATATACATATCATCTTGAATTAAAAAAACTAGTTACTATGTCATAAAAATACTTACAGTGGATGTGCTAGGTGGTGGGTCTACAGGATTACTCCCAACCTCTGCATGCCACTTTTTTAGTGCTTCTTCGGGTTTCCTATCAACTAGCTTATCTACCTATACATGGATAAAAGAAACGTCAGCTTCTAATTATTGAATTCTCTTTTACAGTAACATTATAAAGAAAGAATATGTTACCTCTTCTTGTGAAAGTCCCACTTTTGGGACATATTTGCGCTGGGATGGCCCAAAAAAAGCTTTGATGCCCACACCAGCGCCTGCAGCCCTAACACGTCCAGGATGCTCTGGGTTACCCAGAACAACTGTCAATTCATCCCTTGTGCCCACATGGATGAACTTGCCTTGTTTCCTCAGCTCGTGCAGCTCCCGCTATTGCAGCCGCCTCAGTAGTTGTGGGCTTCCTTATTTCTCCCTTCTTATTTTGCCTCCCAGCTATCCAGACATCATGGTGAGGCAGAGGTGTGCTACCTATAGTAGAGGACTCCTGAGTAGCAGCAGACTGAGCAGTAGCCTCAGACTGTAGTCTTTGGCGAATGCCTACATACCCCTTTGGACCCATTGTGTGGTCATGCACATTCAGTGCACGCCTTGATTTTTGTGCCTCATTGAGGGCCTTGTTAGTATGCACATTAATGATTTGGTTAGTAACAGTAAATGTTAATCTTGAATAGGTGAATACAACATATATTAATGAGATTGGGACTGACGCCTAATACCTTGAATTCATCAGTTTGTCTTGAAGCAACAAACGCGTCTCATTCTTCTTTGTCCAGGAAGTTCCACTGTTCAGTGGCTGTCTTCTTCCTCTTGTCACCTTCTTTTATGTATTCTCAGGTGAGATTTGTCCTATAGTTCCGTAGGACTCTCCCACAGCATTGCATCACGCATTTACGATGTAGCTTTTCATCCAATTCAAATATACTCTGCAAAATAGAATTGCTATTAACTAGTATCCAACAAATTAGTAATCTACAAAATAGAATTGTAAATTAATAATAACTCATGCATAAATCCTTCCATATTACTTTTTTCTTCTCCTTAGGAACTTTATGCCAAGAATCTATCTTACAACCGCAATGGCTACGAGTAACATACCCAAGATATGAAACAAACGAATTGCGATTCACACCAGATGCATTTCCTGCATTATCAAAATCCACAACAAGTTTGGGTCCATTGCCCTTTTGCGCTATTAACTTCTTCATCATAGTAATGCCCCTTCTCTTGTCAACTTTTTGGTGATGCTGATCAAGTGCCTCAAGTGCTTCAGATGGTACATGTGCATCATCAACCTAAAATTTGACAAAATAAACACATTTACAAGATATAACTATAAATGGACATATAGATATAAATATATGATATATTTTTAAAACTTACATTGTGAGGTGGTGCATTGATGTCCTCACCCTCACGGTAATCATCAACACGGTCATCAGGAGAATGCTCAGCCATCTGAAAATTCACATTCACATTGTAAAGTTCACATTGTAAAGTAATTCAAATTGTAAAGCTCACATTGTAAAGTTCACATTCACATTGTAAAGTTCACATTATAAAGTAATTCACATTGTAAAATTCACATTGTAAAGTTCACATTCACATTGTAAAGTTCACATTCAGAAAAATAAAACATATAAAAAAATATAAACATGCCTCTAATATTGTGATTTTTTATCAATTAACAATCCTTCATTGTGATCTCCGTGCACATACAAGTCATCATTAGCTTCAATATTTGCTGGTGTTGGCAACCCAACTGAGAATGGACTGGAGTCATCATACTTATCATAGTATTGTTCTTCATCTATAGGATCTTCAATGAACTGTCTTCTGCCATGAAGAACAACCGACCATTTATCATTTGCAGGATCATCGATATAAAATACTTGTTTCGCCTGTGATGCCAATATGAATGTTTCACCCTTCTCGCCAATCTTTTCAAAGTTCACTAAAGTGAAACCCAATTCATCCACTATAACTCCTTTGGTGTTATCAACCCAATTACATTTGAAGAGCGGAATTCTGAAATCTATGTAGTCAAACTCCCATATGTCTTCAATGACACCGTAATATGACATTTTAGCTTCACGTGGACTCTTATCATTTGTACTTGCAAAAAACATAGTCGATGCTTGAAGGGTGACCCCACTATTTTGGACGACACTCTTATCATCTTGGCGCTTTGTGTAATATGTGAATCCATTAATGTCATACCCTTCATAAGACATAACAGTCAATTTTGGTTTAAAGGCGAGGCATTTGATAGTTTCAGTAATATCATCTGGTGTTTGAGATAGTTGATGTAAGACTTTATCTTCAAACAACTTAATAAATGTCTTGTTATGCTCTCTAGCAAGCCGCATTGTATTGGCTCGAGGATATTGTCTCTTGATGAAATTGGTATGTTCCTCGATATAAATGTTCACTTCATCCATGTTGTGTAAAATATACAAGTTACCTTGTTCCAACTGCTCACGGCGGATTACTTTCACACGTGATCCCAAAATTCCTTTGCCAAATTGCTCGTCAATATTCTTGTCATTATCAGGAGTGTCATTACCATTGAGAAAGTCATTGTAAAAATCCATAACCTCTCTCGCCACATAACCCTCGATAATACTCCCTTCAGGCCGATAACGGTTTCGAACATCACTTTTAAAAACGCTCATGTATCGTTCAAAGGGATACATCCAATGCAAGAAAACTGGTCCCAACATTTTCATTTCCCTAGTCAAGTGGACAACAAGATGTACCATGATATCAAAGAACGACGGAGGAAAATACATCTCAAGCTGACATAGGGTAACAACCACTTCTCTTTGCAATTTATCGAGAGTATCAGGGTCAATAACTTTGCTGCACAGACTGTTGAAAAAGAAACAAAGTCTGGTGATTGCAAACCTTACATGCTTCGGCAATATATATCTAATTGCCACAGGCAATATTTGTTGCATTAGAGTGTGACAATCATGAGATTTAATACCTATCAACTTCAGATCTTTCATTGATACCAATCTATGGATGTTGGATGAGTAACCCTGTGGCACCTTAACATTTACCAAACATTCACAAAAAGCTTTCTTCTCCTTTCTAGACAATGTGTAACAAGTAGGAGGTAAGTATGTTCTCTGATTTTCCATTTCATGAAATTCTGTTAATTCTGACCTTATTCCCATTTCACGTAGGTCCAGTCTGGATTTTATCCCATCTTTAGTCTTACCTGGTATATTCAATAAAGTACCAATGACACTATCACAGACATTTTTCTCAACGTGCATGACATCGATACAATGCCTGACTGTCAAAGAACTCCAATAAGGAAGATCCCAAAATATTGACTTCTTATTGAATAAAGATTTGTCACTCCGTGTGTCCATAGTACATTGTGATCTCTTACCAAATTCATTGACAAGGTCTTTTACTCTTTCATAAACAACCTCCCCTGGTATAGGTTTAGGTGCACTCTGTTCCTCATTCAATCCATTGAATGCTTTGTGCTTCCTACGATACGGATGGAATTTTGTAAGAAACCTTCGATGAACGAGATATACAGTCTTACCGCCATGTTTTAGTCTTGTTGAATCAGTGTTCTCTTCACATATAGGACACGCTTTAGCTCCTTTGACACTATATCCAGACAAATTCTCATATGCTGGAAAGTCATTAATAGTGCAAAACAACATAGCATGCAAACGAAATGTCTCTCTTCGTGAAGCATCATAGGTCATCACACCTTCACCCCAGAGTTTCTTTAAGTCATCAATCAGAGGTTCAAGATAAACATCGATGTCATTTCCAGGTTGTTTAGGGCCCAATATCAACAACGATAGCATTACGTACTTATTTTTCATACACAACCAAGGAGGAAGATTGTATATAACAAGCATGACTGGCCAAGTGCTATGTTGGCTGCTCAATGTCCCGTACGGATTCATCCCATCTGTACAAAACCCAAGTCTTAGATTCCTGACTTCTTCACCAAATTCAGGGTACAATAGATCAATCTTCTTCCACTGTGGGGAATCAGACGCATGTCGTAGGATCCCATCATTATTTTTCTTAACATTTGCATGCCACCTCAAATTCTTCGCACCTATCGGATTGGTAAACAAGCGTTGAAACCGTGATATTATAGGTAGATACCACATCACCTTGGCAGGAGAACCAGTTTTGGACTCCCCCGAAGTCGTCAATTTATACTGTGATGCACCACATTTTGGACAATCTTTCAAATCCACATAGTTCTTTTGAAATAATACACAATCATTCGGGCATGCGTGTATCTTCTTGGCATCCATTTCCATTGGGCACAACAATTTCTTTACCTGGTATGTTGAGATTGGCAGCTCAATTCCTTCAGGAAGCATTTTTTTCAACAAAGACAACAATGACGTGAAGCTTTTGTCGCTCCATCTATTGTTAGCTTTCAGCTTATACAATCTCAACACAGTGCTAAGCGTCGTAAACTTAGTACAACGTGTGTATAATGATATCTCAGCATCATGCACAATGTTTCTAAAAATGGGAGGTGGATCGGTGTGCTCTACCCCACAACTATCCAGCATCGCATCAACGATGTCTACTGGAACTGGTTCATTCACATCTATGTCATCTTAGGCAATTTCTTCTTCCACACAAGCACTACGATCGACATCCACTGGTTTTAGGTTTGAAATCTCTCCATGCCAGTGCCATTCTGTATAGCCTTGTATAATCCCGTTACACATGACATGACTTTTGATTTCGTCACCAGTGCTGACTTTCAAGTTATTACCGCAATGCCTACATGGACGGTAGAACCTATCTCCAGGTTGTTTCCTATGTTCCTCGGCAAATCTAATAAACTGGTCAAGACCAAAAATAAACTCTGGGGTGCAGCGATTGCGAATGGACATCCATGATCTATCCATTTTATGATCAAATAGAAAACAAGTATATATTACAACAAGATTAGTGTTAACAGATTAGAGTTTTTGCATGGTTAAAACTTTAGGCCAACAATTACACATGTACCACCTATCCCATTCTTGAACACCTAATTTCACTAGTAAGTGTATAATGTGTATTGGGTTTTCAAGAAAATTTCGGCAGCATTTCCCCATTGTTCTCTAAGTACATATGTTCTTAGAGAACATACGGGGAAATGCTACCGAAATTTTCTTGAAAACCAAATACACATTATACACTTACATCCTACGTGAGATTAGGTATTCAAGAATAGTCCCAAACCAGGGACCATCCAAGATTTACTCCTAATGAGTAAATCTTGGATGGGTTTCTGGGCCAACAAATACATGTGTTGTCATTCTTATATATAATAAATGTGTACCACCTATCCCATTCTTGAACACCAAATCTCACTAGTAAGTGTATAATGTGTATTGGGTTTTCAAGAAAATTTCGGCAGCATTTTCCCACTGTTCTCTAAGTACATATGTACTTAGAGAACATACGGGGAAATGCTGCCGAAATTTTCTTGAAAACCAAATACACATTATACACTTACGTCCTACGTGAGATTAGGTGTTCAAGAATAGTCCCAACCCGGGGACTATCCAAGATTTACTCCTAATGAGTAAATCTTGGACGGGTTTCTAGGCCAACAAATACATGTATGTTGTCATTCCAATACCTACAATCCTAGTTTCATCACAATTGATGTTAGGGTTTCATCACAATTTTAGGTATCATATAGAGTATGTAGATGTTAGGGTTTCATTATGCAATAGGGATTCATGTAGATGTTAGGGTTTCATCATGCAATAGACTCAGCCAGATGTTAGGGTTTCATCATGTAATAGGGATTTCATCATATAATTGATTTAATCACAAATTCATAATTGATTTCATTTGAAAATATACCCTCATATTCTTCCTTCTCCCTCCTTACCAACAGCAACCATGGTCGTGTGGGCTGGCACAGCCGTGGTTGTGTTGGCCAACCACACGACCATGTTGGGTAGCACGGTCGTGTGGTCGGCCAACACAGCCACAGCCGTGCCAGCCCACACGGCTGTGGTTGCTGTTGGTAAGGAGAGGGAGAAGGAAGAAGAAGAGCAGGAGAACCAGTGATGAAGAAAGGAGGACCTACTGTGCAACGTGGAGACGGAGGCGGCGGTGAGCACACCAGCGGCAGGAGACGACGCAGAGGCAGGCGAGCAGATAAGGAGAGGTGCCAGTATCGAGCAGAGAAGGAGAGGGTGCCGACGGAGAGTAGAGAAGAAGAGGTAGGCGGTGGCGGTGGTGAGCAGCTGCAGCAGTAGTAGGCGGCGGCGCAGAGGCAGGTGAAAGGTGACGCAGCAGCAGGCAGCGGCGACACAGCAGGGGTCGGGAATCGTCGGAGCAAAATCGATCTCAATGAAATAGAAGAAAGGGGGAAGATCGAGTTCGCTGTGCGGGCTATTAAGTTACTAAACGGCGTCAGTTTTCCATAACAACCGACACCTTTATTATTAAGTGTCAGTTATACAAAGACAACCGACTTCAATTGGACATTCCTTTACCCTAATTTTTTTGGAGGAGACGGCGCGCGCACCCTTATCAGCATCGGTTATGCTAAGAAAACCGACGCCCATATTGTAACTGTTGGCGCAAATTTTATCTTCATTCAACGTCGGTTATTAGGTAAAACACCGACATTGTATCTGATACTTTGGCGCAATTTTTTTTTGCTCGAAAAAATTGGATTTTGCGGGCTACTTTAGGCGTCGGTTGCTTTTCTTCAACCGACATTGAATGAAAAGTGATACCCGTGTCTAGCTGGTCTTCAAATATAGATGTCAGATGTCCTTATTAACCGACGTTGAATGTTAACAGCGTCGGTTTTACTAAAAAACCGACGCCTCTAAAAGCGACGTTGAACGTTGTTTCTGTAGTAGTGAGTGTAACATCCTCAATTTCATAGCTAATGTATGCCTTTAATGTGGAGTTTTTTAGTATGTGTATGCCAAGGGACCTAATGGACCTAACCATGACTAGGCATGTAATTAAGTTCACAAAATTTGTAATACAAGTCATCTAGTCAACCAATACACACATAATGGTTTAAATTTTGTATGATTGTGGTCATGTGTAGATGAATATAAATGAATTAATTCTTGTGAACAATAATGTGATGCTTATATACATAATATGATGAGTTGAGTTACTGGTTTGAGATCTAGACCAACTTCAGTCTCATTATTAAGAAAGTAAAGTAATGTTGACCTAATGTATGATAAGAAGATTTTGATTGACAAATTATATTGTTTTAAGAATTTGTTTCATAATCAAGAATATGATTGAGCTTATGGACCCTTTACAAGACCAACGAATGAGCCATGTGTTCTAGAAACAATTTCAAGCCCATTTGGGCCAATCATAGTTTACATTTGGGTCCTTGGAGTGCAAATTTGCAAATTTAGTTTTCATAGTCATGATAAATGCTCAAGATATTTTTCATAGATGTAGAATTAAAATGTAAGATTATCAGTAAAATTTTGAATGATTTTGAATTATCTAGAGACCTAGGTAATTAATTTTGTATTTATCTAGTTTTTACTTAAAAAGTATATTTGGAGTGTCTACCTATTTAGTTTTGACCTAATCTCATATCCAAAGAAATATAATGAAAAGACAATCTTAATTCCAAAGTTTGGACACAAATGGAATTAGTATGTGGATATAATAATTATTTCTTTAATCTGGACTTTTATGCAAAGAGAAAAATAAAAAAGGGGCGACCCCAGTCCTCGCGGACTGGAGAACTACGGCCCCTGTTTTATGAACCTAAATAGAGTCTGACAAAGAACGGGCTCCACCCAAGATCCTTTGGGCAAGATTCTATAAAAACTTCATGGATTCAGAGCATATATCCTTACGCACCTAGATCTAGGGTTTTCACAAAGCATGAGTAGAAGAGAGGAAGATTCATGACGGAGAAGAATACTAGGAGGGGCGGTGGCTATAGCATGGTTGTGGTTTGGGGATCTTCAACCTCGTCCACCCATGGCACAAATAAGGCGCCGCCCATGGAGTGTATATCGGGACGGAGTTAGGGAAGCAGTTACCTCATGAGTTCGTGGCCAGAAGAGGGAGCTTGACCTCGCTGGAGGTCTTGGGCACTGCGGTGCCCTATTTTGGATCTTACGCACACAAGAACAGGAGGGAGGACAAGGTAGACGTTGGCCCTAGGCTTGAGATGCGCCTGAGATGAGGGCCGCCAGATCAAATCTTGATGGCCGAGATTTCTCAAGGTTAGGTAAGTTTCAAAAATTCATATCTCGAGATTGGGAACTTAGATTTTATCAAATAAGGTACCTATGGAAAGCTCTTCAAATGTACTATATTATAAAAATTTCTATAGAATATGATTTTGATGTCTTATATTTTTTATATGTTGGGAATTTCAATCTATATGATTTTGATGATTTGTCAATTAAAAATAGCAATCGACTTTAGAAATTTATGAATAATTTATAGTAATCTTATTTTGGTATTCCTAGCATGATTCTAAAACCTGATCTTTCTTATTTGATATTTCTACTTCAGTTTTGATGCCAAACCTAATAAGGGCATTTTGGGTATTTCACCCATGATCCAATTATGAAATGACATGATATTTTAATATATGATATTAATACATTGTATGATTACATTTTTGGAGATTTGATGGAGTTTCTTGTGTTATTATATTAATATTTAGTTTGGAACGTGAGTGGTCATTATGTAAGAATAATAGATGATTATCTTGACATAATAAATAATATATGTATGCCTAGTTAGGTTTGATACTAATAACATGATGGTATCCTACTTTGATTTCCTAATTGATTCAGTATGTTTAGAATGTGTGACTAAGTTTGAGAATTATTCTCATTATATGAAGTATATGTTCATATTAGTGCATAAGACGATTTATGTCTTATTTGAGTATAAAGATTATAGTAACTATATAATAAGAGTTTATTTAATTTCAACACCAAGATTTTATGGTGATCTCAGATTATAATTATTTTTAAGAACCCTAAGTGGGGATATATAGTTAGGAAGATGGGGCTTGAGATTTAGAAATAGAAAGAGGGAACATACACTTGGACTAATAGAATTATGATCACATCTAGGTTATTAAAGTTATGGAACTTGGAATCATGACTTCCTTAAAGATACCCTCAGTACAAGAGGTAAGTGGTTCATGCCCATGAGTATTCATATTTTAATCTCAGAATGTTTACATTAGACTTTCATGGTTTATGTGGTTCAATGTTCTAAGATTTTTAATGTAAAGGTATACAAGTAAGATCTTCCTCATACTTCTATGATTACATAAGTTCATGTGCTCAAAATCTTAAATAGAGATATTTTTCTCAAAATGATTGTGACTCGCGTATCAGGTCCATGAGAGAGTTAAAGAGTCATGCTTCTATAAGATTTCTTAGAAATGATTTAAATTGATGAATAAAGATTCAAGATGAGATAGCCATACTTAGTTGATAATTTGGGATACTTTTATTGAGCTTTAAAGTATAATTATGTTATTAGGATTTCTCATATTTAAAGATATAACGTTGTATTTAGATTTCAATTAGAAATATGAGATTAAGATGTCTTATATATGTAGAGAATCTAAGAGCTAATAAGTTAATCAGATTCCTTATAATGAGTAATATATATAAGTTAATTATAATGTGAAAAAGATAAGTTTTGAACATATTAAGATATGGTCCAATTTTCATAATAGAGGTACTATTAGGATCAGAATAAATTGTAAAATGGGCTTAGAATAATATTATAAGATGACGATGCATTAAGCTATGATTAAGTTGCAAGACAATATTTTATAAGATTTCAATTTTGATATTTAAGGTTTAATATGTAAGTTCATATGCAAATATTAAGGTTTGGGGTAATATCATATTTAATAAGAAGGATTGAACCATCTTGTCAGAATTCATATTTTAGGTATGTTGTACTTAAGATACTTTCATAAACTTTACTTAAGCTACTTGGTATACTTAGTATTTCTATATTCATTTCAGATCCTTTCTCCTAAGATATCAGACTCATTTATCACATAATTGGTATAAATGAAGTAAGTTTAACAAATCAGAGTTTTAGAATAAATTTTACCCAGGTAATGAGAATACCAGATTTAGATTCAAACTTAAACTACTCAGTGCCTGAGTAGTCATATATTGAATAAAGATACATGCTAACGGTTATAAACCCAAACTCAATTATGTAGTAATTGAGATCCATCTTCACATTCAGTAATAGATTCAGTTCAGAATTTAAGAGTAGAGATTCAGATTCAGAATTCAGTACATGTTCAGTACTCAGTTTCAGATAAGTTCAGATTTAGAGTTTAGTAAAGGTAGACTTAAGATAATTAATTTAGAACCTTCACATAATACATTATATGATAAGTCCTCAATCAGAGAGTCTTGGGACGATTCAGAGGCATCTGTTGCCAATTCAAAGGAGTGTTTACTCCACTTCGGAGGGCACGTTGTGCCAACAAAGGGTGTGTTGTACCATAGAGGACACTTCGGTGTCGACAGAGGGCACGTTGTGCCAACAGAGGGTGCGTTGCACCATAGAGGACACTTCAATGTCAACATAGGAGGACTTATTGTATAATGGTGGCCACAAACAGATAAAAATCGTAAGTAAAAGATACTTAAGATTAGAGCATGTCTGTAATCTCATCCACGAGTGTGATGAGAGGAATTCAGATAAGATATTTATGATCTAGACACTTTGGTGTAGGCCATGAGACCCAGAGTATAGGTCTCTAGAAAAGATAGAGTAGAAAATAAGAGTTTAAGAAATGAGAGATAATATGTTTCTAGATTTAATCAGAGTTTAATGTTCATTTCATATTTATGATGTTCAAGAATCTTTTATAATATTTTAGTTCTTTAGCAATGTATATTTTATAATACTCATGCCACTTACTCTAACGATTGTTTTTCCCAATACATGGCTGGGGACGCGATGTCTGCAGGTTTTGGAGCAATTGAAGAACAAAAGGACAAGTAAAGGACTAGGATATTTCAAGCTTGCCTAGTGGGGTTCCATCTACCGTGACAATCCAGAGTTTAGACATCTTTTATTATGTATAGTCTTGTTATCATGGTAGATTAGATGATTTATTTTTCTCTGTCAAACTATGTATGAATCAGTTTTTCAGTTATGCAAAGTGTTTCATTTGCTTTAATTGCAATGATCAACATGTTTGTGACACTCCCAGATGAAGAAAAAAATATAGCTTCCGCTCATGTGTTATAAAAATCTGGGTGTTAAATAGCTAACCGGCCTAAATCACACGTACAAAAAGGATCAGATCTAGAGTAATTTAACTCTTAAATTTATGACCCGACACTCAGGCCCCCACAACTATTATATGGGGTCCGATGTAGTAATCGGGGTCAATTCACAGGTACAAGGAATGGTAAGTTCTAAGAACATAGAAAGTTGCCTCAGTAACACCAACCAAAGAGTGAGATTAAGTTTAGTGTTCCTTAGGGGATGATGTTACTTCAACCAACAATGAAACAAAATAAGTAAAACAAAGTAAGAAAACAAATAAAAGAACAAAAGAAACGAGTGATATAGCAAGTATGGATGGAAACTTGGATTGGGTTTCACCATCTTAGGTTTATCACCAACATGCAATACTCACACCCATTGAAAATGCTTCACAAGATTACAAATAATCATCATATATGTCTATTCCCTCATCTCTCAAGCTTAGGATAAATCTAGATTGTAAGGTTGTCTCTCTCTCTCTCTCAAGAAGGCAAACAGATAATCATAAACATAAACATATGATTGTATCTTAAGCATTCCAACATTCTCATGCATTCATGCAACTCCATAACACTTAGATAAGGCTAGTACTACTCTTTTGAGGCACTAGTAATCAAACATCATAAGATGTTAGATGATCATATAAATGAAGCATTAAGACCAAGAGTATGGGGATAATTTTTTCTAAGAGCATATATTCAATGGATATAAGTATTTACATGTTGGGAGAGACTTAGTGGCTAATCCCAACCCAAGTTATATGTCTAGCCGCTCATGTTTGTGATCAGCATTATGGATTTACAAGCGTGGAGAGACATGAGAAAGAATAACAAAATGAACGAAGTATATGAAGGCGGAGGAACAGATCTAGAGGAGAAGAAGGGGGACTGGGACCACAAAATGACTGAGGTTGATGCACATCTCCTTCATATATAGATCTGGTGTGGGCATGATGCAGTGGCTAGTCCTTCTTTTTAAGAATAGGATGAGGGTGTGGGTGATGGTGTCAATCCTCTCTCTCTTCTAGATTTCTAATTTTAGAGATCTAAGATGATCACAGGTGGATGGAGGCTCTAGAATGCAATAATAATTTTTCATATCTCTCATGTTGTGACCCCCCTTCATGGATGAAGTGAGTGCCTATTTATACGCATTAGTAACTGACTTAAAGACTCAGCGGTCACTGAGGTGCTGAGCTTTCTTCGGTCGATGAGGTGGTGAGATTAGTGATTGAAGAGGTATCATTGATCGCTGATAATGATAATTTTCAATGATCGCTTGAATAGGTCATTGGACTAGTCTTTATCTCATCGGTCGTCAATCATTGAGGCTATAGACTGCTGAGGCATTGGCGTTTGCAAGTGTTGCACAACCATCGGTCTCTAGGGTGTGAAAGTTTGGTGTTCGTTGAGATGCTCAAGATCAACGACTGCTTGACTTGGTGCAATTTTCATTGGTCGCCAAGGTGTGAGAACCTCGATGACCATTAGAAAAGAAGCTTGGCAACCGCTAAGATGTGTATTCTATGCAAAGTCGAAAGAGGGGTAAGTTTAGGTAGCTGCATCAAAACTTGCCAAAATGATTAGAACTATATAGATAAAACATAGTAAAGATGATGATATGAGGATAACATAGGCACTCAAATATCTATAAAATTGGCGGTTATCAACTCCCCCAAACTTAGATTCTAGCCTATCTCAGGCTAACAAACAGAATTAAAGCATCAAAAACCTTCAAAGGGCTTTATTGAGTTATTGTTTTTCTGAGTGTGAAGAATGTCATTACGTCAGTCTTAAGTCGAGACATATGTTTCATTACTAGATGTTGTCAATCCTAGGACTCTCTCTCTCTCTCTGATAAGTAGTTGTGATGCTCGTATTTTCTGCTATGACCTTCTTCAGATGAAGTATTTCTCCATCGTGATACACTCATGATCCTTTTCTAGGCAATACTTACACAAGGTTCTGGCTAAGGTAGCTTTCACATCCAACTTTTATTTTTTTAGAAATCCTAACTATTATGTTGGGGTAGGCTAAAGATATAGTGATTCCTACCTTTCTCAGGTTCCCTCAACCATGTTTACTATTGTAATAACAGTTTTATCTAATAAGGTCCTGATGTAATGTCAGGTGGTTGTGTGAGGTCCTCTTCGAAGGGTAGGTGTGTAAAAGTTTGGCTTCCAATCCTCACTATCGGGCATGACATATCTACATTCTTGGGTGCAACAATACACCGACCAGGTGAAGATTTTCAACATCTTACCAGGCACAACTCTCATGATTTTTTTACCATAGCTTTTATTCTTACTCTCAGACTTGGGGATGATAGGATTTCAAGGAGGTTTTGGGCCTCCAAGCCTCTTTTGATCCCAACGCGGGGATCATTGAACTAAAATAGGTACTTGTTTCCTCCCATTCAGGGTTGTATGTTTTTCCTACATGTACTTGGGAGCAGGGTGGTCAATTAGGAGTGTATTAGATCGAGTCCTCCTTATTTTGAGGCTTCATCTTGGGAAGATAGGCATCTTTTATGCACTTTATATTATCTTGAGGTAAGGTTGACATTTCAACATTGTCACACTCAAATTTTTAGGTAAATTAAATAGTGCCCAAATCTTTCATTCTTGAAATAATTATGCTAAGAGTTAGCATGAAGACAAGTAAGTCTAAGAAAGCGAGTGATGAGTATGTTCAGCAAAAATGGGTCCAAAAGTGTCCATGTTGTATTCAATTCTAATTGTCATAATGTTTAAACTTTTTCAAAATTTCCCTCCCAAAGGGGGGGTCAAGATCAAAATATGGTTAAAATTTTCAATATTGCAAAACAAGAGGATTTCAAAATCAAACGGACACATTAAATGAGAAGAGGGTGTGGTAGAGGTACCTTTCATGCCCGTTTGTAACTCCACCAAAACTTATCATGCACCCTGTTCTGAAGTGTCAAAAATATAGGTTGGAAATAAATGGGCTAGGTTGATTGTTTGGTTTCCCAACTTGATCACAACAACATGTTGGCATAGACACTTCAGAGCGTTTGGTACCACTCCTATTGCATACTTTCAACCTTCACTCTCCATTCTGCCAAGGTGGACATCCTGTACAGGCAATGGAAACCACAATTGCTTGACTGTTTGATCTATTGAGGGCTTATGTGGCACAATTGTGGTTTCTTGAAGTCCTTAGCGGGGTTTTATTTGTATCCTCTGCCATGATCCCGAATCTTTGTGATTATTTCTTCTGCGTGTACTTGAGATTTTCTCTCCGTGAAACTCTTTGGTGTTGTTGTGTTAGTGTACTTACTCAAGGAGAAAACTGCATCTGAGTTGTTGTAGAGGATTGTGTTCTTTGCCTTGATGTTTACTACCAAGAACGACCAGTAGTTGTCATGCAGTAAGGGCAAGAATATAAATTTTAGCAGTGAACTCTATAGGTGTTGTAGTAGTCTCTCCTTCTTGCTAGAGTCCTTGTTGCGAATTATATCCTCTACCAACATGAAGTATTCCATCTGTGTATTAGGCATGTTGTCTCCAAGAAGGGCCTAGTAGGCTGTCATTACACTCACAACCATGTTGCCATTAGGTTGTAGTGTGTTTCACAGGTCATCCTTTAGGACACAAATTCCTTCTCGTTCAAAAACCACTTCCCCCAGTTTGTCAGCTGCCTTTAAGCTCTTCATTATGATCTATAGTGACTCTATAGATAGGTCTTCACATGACCATCTGTTGACGTCTGGGAAACTGGCTTCTATCATCCTAGAAAGTCTTCATCTTGGATCTCACCCTCTTCATGTGTAGTTGTGTATGGTTGTTCAATAGGTTCTAGAATCTCTACGAGGCTGGAGTCACTGAGGCTGGCTGGGACTGGGTTGCACATTTTTCATCTGCCTGCTCTTTGGGCTCACCCTTGTCTTCAACTTTTTCCTCTGTTCACCATCTTGTCCTCCATTTTGACGCCCGCTCAGGTTCAAAAGGGTCTTTTCACATGGTTTACAACTGCTCACGCCATGGCTACTTCTCAGGTAGTGGTACCCATGTATGTAGTCTATGAGGTACCACATCAGGGGCATCACTAGGTCGATAAGGAAAAGACGATCATAGATTACCTTCATTGCGTATATACCTCGAAGTCCATGCAAATCTTCATGAAACATGTTTTCAAATGGGATGCCTTTATTGACTGCTTCAATCAGACGTAGTACAATGAATGCACAATCCCCGAACCCTTGTACTTCTTGTGGAATCAGGTGTAGTAGGAGACGTTTTGTGTTCTAGCCTTCTAGATGGCATGTTGGAGGCATATCGACACCTCCACAATATCATATGCTTCTTTGTTTTTATACACAAGAGAGGTGTTGGGAAAATCAGCACTACATCAATTGTAAATTTTCATCTTCGGGTTGTAAAGATCTACTACGATCAGTGCCCATTATTTAACAGTTCTAATGGGAAATGTGATGAACTGTGTTCCTTCTCTTATAACGGCCTCCTATAACTCCTTGATGGGTTTTGAATTGAAGTTGTCTTCATAGAACTTCTTTTCCAAGGCAATTGTTCCATTGAACATCGATTTTACCTTGTTAGTGTGAAGTAACTCCTCTAGCACGGTTGCACAGAGCACCTTGAATAGCATTTTGTGTACTCTTTATCTTTTTAGGAACATTCCCTGAAAATGTTCTCTATTAAGCATTCTTCCTTGGTTGTTGTACAGAACATTTGTCCCAAGCAGATTGTCATCTAGTATGTCTGCTAGAACATGAACATTCCTACATGAAATGTGGGACATAGATGAAATGTACATTCCCATCAACTTGCAACGTAGTGGGGGATGCATCGGTCTTCTCGGCGATGCTTCTAGTAGTGGCCTCTATTCTCTTGGTGATGTACCTATAAAGAAAGAGGCAAGGCCACCTTATTCTTCTCCCAACGGTCCATCACCTACTACCATTGTTGTTGTTCTGTACCTTGTCTTGTGGATGTAATGATGGAATTTTCAGTGAGGGTGGCATTATTGTTGTATCCGCAACTTCTATTGATGGCTTTGACTCTTGCGACATTGTCTCGAGCATTGATGCATCTAACATGGCAAGGGTGGTGGCCATCTTTCGATCATGCACAACATCATTCTACTCTTTATGGTCCAAATCTTGTAGGTAGACGTTGTAGATGTCCATACATATTTTCATTTCATCCAGGTAACTACTGGGCATCACATATGGACTTTTCAATGCTTGCCTTCTCCTGCCTGACTACCTCCCCTGTAGGTTGGCCTTCCAGGCCAAGGCCGTATTCTATACATGAAGAGTTTAAATCAAACTCTTGCACTATGGCGTTGACTCTAGCTACAGATGCCTCTTCATGTGGTGGTTGCTCCTCTTCGTGGGCTAGTTCTTCTTGACGACATGCATGTTTTCTTGCAACTTCCTCCTCTTTGTGTTCATCAAGGTTTAAGGGACTCAAGGATGCTCGTGATGGTGAAGAGATGGCTATATGCTTTGATCTTTTCTAGCATGCCACTCCTCCATGTAACATTTCTCCTCTTCCATCTCGTGGAGGCACTCCTCATGCTCTTTGCGCATGAGTTCTATGTCTTTCCTCATCTCGTTCCTCTCCTTCCTCAGTTCCTCCATCTCTACCACCACAACTTGTATGGTCTGCATCATCACCCTTTGGCTAGTGATGACGTTCTGTATGAACTAGGGGATGGTTGCAGTCCTCTCATCTATGTGCTCTACCATCGTAGTTAGCACTTGTAGGCTAGAGAAATGAGTTGAGTATTTGAAGAAGAGTGTTGCACTTGCTCACATATGGTGTTGAATTGATGCCCTAATGCTTCTCCAAAGCTTTTTGTTTGCTATCATTCTTGTTGGGGTATTGTTGGTGTGTTTGTTGTGCTAATTGATGGTGACGGTGTTGACTTCTTCACTTCATGTCGAGTGTGAGATGGTTGCTTAGGCTTTAGTAATTGATTTGCACTATTTCTTCTAGTAGTTCTGGTGCATTTTGTAGCTTGTTAGATTTTGCTTCTTTTAGAAGGATTTTGTCTAGAGTCTTTGGTGTTCCTCTTATAGTTGGTGCAGGTGCCTCTGGCACTTCTTTTTCTATGAGTGGGGTGGGGTGCGCATTGGTATCATTGTCGGCCTCTTTGTCATTCACTACAGTCCATTTTGTTGAAATCGGCTTCTCCATACTTGCTGCTTCCTCTACTTTGGTGCTGATGTCAGTGCTTTGGAGACTACCTTACGCATTTTGAATGGTAGTTTCTCCCTCTTTCCTCTTCTTGTTGGTCATGTTGCTTGTTCTCGTTCTTCCTCCTAGGAGATGATGGTGAGTGAGGGTGGGTCTATAGCTCTTTTGATGGTACTAGAATGCATATTTTTGGTATCTTCCATGGTTAGCCTCAGTTTATGAGTGTCATGGTGGCTCATTTTAGGAACGAGGAGCAGAATATCTAAGTTATCCTACTTATAGTAAAATTTGCTTCCCTTATGTGCAATTATTCCAATAGTGACAAGGTATTTGCAATCTAACAAGTTGTATCCTTCTGTCACCTCATGCCATATTAATTCTTCTGGTTCAATGAAGTAGGATGCAATAAGAGCTATTTGGCCTCCCATGTAAAACTCCTTTGTTTTCTGCTTATTTTCTTGGCCTACTGCTATGGATAGCTTTTCAACAAGAAATTTCACGATATTGACATGTCGCTTTTCTAACATGGACCAGATTAGGAAAGGTCCCCTCTAGATATGTTCCCTATTTCAGATTGTGCAAACACCATGTTAGAAATGATCATCTGGATCACTCTGACGAAACAAGAAGATAGTTGGGCTGCTTAGGATTTTCCTGGGTTGTGCTTGGTTTCCCCTATCAGCCTTTCCCAAGTTTTTTTACTGCTAAACGCGATTGCATCCCTATCGTATCTTTTCACCATACATGTTCTAGCTTGCTCTTGTGTTTCAGTAAATATTCCATTCAATTTGTTCTCTATTATAAAGAAGTCTTTTCCTCCCATCTGTACTTGCAGTTTGTATCCCCCTCATGTCTCTTCTTTCTCTGTCTTCAACATGTACCTTTATAAGTGAAGACATGAACTCGTCTGCGAGGATTGTGCAAGAATGTTGGGCCACGATGCATATGATGTACAAGTTTTTTCCCTTTAGGAACTCCCTGACGTGTTCATATAGCCCCAACTCTTATAAGTCATATTTGTCCATATATCTTGTCGGCTTGAATGTCTTTGTTCTCATGAACATTTTGTACTTTGCCTGGTGTTCCTAGTCTCAATGTTAGAACACTAGCTTTGTTCCTCATTTGTTTATGCTTGTGTCTCACTGGCCACTGCATCTTTTGGTGCATTCGATGATGATGTTGCTCTTATAGTTTGCTTTTCTACTATCACAGCTACCCTCTTCTTCTTTGTTGTTGGGGCATCTAGACCTGACTTTGATCCCTTTTGCTTTCCTTATATCCTTGCTTCTTCTTCATATGGAACATATTCTTGTGTATTTGTGTCTTCAGTTTCATGTGACTCCTCTTCAAACTCGGGGAGACTCGTGCCCAAGTAGGACTTCATATTGCTCCTTACACAACTATAGTTGTATCCATTTTTCCTAGGGCATGTTGGGATGCTCATTTAGGACCTTGTTAATCATCTGGATTGCTTCTTCTATTCCTTCCAGTGAGATAGCTTGTCTATCCAAGGAATCAGAGGCTGTTGATGACATTCTGCGGGTTAAATAAAATTCAATTTATCAGTAGAAGAAATTTGATAAAATAGGAAAGTGGGTGAGAAGTGGAAAGAGAGAATTTGGCATCAATTCGAATAAAGTCATAGATTCTTAGTGGTCATTTAAATTTCTATAGTCTCAGTGACCAATAACAATGATAATCACCCTAAGTTAATTTGGTCGTCATTGAGATATTAATCTTGGTGGTCGCCAAGATTCTATAGAATCAGATTGTAGATGGAAATAGAGCTAGGAGAGGATCGTTGAGAATTATAACTTTAGCAATCACTGAAGCACTTTGCAAAGGTAGTCACTAAAAATTATAGATCTAGAATTCTATGTGGTCGCCAAGGACTCAGGTTCAGCGGTTGCTTAGAAACTTTTCTACGATCGTCAAGAACTAGAAACGTCTGAAGAACACTGAGAAATCAGAGAGCACAAGTTACTGAAAAGATTGTTGACGCCCTTCTAAGGCTCGTTATGAATGATCATTTTTATAAACTCACAAAATAGGCATTCGTCTCTTTCAACGGTGATCCTGGGTTTGAAACCCTAATACGTTGACATTCAAGACATGGTTCATAGAAGAGAAAAGGAAAAAATGGTAATGGCATAGTGGTTTCAGGTGAAGAGCAACACTGTGGTGATAGAAATGAAGTTAATTAAGGTCAAAGGGTTACCTTCAATTGACACAGGTCTGAAGAAAGGTGAAAGGGGGAGAGGGCTTTGCGACAGCCGCCCGGTTCTGCTACATCAGCGGTAGTTGAGGATTCACTGGCAGTAGGGTGTCGTCTCTTGTCAGTGTCGGGATTGTGCTTTAGTTGTCTCTAGAATTATCTAGGGCTTTGCCGCTTCTAATCGTTAGGGTAGACAAAAGGACACTAACCTAAGAGGTTTTCATACTCTTGGGTTTATATGTCACTGAGATTTATTCTCAGTGGTCACCAAGGTTTGAGTGTGCATTGACCGCTAAAGGTCTGAACTAGCGATCATCGAGAATCAGAGAAATTGTCAGTGGTCACTAAAAATCATTGCTCTTCTCCTGTCACTGAGTTTTTAATTCTCAATGGTCACAGAGAATGTAATTCTTAGTGACTGATGACTCTTCTCTTTGCTTGAATTTGTCTCCTAAAATCAAGCATAGTCATGATATTACTTTCAACCGTATTTTATGCACACTAAAAATTAAGAGACAAAGAAAAATGTTCAAAACTTGTGACTAGAATCTAGAGAATTAAGAACAGAGAGATTAATGGAACGTAGAAAACTTTAACTTTATTTTATGTACACAGAAAATTACAAACAAAACAAAGTTTTTGAAACTAAAGATTAAACTAGTGATTAACTTGATTCATGTGATTAGAAAGTATGGAGAAGAAAAATACTAGAAGGTTAAATAAAGTTGAGTAATCCTTAGGTTACCTCCCAAGAAGCGATCTTTTATAGTCTTTAGTGTGGCTTTCTTGCTTTGTTCCTTTAAATATCTTTTGGTGGTGTAGGACGGGGTTCTTCCAATTGGAGTTCTGATCTTCTCATGAAATTTTCATCCTTGTAGTATCTCTTTACATGATGTCCATTTACCTTGAATATCCCTATCTTTTCACTGCAGATTTCCATCATTCCTGATGGATATATCTTGGCTACTGTAAAGGGGCCAAACCATCTTGACCTTAGCATACCTGAGAAAATTCTGATGTTGGAGTTGAACAGGGGGACCTTGTCTCCTTTCGAATCATCCTTTCTTTTTAGATTTGCATCATGCCATACCATGGTCCTTTGCTAGTAGATTCTAGCATTTTCATAGGCATGCAGCATAAGCTCCTCCAACTCTTGCACTTGTAGAAATCTTTTCTTTCCCACTAAGGTTGGGTCCATGTTCAAGAATGTTATTTCCCAAAAGTCCTTGTGCTCTAGTTCCACTACTAGGTGACAAGATTTCCCATAAATAACATGGTAGGGAGTAGTTCATACCAGAGTCTTGTAAGCAGTGCGGTAAGCCCAAAGTGCATCATCAAGCTTCATTGACCAGTCATTTCTAGTTCAGCTGACAGTTTTCTCCAAAATTTTCTTGATCTGGCGATTCAATACTTCCACTTTCCCAGATGTATGTGGATGGTATGATGTAGTCACTTTGTGCCTCACCCCATACTTCTTTAACAGAGCCTCAAATTGTCTTTCTTTGAAATGTGATTCCCCATCACTGATGATGGTGTTGGGACATCAAACCAAGGAAAAATGGTCTTCTCAAATAACCTGATGACTGCCTTAGAGTCACAAGTGGGGGTCACCACCACTTCCACCCATTTGGAGACATAGTCAACAACAATAAGAATGTATTGGTTTCCTTTGGACGAAGGGAAAGGTCCCATATAATGAATCCCCCAGAGGTTGAAGATTTCTACTTCAATCCAATCTGACATAGGCATCTCATTTCTCCTATAGATGTTACCTTAGGCATCTCATTTCTCCTAGAGATGTTACATGTCCTTTGGCATTCATCACATGCCTTACCATACACATGGGTATATTTAAATAGAGCGGGCTAGTAGAATCTTGATTGAAACACTTTCGGTGCTAACATGTCTCTACCATGATGTCCCCCTTACAGTGAAGAATGGAATTCATGAAGGATCTTTGGGACTTCTTATTCTTATTCTGGAGTACTTCTTCTGTATAGATTGTCTACACAATTCTTGAATAGGAGCGGGTCATCCCAGTAATAGTTCTTCAAATCTGAGAACAACTTTTTCTTTTGGTTGTAGGTGATATCATGTGCCAATTGTTGACAAGCTAAGTAGTAGTAAATATCGGAAAACTAGGGTAGGTTGGGCTCAACAATTCTTGCCATCATCAGGGCTTCATTAGCGTAATTTTCATTAACTAGAAATGGGTCCTCTTCGGTAACTACTATCCTTGACAAGTGGTTGGAAACTATATTTTTTGTTCCCTTTTTGTCAATAATCTCAAAGTCAAACTCTTGTGTAGAAAAGCCCACCTTAAAAGTTTGGGCTTGATGTCCTTCTTCTGCATTAGATATTTAATGGCACCATGGTCTCTATACACCTTGACTTTTATCCTATCAGATAGGATCTAAATTTGTCGATGGTGGACATTATCGCCAGCATATCTGTAAGGACCCTGGCCTCCGTTTAGGGTTTACCCTGTTTGCTTTGCTTAAACTTGATGCTTAGTTGCTTGCTAATCACCTTTAGTGGTGATTAGGGTTTGGTTGTTCTTTGTTGAGAGTTGGAGGTGCTACTTGCAATTAACCCAAGTCTAAGGTTTGTGAGCAAGTTTGTCACCTTGTGAGGTGTTCCTCCCTCTCCTTGCTTCCTCTAGAATAGAGAGGAAGGTTTGGGCTCATTGCTTGAGTTCCTTTGGGTCTGGTTGAGCTTGTTGGGCATTGTGGTGCCTTGTCTTTGCTTGGTTGAACCTTGTGTCGGGCAAGAGGGTGCTTGTGTCTCCCAGGCTGTGTCGCCCATGGACCTTTGACCATCTTTGACCTTGTTTGTGTCACCACTAGTGGACACTTGGTGCTTGATGCTTGCATGTGGAAATGGCCTTGGACATGTGTTTAAGACATGCTAGAGTGGTGGTTTTTACACATGGACAAGTTGCCCTAGGTGGGAGACACCTTGGTTTCTCCTCCATCCTCTTCTATATATGTGATTCCCTTCTCTTGCTAAGGATCCCTTTAGTTCCCTAGTTTTCCTTCCCCTTGGTGCACAATATCCCCTCTTCTTACTAGCTTGGTGGCCGATCCTTGCCTTGGAGTCTCCTCCTTCCTTGGTGGTGTTTGGAGCTTGGAGCTAGGAGCTTGGAGCTTTCTTAAGGCGGGTTACATAACTCCTAACCCTAACTATATTACCTTTTCTCTATGTTCTTATATGTTGCTATGATCATGTTGACTATATGAGTTGCTAGTTAGTTCCTTGCTTAAGTTGTTCTTGTTGGCTGAACCATGTGTTCTAGGGTTCTTGGTGAGCAATACTCCCTTCTCTACTAGGTCTTGAGGAGTGAGCTCGAGTTCTAGTATCATGAGAAACACTCCTCTCTCGTTTAAGTTGAGAGGTGAGCTTGTGTTCTAGTAGCTTGAGCAACACCCTCCTCTCACCATGGACTTGAAGGGTGAGCTTGGTGGTAGTTGTGGACCCTGTTAAGGTTGTCCCTTGTGTTGCCCGATTGGTGACAAGAGATGTGCAAGACTCCTCTCTCGTTTAAGTTGAGAGGTGAGCCATTCTCTTGATCCTTTAGGGTTTTGACACCCTTGAGCTTGAGGATGGTGGTGACCCTGTCGGGATGTAGCTAGCCCGATATGGCGTTGGTGGTGATGTTGCCCGATATCTTCTCCTTGGTCTAACCTTAGACGACATGTTGCATTTGTGATGGACGATATCCCTGGTCCCTAGGCCCTTTATGTGTTGGTCGTTAGCATGTGTTGCTGGACGTTACGTTTTCCTTGCTGCACCCCTTGGTTGCCCGTTGTTAGTTGGGTGCACGACACGTCTAGCTCAAGTTCCCGATATGCCTTTGGACGACACCTGTTGGACGTTATACTTGACTCCTGCACGACACACCTAGTTCAGGTGGTTAGTTAGTGTTGCTACACCTTTGAGCGTTGGGGCGTTGCAATCTGGACCTGCGTTGCTTTGGGTGTTGGCCGATACACTTAGTCTGAGATGGTAACCTGGTGCACGACACTAGGGTGCACGGTGTCTGTGTTGTACGACATAGCGAATGCACAACGCTGTGTTGCCTGATATACCTTGAGCCTAGCTGCCCGATATGGTGTTGCTCGTCATACCCTGGATGTCCGACACCCTAGTGCTTGGTTGTGATGTGTTGGTCTGCCTACCTGGAATGAGTTGAGGGTTGGGCGATAGGGGACAATACCCTGCCCGATACTACCTATGGTGAGGGTAGTGGGTTTTGTTAGTGAGGGTCTTGCCCCTTATAGAAACCGATATGTTGTTCTTGTATCACGTTTAGTCATGATGGTGGCCCTTGATATGCTTAAAGATAATCGTTATGGTAAAACGCATCTATGTAACTCACATGTCTTTACATATGCTTGTGATCATCTTGATATTATGTATAATGCTGAGGAAATGATAAGCATGTTGAATGCCTTGCTTAATGATGTAACCTATGCTCATGATCACAAGTTGAGGCATGATTGATAAAGCCTATAATCATTAATGTCACCTTATATTGATAGCATGGTCTTTCTGTTAAGCCTATAATTATTATGTATACTAACCATGCAGGTGATGCATAGCCAAGTAAAAGGCTATGAGGTATATATGATGAGTAACATTGCTTTGATAGTTACTCTTGATGATGAGGTATTATATATGATGTGTTTGGTCTGAGGACCTAAGTTTGACTAAAGTGCTTGGGATTGCTATCCCATGTTGATGATGTAAGCCTTGAGAGGCAGTGGCACTATGTGATGAGGGATTTAGATCCCATACAATATGGTGATCCTTGAGATGGACCTAGATGGTTGGCAAGAGGCCCAGTGATAACATGTAATGAGGAATCATTGTGATGGATCAGGATGATGTTGACTTCAATGAAAGCATACTGTTGAGCTTCATATTGTTTATTCTGTTATAGTTTACATGTTATATAACTTGGTTGAATCTTGCAATCCATATAAAAGATACTAATTAATCTCAGTGGAATATATCATGTAGTTGCCCTGGCCATAGATCCATCATCGTCAGGAGCTGGTGATGGTGAAACGGGTTCTCCTACGGGTTAACCCGGAGCGCATATTGTTGAATATGCGAGGTTTCTCCTAGCCTAAAATAGTGAGGATTCGAGTGCAGGTACGGTTGTAGACTCGGGATGTGTATAGGAGCATGGTGAACAGGCCCATGGCTCAGGATATGTGATATGGGAGCATGAATGCATTCATGGATCAGAGCACGGTGAACAGGCCCGTGGCTCAGATATACTAGCGCCGAGACCTGTACTGAGGCGGGCTAGCAGATGGGTAGCCTATGGAGTTGACCCTGTGGTTGAGGCCACTTAAGCACAAGACATCAGTCATGCTTGTGTTGTACTCGTACACTGACTATGAGGTGGGAGGTCATGGAGTCCGGCTCGTCCATTGACCTTGTATGGCATCGGCTTTGAGTTTCGCAACCAAAGGTTGGATTTGAGCGGTACAGCTCACTTCCTCAGGGCATAATAATACGTAATCCAGCCGTATAGTATTTATTGCTTAAGGCAAAACACGGAACATTGGTTGAGGCCTTGCTTGTACAGTTAATCTTGTTATACATGCAGTTACTTATACGTTCCTCATGTTATGTGATAAGATCTTATAATCGTATCTTGTCAATTATGTTCCATAAAGAGATAATTGGTGATATGTCTTCCATACAGCCTGGTAAGCTTGATAGTTCGAATAGCCTTGCTATATAGGCTGTTATTATTCTACGTTTTACTGTTTATCTTCTGTTGTTGCTTTATCCTCTTGGTTTTATAGTTTTGGCGGGGAGTTATGTTTCTCGCTGGGACAATGTTCAATTGTCTCACCCCGCTGGTTTTCAGGTGTTCGATCTAGACGTGGTGGTGGTCGCGGAGTTGCGACCGAGCAGCAAGACGAGTAGTAGAAGGCAAGAAATGGACATGCTGTTGTTTTGGTCGTTTTGTAGTAGAGTCTTAGAGTCATCCATGTACTCTCAGGTCCTTGGAGGTGTTTTGTCGTTGTTTCACGATGTATAGCTGTTGATGGTTTGTATATCCTGCTGCTGGCCGGATGTGGGCCGTTACGTATATATATAACAGGTGATGAACTCTTGTGGTGGCTTGACAACTGATCCCCTAAGCTGTGGACATGTATCAAGGCTTGTAAATGTTTATATCACATGTTTTCTTACAGGATGAGGACCGGAATGTAATAGTTTCCCAGTTTATCCGCTTCCTGTAATCAGTTTTAATTAACCCATGTTTTTGGTAATCTGTGGTTAATGGTGATATCTGCATGTTTTCACGTAACACCTCACTGTCTATGTGATAGTGGGATGTGTTGCCACAATATCCTTCTCAGTTGTGGTGTAATTGATTAGGGCATCATCCTCGGTCTTGCTAGCATAACATATCACATGGGGTTTCTTATCTTTCCTTTGCCCTAGAACGGCTCTGATAGCACAATCATTGGCATCACACATTGTCTTGAATGGAAGATCCCAATCTAGATCTTGTAGGATAGGTGTTGTTGTCAAAGCATTCTTCAGGGTATAAAGGCTTCAAGACACTTGTCAGTAAAGTAAAACTGGACATCCTTTATAAAATGACTTGATAGGGGCTTCATAGTGTTAGAGAAGTCCTTGATAAACCTTCTATAGTATCTTACATGTCCCAAAAAAATCACTCCATTCACTTATTTAAGGGGAGGGAGTTTATATACTGTCTCTATCTTGCTAAGATCAACTTCTATTCCCTTATCATAAATCTTATGTCCAAGAACAATGCCTTCTTGTACCATGAGGTGGCATTTTTCCCAATTTAGAACCAATTTCTTCTCCTCACACCTTTGTAGGACTTGGCTTAAGTTCTCTAAGCATTTGTCAAAATTGGTTCCATACACCAAGAAGTCATCCATGAAGACTTCCATTATGTCCTCCAAGAAACATGCAAACATAGAAATCATGCACCTCTGAAACGCTACAGGTGTGTTGCATAAACTGAATGACATACGTCAGAAGGCATACGTTCTATATATGTAGGTGAATGTAGTCTTCTCCTAGTCATTAGTGTGGATAGGCACTTGGTAGAACCTGAATATCCATCTAAGAAATAGAAATACGAGTTGTGAGCCAATCACTACAGGAATTGATCAATGAATGGTAGGGGGAAGTGATCTTTCCTAGTGGTGGTATTTAACTTTCTAAAATCTATGCACATCTGCCTTCCTGTCACTATTCATTAGGCCACTTAGTCTCCTTTTCACCCTTCACAACAGTCATTCCTCCCTTCTTGGGTACTACATGAATAGGGCTTACCCAATTGCTATTGCTAATCGAGTATATAATTCCCACATCTCACAGCTTTGTCACCTCCTTCATGACTACCTCCCTCAACATTTAATTTAGTTTTCTTTGAGGTTGGGCCAGAGGTTTATCTGTCTCTTCTAGGTTTATTTTGTGCAATACAAATAGCTGGGCTCAAACCCTTGATGTCTTCTACAAAATACTCTATGGATTTCATTCAGAGCTTTAGTTTCTTCAGCAACTTCTCTTTTTGTTCTTTGGTCAAAGCAGAGTTTATGATCACATGGTTCCTTTCTTCATCATCTAGGAATTTGTATTCCAATCCTTCAGGTAGTTTTTTCAACTCTAGTTTTGTATTTTTTCTTCCTTCTCTTCCTGTATTTGTTCTAGTGAAGCATACCTTGCAGTTTTAATGGTTTCTTCTTCATCGCTACATTCTTCTTCAGGGTGGTTCAAGTAATCCATGATTTCTACGACCTCAGTATCCTCAACACTTGGATCAGGGTTGTTGAGGGCTTGCATGATAGGATCGACCTTAGCATTCTCCTCTTAGACTTCTTCACAACACTGATAGTAGTTGTCCATAAAATAAGCTAATTCAAAAAGACAAGGACGCCTCATGCACTCTTGGACATGGAAGTCTATATGATCATTTCCTACTCAAATTGTTATGATTTCATCTTCAACATCAATTGGTGCTCTTTCAGTATATAGGAATGGTCTTCCAAAATCATTGGGCATGTTGGGTCTTCTACCATGTCGATCACAATAACATCACATGGGATAAAGAATCATCCCACACGGATCATGACATCTTCCGCAATTCCCACTGGCTTTGTGAAAGTATGGTCAGCCAGTTGAATCATCATCCCAACCTTTACCATATCAGCAAGTCCAAGTCTCTTAGCTTAGGTCAGGGTCATGAGACTGATACTTGCTCCCAGATCTAAGAGTCCTTGTCTTACTTCATTATCTCCAACGTTGAAAGGAATTGTGAAAGCCCCTGAATCTTTCTTCTTCGTGGGCATCTTAGCTTGAACAAAGGCACTAGACATCTTTTGTAGACTTATTGTCTCTATTTGGTCTCCCCGCATCCTCTTCATAATCAGATCTTCGAAGAACTTGGCCTAGGTTTGCATTTCCTCAATAGTATCCAAGATTGGCACATCAAGATGCAGTTTCTTCACAGCTTCCATAAATTTCTCATATATCTTCTTTAGGTGTTCCTTAATCAGCTTATATGGAAAGGGGATCCTCAGTGAATACGGGTCCCTATTAGTGAAGGCCTTATCAACTTGTTTGGATTTCTTTTCTTTAGCAATCTTCTTCCCTTTGGCTTTCTTTTTGGGTATATTTTTCTCAGTAATTGATTCCTCATTGGCTACTTCCTCGATTATTTCTAGTTTAGTGTTGAAGTTGCCTTCTTGGTTAGTCTTCTTGTTTGGATCCTCCAAAACTTTCCTAGAATGAAGAGTTGTCATTTGTGCACTTTTAATGTAGGATGGAATCTTTGCTTGTGGGTTTTTTATGAGTTTTGACAATTGTGTTAGTTGCTGACCGATTTTCTTCTAGTATGTATGCATGTCGACCATATGAGTTTGCATCGAGCTTAGGACAACCGTATTAATAATAGCACTTTGTGTTATTTGTTTATTTATTATGACTTTTCTTTTTATGAATTTTAAAAGCTTAAAAACCATGTCTAGTTGGTTGTTGCTCTTGTTTTGACTTTGATCCTAGTTCGGCTTATTTGAATTTCTATTCTGATTTTGGTTTTTTTCTTGACCTTGATAATTGTTTTGGTAAAGAGTAGTACAAGTGAATGCAGTTTGTCCCCTGCCTCTTCCAAATCCAGGTGGTCCTTTAGGTGGATTGTTGAGTTGGTGGTCATCCTCAACAACCTCTTTGTTTTTATAATTGAAACCAGGGTGGTATGGCCTCTTGAAGTTAACATAAGACCCATTTTCAATGTCTTCTTCATTGCTATCCTCTTATTGTTGAGTGTAGATACAGTTGTCGATGCCATGGCCTCCTTCTCTGTAGGTGACACACTACATAACTTTCTCAGCCTTGCCTTTTCCTTTGCTTCTAGTATCCTTCAACTGGTTAACATCTAAAGCAATCTTTTAGATCTGAGCTGTGATAGCTTGTAGAGTATTAGAGTCAGTAGTAGGGCCTTTAGATGATGATTTCTTGTCTAAACCCCTAGTAGATCTTCCATAGTCCAGAACTACTTGCAAAGCAGCCATGTTATCGATAATCTTCATGGTCTTCTTTAGATTTTGGCCAAGGAAGTCAATTCCTATAGTGACATTCAATGAAGTCCTCTCAGCAGACGTCAGACCATTGTACAATGTGGTTGTCGGGAATCCTTTATCGTAGTTGTGGTGAGGACAATATCTTTGGTATTCTTGGAATCTTTCCCATGCTTCATAGATGTTTTGTATAGGTTTCTTCATATAGTGATCTTATGCTTGTTCCTCAGAGTCTTCTCAGGTTGGTAGAACTTTGTGACAAAAGCATCAACTAGTGGCACCCATCCATTAATGGTCTTGTTGGGTAGAACAAGGTACCATGACTCAGTTTTGTCTCTCAAGGAGAAGTTGAACCCCTTGTAGTATATCACCTCTTATGGCACTCTTCTCATCTTGATTGTGTCACATATATATGTTCTTTAAAGCATATAAGTGGTGGTAAGGATTCTCATCCTAAGAGTTGCCGCCAAAGGTTTTTTTCTTGATTGGGCATCTTGACTTGTTGGCCCTAGTAGCAACTAATTCATAGAGAGAAGGGCCTCCGTCATCATCGTCGTCTTCATTATCATTGTTGTCCTCGTTGTTGTGGTTGTTACTCCCATTCCTTCTTGTCTTGGGATTATGGCCTTCATCATGGCATCGTTCTTCACACTCCTCATCATGGTGTGTTATCAAAATGTCGTGAGGCGGGTTTTTAGGTCACACTTGTTAGAGTGGTATTCTCCATTTCCTGATTCAGGATCAGGCTGAGGTTGTTCCACCCTTGGGTTATGGTTGACACCTGCCTAGCGTTGACCCCTACGAGGAGGCATGTCGATGCAAGTGGGAGATAGTAGTCACTATCACTATCTGCTTCTATTCAAATTACCTAAAATTGTTCGCACAGACGAGTTAGAAGTTGGATGCGTGAAACAAAGAATTTAAGATTGTAAGATATAGTGGATTGAAAATAGTGCAAGTCAATTCTATTACTAGACTTGGGGCACATGTGTATGGTGAGTAGATTTAGGCTCTTAACAGTACAGTTTTCCTTGTCCCTGGCAACGACGCCAAAAAATTGATCAACTTAAATCACACGTCTAAAAAGGATTGAATCTAGAGTAGTCAGACTCTTAAATTTATAACCTGACACTCAGGCCCGCAACTATTATATGGGGTCTAACATAGTAAATCAGGGTCAATCCATGAGAACAAGGAATGGTAAGTGCTAAGAACATATAACCTTATCTCAGTTACACCAACCAAAGAGTGAGATTAAGTTTGGTGTTCATTAGGGAACGATGCTACTTCAACCAGCAACCAAACAAAATAAGTAAAACAAAGTAGGAAAACAAACAAAAGAACTAGAAGAAACAAAGAGTGATATAACAAGTATGGATGGGAACTTGGAATGGGTTTCATGATCTAAGGCCTCTTACCAACATGCAATACTCACACCCATTGTATACCCTTAGCAAGATTACAAGAAATCATCATGTATGTCTATTCCCTCCTCTCTCGAGCTTACAATAGTTCTAGATTGTAAGGTTGTCTCTCTCTCTCGAGAAGGCAAAAAAAAAATCATAAACATAACCATATGAAAATTAGCTTAAGCATTCCAACATTCTCATGCATTAATGCAACTCCATAACACTTAGATAAGGCTAGTACTACTCTTTCGAGTGATTAGTAATCAAACATCACTAGATGGTAGCTCATCATACAAGTGAAGCATTAAGACCAAGAGTATGGAGATTATCTTTTCTAAGAGCATATATTCAAAGGATATAAGTATTTACATATTGGAAAAGCCTTATGGCTACTCCCAATCCAAGTTAGATGTCTAGTCACTCATGTTCGTGAGCAGCATTACAGATTTACAAGTGTGGAGAGACATGATAGAGAATAACAAAACAAATGAAGTAGATGGAAGCAAATGAATAGATCTAGCGGAGAAGAAGGGGGATACACCAACTGGGACCACAAAATTACTAAGGTTGATGCACATCTCCTTCAGATCTAGAACTGGTGTGGGCATGGTAGAGCGGCTAGTCCTTCTTTAAAAGAATAGGCTGAGGGTGTTGGTGATGGAGTCGATCCTCTCTCTCTCTCTCTCTTCTGGACTTTTGTCTCCAAAGATCTAGGACCGATGATAGATGGAGGGAGGCTCTGGAATGCGACATCACTTCATCATCTCTCTCCAGTCATGGTCCCCCTTCATGGATGAAGTGGGTATCTATTTATAGGCATTGGCAACTGTCTTAAAACCTTAGCGGTCGATGAGGTGATGAGCCTTCTTTGTTTGATGAGGTGGTGAGCTTAGTGATCAAAGAGGTATCATTAGTTACCAATAATGATCATTTCCAATGATCGCTTGAATAGGTCGTTGGACTGGTCTTTAGCTCAGCGGTCGCCAATCATTGAGGCTATAGACCATTGAGGTGTTGGCATTTGCAAGTGTTGCCCAACCATATGTATCGAGGGTGTGAAAGTTTGATGGTCATTGAGATGCTCAAGGTCAGCGACCACTTGACTTTGTCCAATTCTCATCTATCGTCGAGGTGTAAGAACCTCGAAGACCACTCGAAAAGAAGCTTGGCGACCGCTAAGATGTGTATTCTGTGCAAATTAGAAAAAAGGGTGAGTGTAGATAGCTATATCAAAACTTTCCAAAACAATTAGAACTATATAGATAAAACGTAGTAGATATGACGATATGAGGATAAAGCAAGTACTCAAATATCTACAGAATTAGAGGTTATCAATAGCATATTTGAGTAGTGACTCCCCAACACTGTCCTGAGTGTATCCTACCACAATTTTCACACATGTCGGCATCCTGTCTTTGTGGTCCTGCACTGACACTAATGATCCTGAAGACCTAGTTGGAGGTGTCTACTTGGGTAGTGCATTCCATCTACTAGAACTGGGCCTTCCTCCACTTGATGAAGAACTAAATCCTTGTTTCCCAAAACCACCAAGTCCTCATCCTATCTTAGAAAAGAAACCACCACCTCCTATGTATCCACCACTGCTCTGTCCTCCTCTATTGAAGTCTCCAGATCTTTTCTTTCTCTCAAACTTCTTATCAGAATTAACTTACTCTTCTATACATCTTGTTGCTTTCAAAATTTCTCAAAAAAAATCTTTGTCTCTCTGACCAATTAGCTGATATCGTGTCTAATTTATGATCTTAATCCTTGTTGAAATCTTTTGCACTTTTCTACATCATTAGGCATAAGCTATAAGTAGAAATTATCCAACCTTGTGAAATATGTCGCGTATTCACCAGTCATCAGAAACAAGGACTCAACAAGATGAACGTGGCTGAAATGTGTATGTTGATATGGATGTGTGGGAAGACAAGAAAAGATCGCTTGATAAATGACTATATCAAGAATAAAGTGGGGGTGGTGAGCATTAGGGACAAGTTGCACGAGGGCCAACTCATATGGTATGGACATGTGCAACGTAGACCGACTAATGTGCCTATACGAAGCAATACTATTTAGGTAAGCACAATTAATAGAAGATGAGGAAGGCATAAATTAACATGGGAAGAGCTTATAAAGAGATATTTTGAATCTCTACATATCAACCAAAATATGACCCATGATAGAGATGAATGGATAAGAAGGATCCATGTAGCTGACCCCAACATAGTTGGGATTGAGGCTTAGTTGTTGATGATGACGATGATGATGATGATGATGATGATGATGATGACGATGATGATGATGATGATGATGATGATGATGATGATGATGATGATGATGATGATGATGATGATGATGATGATGATGATGATGATGATGATGATGATGATGATGATGATGATGATGATGATGATGATGATGATGATGATGATGATGATGATGATGATGATGATGATGATGATGATGATGATGATGATGATGATGATGATGATGATGATGATGATGATGATGATGATGATGATGATGATGATGATGATGATGATGATGATGATGATGATGATGATGATGATGATGATGATGATGATTCACCAATCATCATATTGCCTTGTCTGATGTTCTCCAAATGTTTGATCTTATCAATTAGGAAGCTAGGAGGAAAATACTTAAGGTGAAACTCATCTATCCTCCATGTCATCATTGTATTCCTCATCTTATCTTCCACTCCATGCTACCACAATTCAGCATCACCCTTGAGTAGATAGATCACATGATTGATTTGCTTATCCTATGATAACTCTAATAGGCAAAAGACATTTTCCAATTGTCGAAGCCACAACTCCGCCACATTTGGATTTGTTGTTCCAGAGAATTCAATACCACTAAGCTTCTTTAACAGGTCGTAGGATCTCATCACATCCTTACTAGAAGATGAAGACAGCCTATCCATCTTATATTTTTAATTTGTCTCTAGAAAAATATGGTACATCCTTGTTACTTCATCTCTATATTCTCCACCTTGAGCCATCGCTCAAGAGTTAGGGCCATAATGTCTCTCAACTTGTTCCTCACCATGTCCACATCCTCTTCCTTCCATATGCATATCCATAGCAGAACACATTTACTAGAAATTTTCAGTTCAAAGGGGAAAGAATCCTAATTTGATTAGTCTTGTATCGCCCCTGTCCCAAACCCAAACTTAATTTAGGTTTAACCTATGCTCCGACACCAAAGAGTTGACGCGATCGGAACCCACTAACCAAGGTTAGGGCCCGCCAAGCAGGGAATAACCACCAACTTTTAACCATTTACAAAAAAATTAGCTTATCTTTTTTCTCTCAGATATATTATAACATCACTTACCAAATGAGAACATCTCGTTTAAGCATAACATTAAAGGATACAACAAAGTTCAAATATTACATAGAAGAAAGAGTTTCACACTTAATATACATCATGTGCATTGCATTACAAACTACTCTCTCTTCTCACTATCTCATTCCCAGGATCTAGAGGAAGGATAAGAGACCGTCTATCTATTCTAACTACTTTCCTCTTTAGGACCTCTGATCTACTTTTGATAAAAACTAGCTTCTATCTCCTTAGGAAGAGCTAGCCCTTTACCTAAAAAATTGTTCAATAAGTTGATGAGATATTGGCTCAGTGAGTAGAAAATCAATTAGTAACCAAGATATTTATAATGCATTGATAAAACCTAAATGTAGAGGTAAGAAAGCATTGACAGTTTAAAACTATAAATCAATCATCATAGTCGTTGGTATGATATTAAATACAAAATTAGGATAACCTAAATCCATTCAGTTGTTTTTTAATCCACTTATTATGCCATTGGATCTACATGAGAAGTACCACAACATGTGAAAGTACCGTAATAAGATACGATCTCACTGTACAAGACTTAAAAGCATATCTGAGATCCTAAGTCTATAATCTCAATACCACATCTACAGTTGGCATCACCACGCCTAGATCTTGGTGGCTAATGGGAGTGGTTGGATATCTCAGACTCCTCCTCTCAACCTGGGTACTCAAGCGGGGGTTCAAAGCGCTTAGGCTTGTTGTGCACCAGTGCACCTACGGAAGATGTCCATCGATTGCCGCAACTCATAACTCAGGTCCCACTGACATCCCTGATTGGCGTTGGATACCAATCATTTGAGGAGTTATCCCTTAAAGGCTTGGACCCCCACACCCTACTAGTGCACTCTACCTTACCTCAACCTACGTGATACCTCTAGTCGAGAAGCACATTTTCTCCTCACAGTGCATGCCTCCTATGAGGATTCTACAATGTCTAGGGGATCTAACGTCTAATGATATTTAGTTGATTTTAACAAGATTCATGGTCATAACTAATGATTATCCTATTTCCTATAATTAGAATCTTGTATTAAGAACAAAAATCATCTGGCAATTTTCACAGTTCTCATAAACCTCAATATCTCTTTAGTTTTGAATTAGGACAATTTGGCTTCCCTGATGCCTCTATTTACCAACGCTGTTCATAACAACTCACATAGAAACTTTCAATATAATATTACATCACTAAAATATGATTAATAAAGTATTTCGACTACTTAAAATCACTACACATATTTATCAAATCTATCATAGCTATATAGAGCAAGATTTAAATATTAGAAAGCCATTATTTGAATTTGTATGTTGTAAATCTGGGTTAGGAGGTGATTTTCCACTCACAAATTTTTTCATAGATCACTAATCTATGTCTCTCCACCAACCAAGCTTGGATATTGGCTCACATGAACTGAGATATCATCTCAAGCCACGAGATCTCCTCACAAACAAGATGTTAGTGAGAAAATAAGCTCAAAAAATATTGTCTGGAACTAGAAGAAGAAGAATGAATGAAGGTTAATCATAACCTTCAATTGACGAACCATGGAGTTTTAAGTAAGGGAACACAAAGAGAAGGAAGGATCAATGATAACAACCCACTTACCAGGTTGAATCTATGATGAAACCTTTGGCTTTCGTTGTTCTTTGTATTCTTCCCCAAAAAATCACCTTAGAAATTGCCTTCCAGGTCTTCTTTTCATTTCCCTAAGGGTCTGAGGAAATAGAGGATCAAATCATGGTTCTAGAGCACTTCGTTCATTGAAAATAAATATGTATCGCCTGAGTATGATTGTTTTATGATTGACTATCCTGAATGGAAATTCTCGACGCTCGCTTAGTTTTGGGTTGTTGGGTTTTGGGTCACTGAGTATTAGGTCTATAGGTTTTGGGTTGTTGAGTGTGGCTTGTCGGGTTTTGGATTGCTGAGTTTTGGGTCGCTGAAAAAGCCAATTCTCGGCAGTTGCTGAGATAAGTTACTAAAAAGGCCATAATTCACTTATTTTAACTCTGATTTGGTTTATTCTTTTTGCATTGGATTCATAATTGAGTTCTCTAAAATCATGCAGTATTAGTTTGATACTATTCTTAAATGAAATTTACTTATTAATTATTTCCTCATGTATCATTAATTCTCCTCCCACATGTATGTATGTGCTAATCCTATATCAACTAGAACACAAGATCTTGTCGTATGCTTAAGTCATAGTTATGATTTATTCATATAAGTATTTGAGATTATCAAAGTTAAAAAACAAGATATTATATTACTAATAAAAACATAAAAATTTTCAAAAAATAAAAACACAGCAAGTATTAAGGTTATCTTAAATCCATAGAATTATCAACAAAGCTAAAATAGGGTTGTAACACATACCCTTCAAAGATGAGCCCGTCAATTAGACACCTTCTTGCACCACATTCAAGATATGTTCATAAACAATAAACCAAACTGTGAAATTATGAGGAAGGGGTGTTAGAAAACTAAATTTTGTTGAGCTTGGTAGGTTCCATATCCCATTCAATGCAAAAAATACCCAACCCAAAATCGAATTGTTTTACAGAGTGGTATATCCATAACTGTATTCAGTTTTGTAATGTCTAACAAAGAATTGGACCTAGATTCTTCACCCATTTATATATGTTCAAATAATAACTTGATAACTATTATTATTGCATAGCAATTTACATTTTTACTATATAATAGTGATCACTAAGATACTTGCTTTGATGCATTGACAACTTATGACAAATGCTAATTTTGGCCACCATTTAATTCATTGACTTGGATTAGCAAAATACTTTCTCAGAATCTACGTGGTATTATTCTAGAAGTCAAGTTCCAAATTGAAAAATGAACAAGATTAAGAAAAATCCATTCTCAGAAGTAAACTTTCCAGGCCAGGCTAGGTCAAGTATGAGCAAAACTTTAATAGTCTTGGAGAAAATCAAGATATTATAGGATATTATCTTAGGGGAGGCCCAACATTAATATGATTATAGGCTAGAAAACGAATTTCAGGTGTCTGAGTATGGAAACTGCATTCACATTCTAAATGAAAAGAAAATGATAATTCAAAGGACTCAGATCAAAATCAGGATATCGAATTTTAGATCATAAATAAGATTGTATATGATATATTAACCCAACCTGAACATAATAATCAAAATTATTATATAAAAATATATGAAAATAATTATTTATCACATATATTTTTATAATAATTATTTGATATATAGTTTGGAAATTGTCATTAATTGTATTATTTTCAATCATGGCTAGATAGTTACCCCAATTCAGATAGTATCTGATGGGGTCAAATTCAAACTTTACACTATCATATACTTTACATTTTGGGTCAAATATTCGATTGAGTTTTATCATTCCAATTAGGATATTGCACTATCTAATCTAAATTTGATGTGCATGCATGTCAAAATGGTTGCATAATTATCTACCCATGGGAAGCAATAGCAGTAAATGCAACATCAAGCTATCCAACTTGGGAGTATCTGGAAGAAACCTTCCACTAATGTCTAGATGATGTAAACTAGAAGTGGAGAGTGAATCTTAACAAAATATTATCTATCTTGGAATCATAATAAAATCTTAACATGGAAATCTGAGATTATAATAATGTATTAAGAGTTGATTCTTTTCTTAATAATTTATTTTTTTCTTTGTATTTTTGAATTAGTTTTGTATTTCAAACATTGAAAACTCTTTATTTGGTGGTAGGAAACGTGTATAGATCGCCAAGGGTTGGTCAGGTGACGCAGTGCTGGGCTGGCTGCGTCATTGTGTGTAGATAACTAGACTAGATTGGCTGGTAAGCAAAATGTATGTGCTGGAACCCAATATATTTTATGATGCTTCCTATTACGTCGATTGGCCTGCCGTAAACTTTCCTGCAAAGCGTGTTGTTGTACTTCCCTCAACACCGAATTAACTTTCTCAAGGAGCAACCGAGAAAATAATAGTCAAATGGAAGTGGCGTTTGCTTGGAGACGTTCTTGTTCCTTCCACGTTACACCTTGCTGCATGCATGTGTACGCATATAAAAAAGTGGCAAGCAGCTGCCTCCTTTGGATCACTAATTATATACAGAGCTTCACGTAGTCTAAGTCCTCTCTGGGAGGATCGTTCGTTGGAGCTTCAGCTACTTGACTCAACTGCCAAGCTCATTTGATATAACCCGCACTAGTTTTTAACTAATAACCGAAAGGTAACTTTTCTTTTTTAATGGCGTACCACAACCATCCGTTGTGATTCGATTGTTTAATTTTAACGTGGCATATATAACGACATTAGGTGTCGCAGGAGAGGAAGCCGTTTTTTCCTTGGAATAATTCGGTGATATTGTAATGATTCCAACTACGAGTAGGTAAGAAAATTAGCAAAAAAAAGCTCATATTGCAGTATGGTGGACGGCGTTTACATGTCTAGGTCTTAATTTCAAGCGAGCAACTAAGTGAAGTATACAAATCTTAAGGGGTGGAATGAACCATGGTCCCAATGTTGAAGTCACCTCCATGTGTTGCGAGGGAGAATGTGGTGCAGACACTAGATTCTTTAGTGACGAATCATTGCCATCCTTTGTTTCATTATGGATTGAATCTCATGGAAAGAGTTAGGCTTGACAATAAGGGCTAGAATGGATGGGTGTAGTGGGGCTACATAACATGCTAGTGGGGCTACAAAACATGATTATGTCATGTAGAATTGCATGGAGATTCATGTCTTAGTTTGCGTTCCAACTATATCCAACCAAACAAGTCCGAAGTTTGCCCTTGCTTAAATCAAATGAAACGTTAAAAGACATTTAGTATGCTCTAAAACTTAGCTCACGAGCTGAGAAATCACTCGCACATTTAATCAAAATTCACAAGCACGATGCGCTCCAACCTATATGAAAATAGGTTCAACATTTAGATCGTCTAACACTTTGAATCAATATGAATGTTCACACAATATTTGGATCCAATCTTGATACTGTAGGGTACACATTGAAGAACTCAGTCATGTATGGTACTTGTATTTGTATTCAGTTAAAAGGAAAAAGTATGGGTCGGCAAGTCAGATAATTTTTTTTTTGAGAGCTTGGATGCTTAACCTACTTGGAAGTGGCTCATGCAATTTTTTTCTCGTAAACCTATCAACATCTCATTTTGTAACTTGTTTATAGACTTCATAATGTATTTGTTCACCTCATTTGGTTGCACCTTTTGTGGTGCATCCAAAATGGAAATAGAAAAGAAGTCAAACTGACAACATGAAATTAATTTCTTGTTTTCATGCTACAATTTGTAGGCGATGTAATTTTCAAAGGATGTGAGTTTAAAAAATAGAATGCAAATATGAAAAACTATGAGGTACCATCACTTTCCAACTTCTTTTGAAGGGATATCGACTAGGTTAACGATGGCAACAACTACTGAGAGAGAAAGATCCAACATCTCTTTAGAATCACCATCCTTCTACTCCAACCTTCTCCGACATCTTAGTCGGTCGTGCCTCAATTTGGCAAAGCTCAGATAGCTCAACCTCACCAGCTAAATCATCGAGCGATTTTTCTCCACCAACTCATCATAGCATCTCCATACTATCAGTAGTTGACTCTACCCTTCCCTGGAGAAGGAGCTACCTGAATACTCAAGATAATGCTGCCTGAAACACCTGGTAAGGTGCCGCCTGAACTCTGAAGAAGAAGTCGCCTGAAACACCTGGCTAGGAACATCCCAGCGACTGAGACGACCTTCATTCTGATGCTACCAACTACTACTTGATAGACATTATTAGTATTGTAGATTATTCCTAGAGAGCACCAGCATCTCAGGCAACAAAGCTTCACACCTTCCAACAGAAAACACCCTATAGACAGAAGAGTGACTTGCTTATACTAGTAAGGCTCCTCTTACTCCTAACACAGTGCAATCCGGCACCACACATCCTAGGGTGGCGTAGCCTCCCCTAGAATTTATAGCTAGTCAACTCAGCAGACAGTTTGTCCCCCAAAATGAGAACGGGTGGACACCTGACAACGACAAAGAGTAATAACAAGATCCTTACACATAGAGTCTGCACTTCACACCACCTGTGCCATGCTATCCAGTATAAAAAAATAGCATCATCGACTCACATCAATTGCAAGACGATACAGAAACCAGTCATGGCCTCTCGCTTCCCCTTCATGGACTACAAACTTTCTTATTCGGAAAACTGTTTATCCGTCCAGCTTCCAAGAGCATGGAAATACCACAAATATTGCATCCCTCTGGGTATCAACACCATCCAAATAGGAAACAGAAGATTCAAGGTCTTCATAGAATATGAAAACAAATCCAATATCCTTATTAGAGAAGGTTGGGCTGATATGATATTCGAGCTCCATCTCAAATCGGAATGGACAATCTTTATCAGGCCAATCACCAACAAAACTCAGATGGCTTGGGTGTCCGACTTCAATAACAATACACCACCGAAACTGTACTCTCTCTTCTTCTCCAGAGAGGATTACATCTCTTCTAGTTCATACTCCACAGACCAGTTGTTTGTTCCAAAGAAGCACAATATGTAGAAGGATCTAAAGACAAACCGATTACAGTCCTATTCGACAATTCCTCCAGTCTGAGCCCGGGGGAAGAAGTAGGTACAACCACTTCACATATTAAAGATAACTCCATCGCTACTAGGTTTGATACCTTCCCTTCATTTGATCATTCTATGATTATTGATAAATCTCTAGATGTACAACATGACCAGTCGGTCACTCTCATCTCAACTCAACAGTATGATCTAAACTTTCCACCTCTAGGTCAACCTTCAGTCATTGAGTTAGCTTTAACGAGCTTCGTCACTTTTCAAAATACTCAGGCTTGGATTCATGTCCTGCCTAAATGACCCTTTCACTCCCTACACTGCCCCAGATGCAACAACTCCAAACACTCTCGGTCCCAATGCACTCAATATAGGATTTGTCATCTCTGTAATAAATCGGGACACGTCAAGCGTTTCTGCAGATACCGCTTCACCTCTTTCCTAGACGACTGCATACACATTTACATATATAAGACCTTTAACTATGCAGAAGCACCATTTTCCAATAGATCACAACACCCTTTTAGTTATGACAAATCTAATCGGCGTACTAAACCCAAGGATAATGGGCTTTACACCAGTAACCCCTTCACATGTCTTGCCACACTTGAGGAGCACACACCTCTCTCTCCATCTTCACATCCAACATCTTTGTCCTCCTCCTATTAATAGGGCAGAATATCACAAACCCTCAACCTACCTTCCCAAACCTAACGTCCAAAACCGAAGCAAACCCTCATGTTCCAAGCTTCCAGACTGCCCCCACCTTTTCAGATGGTTCCCGCTTTGCACTTAGAAACTGAGTTTCCTTTTGACCTCCCAACAAACTCTATGAGGTTGTCCAACGTCTTCACTAGCCGCAGCATCCTTGTCTCTATCATCAACAATTTAGATAACAACACTGTCAACATTCTTGATGTGACCATAGCTATAGCCCTCCTCATCCCGGGTCATACAATTTTGAAACCCAAAATCCTCTCGCCGTCTCAACTTCTTTACTCTATCCCAGAAGGGACCATAATTGACCATATGTTTGGACAAATTATGACCATACCTTGTGGGTCTAGTTTTATCCAAGCCAACATTTCTAGGTGGACTCCTGAATAGGGTTCATCGCTGGCTGGTTTAGGCAGTTCTGGTTGGGTAGCCAATTCTGATTTACCTCCTCATCTCTGGGAGGTCGAAGTCTTCAAAGCGATAGCACACTCTATAGGTGCCACTCTTCAGTTCATCAGTCAGGAGACCCTACACCCTACACAGTTCATTAAAGCCTTCTGTGTCTTCTCGGTGAAACAAGCCATCACCCTTCCGGCCTTCCTCAAAATCAGACTAGGAGAAAAGATTTACCAAATAAAACTTGTTGTTGAATATCCTTCATCAATTAAAACCACCTTCTCAGACATTACTGTTCATCCCCCATCGTGGTACTGCCCTGTCAATGCAAAAAAAGCCTTCAATGCTAATAGAAAACCAGTTGAAAAGAACATGGTTTGGAGAGAAAGAATACCTCTTCCAAGTCCTCTGAAGAAACAAACCGATCGGTCAACAAAAAAAGACCTAGAACCTCCTCCCCGACAGACATTAGCATTCATAAACCTTCTTTGAACACTTTCAAACCTTTTCCATTCCACAACAATCAAACGGACTCAACCTTGGATCTTGATTTTGATACAATGAAGAAGCTAAAGACTGCAATCATTGACAAATTCAGATCTTCACAGAGTCCTAAATAGAAGAGCAAAGGAAAGGCTCCTAGCATCATCAAATCTATCAACAACATTCAGACTACCCCAGAAGGACAAATAAGGAGAAACTTCTTTGCCATGACAGAGACAGGTACACCTTCTCCAAACTCTTCAATGCTTTCTACTTCATCTGTAGTTTCAACATCTTCTGTTCATATAGAAAATGATATAGACAATATTGAAGATATCGCATCTTGGCAAGATATCCAATCTTTTACCAACTTTGCTGTTAAACCAGGCATAACTTTTGAAGATGATAACTCAGCACATCAAGCTCTGAACAACATAGAAAAATTTATGAACTGGACAAACCATAGAATTATTCACGAATTGCTTTTTCCAAAATAGAAACATTACAAATCGTCTAAACCTTCCTATTTATAACTCAGTTCGTTTAGTCTTGGACACGAGGATCACTTCATGTAATGTTTGTGGGCCATCTAACACCCACAGAACGAAAGAGATTTGAAACCACATACACAAAAATAACATCAACATTATAACCATCCAGGAAACCAAAACCACCCTTTCACCCTTTTCTACCAAAACTATAGGTGGAAAATGTATCACAGCTTGGTTCCAAATCCCACCTATGGGATTTAAGGGAGGACTACTTGTAGGCTACAACAAAAACCTCTTTGACCTTACACATGTTGAGGAACACACTTTCTCCATTACCCTTCATTTCACAAACATCACTGATCAATTCAGTTGGATCTTTACGGGTGTCTATGGAGAACCTAGCAACAACAAATCTGCTTATCTGACAGAACTTTCGAATATCATGAACCTCTATTCAGATAAACCATGGCTCCTTAGAGGAGACCTCAATCTTATCACTCAAGCTGCTGATAGATAGAACTTCACTACCTCCTTTAGTGGTATGACTTCTTCAGAAAATCCTTCCTAGCGCTTATCAATGACCACAAATTGATAGATATCCCTCTATCTAATGCCTGCTTCACCTGGACTCAATATCAAATGAGAGCCAGAGTAGATCATTTCATTTGCTCCACTAAATGGGAAGATCAATGCCCTCTAGCCTTTGTCCAGGATGCCCACCGACCTATATCTGATCATTTTCCCATCATCATTTATACCAAAATGGAGAAATGGGGACACAAACCTTTTCATTTTCAAAAATATTGGCTCTCTGATCCTTATGTTATAGACATTTGTAAGACAAATTGGGCCTTAGCTGACTCTAGAGCTAGAAACCTGGGACATCATATCCATAACAATGCAAAAAAGGTCAGCTAGAATCTCAAAGAGTGGCACTCTTGGGCTCATCCAATAGCCTTACACTTAAACTCAAAGACCTTGATTAACAATACCTTTATGTTGGCAGTGATCCTTCTGCAGATCCTGCCCTTATCCTCTCCATCCAAACGAAACTTGACCATCTAACGCAATGTATAGATACTAAATGGAGTCAACAAGCTAAAATTCAATGGGCTATAGAAGGAAATAAAAACACAAAATTCTTTCATAAAATTTGCAACAACAACTCTAGAAAAATATCATTTCTTATCTGAACATCAATGGTTGTTCCACTGTCAACAAACACCTGATCACCTCCCACGTTATCAAGCACTTCAGGGATATCTTCAATTCCAACCACAAATCTACCTTTCTAGACTCTATTGATGGGCATATGCTTTATGGCAGCCACATAGACTCTCCGCAAACCATTATCAATCCCTTCACTCCAGAAGAACTTGACTTGGCTACCCAATCTTTAGGTAAAAACAAATCTCCAGGACCAGATGGCCTTAATGTGGAATTCTATCTGGAAAATTGGATCCACTACAAGAAAGACTTTCAGGCACTTCTAAAAGAACTTCATTTCCACAAAAATGCCCACAACATCCTCAAACACCTTAATCACACCTTCATCACTCTCATCAAAAATATCACTCAGTCGGAAACCATATCTCAATTCAGACCCATCAGCCTCATCAACACTTCTTACAAAATAATAGCCAAAACTCTTGCAAATAGAATCAAAACTTTCATGAATAAGATCATTTCTTTAAACCAAAATGCTTTTCTCAAAAACTAAAGTATCCACAATGCCTACATTATGGTAAATGAAACCATTCATCTTTGAAACAAAAACAAAACACCCCTTATAGCCATCAAACTGGACTTTGAAAAAGCTTTTGATAACATTAACTGGGATTGCCTCATCAAAGCTTTGACTGGTTATGGCTTCCTCGACACTTGGAACACCTGGATCCATGCTTGTATCTCTACAAACTTCTTTTCTACAATCATTAATGGATCCCCGTTTGGGCACTTCAAAAACACAAATGGACTTAGACAAAGAGACCCTATATCTCCTTATCTTTTCATCATTGTTGCATCCTTGCTCACCAACATGATTAAACTAGGAACAACCCAGGGTCTAATCTCTACACCCCATGAATGTCAGGAAAATATCATCCAATTTGCGGATGATACCATCATCGTGGTCTCATCAGAAGATACTACCATCATCAACACTATTCACATCATTGGTATTTTCTCATATATCTCTGGCCTAAAAATCAATCTATCAAAATCTTCCATCTTTAGGGCGAACACAATCCAAACTACCATCAATAAATATAAAGACCTCCTCAAGTGCGAATCTGGGAACTTCCCCATTAGTTATCTTGGATTTCCTATAACTCCTTTACGAATAACTCACAACATCTGGAAACCCATCATTGACAAAATTAATTCCAAATTGAGCTCCTAGACAAATAACTTTCTCAATCTTCCAGGACGTCTTACCCTACTCAATAGTGTCATCACCTCGATCACCACCCATTACTTGAGTTGTATCCCATTACCCACTAAAAAAAATGATTGATAAAATCAGGAGAAACTTCCTTTGAAACAACCACACAACAAATGGAAAAAATGACAAGCGTTTTCATCTGGTCAATTGGGATACCATCATGGCACCAACCAAATTTGGAGGATGGGGCATCATATACATAAGAACTCACGCTTTATGTCTAATAGCAAAAATCATAAACATTCTTTCAAAAAATGAAAATAAAGACTAGAGTTATTTAATAGCTCAAAAATACTACAGAGATATAGCTCCTTGATAAAAAAAAACAAAAATAGCATCTCCTCTCCACTCTGGAAATACATCAACAAAAATATAAACCTGATTAGAAACCTCATCTACAATCCTCCATGCGTTCATCAAAAGATAAATTTCTAGGAAGACCGTTGATACCATCATAACACCATTCTGAACCTTCATCCCCATATGTTCATCCCCAAATAATTGATCTCTCTAAATATTGCCAAAGCCCTTAAACTCCTCATCAGTAAGAGAATAAATGCGCTTAAAAGACATCTCCTCACATTCATCATTAATAATGATATGAGAGACATCATTTTCGAATTGGAAAACAACACTAGTAACAAAATTTTGTAAAAATGGGGTTCTGAGTACTCTCCCAAAGCAGCCTACACATACCTATCTTATAGACGTCACATATCAAATCACACTCGAGTGTGGAAGACTAAATGGCCACAAAAAATATATTTTTTGGTTGATCTTACATAACAAAATACCCACTGACCATAACATCACTCGTAGAGGTTTCCCTGGGCCAACCAGATGCTACCTTTGCACAATAGAAGAAGAAAGAACCAAACACATCTTCACTCACTGTACCTTCACAACACGGATCTTCCTAACCTTCTTCTCATATATCTCTGATATTCACAACATTATTACACCAACAACAGTGCATAGTGTAAAACCTCTTACACAATTTGGGGAACACAAAATTGAAGATATCACCATCAACATTCTTTGGAATATTTGGAAAGAAAGAAACCAGAGAAAATTCAACAACTCAAACAAACAGATACAAAACCTGATCTCGAACATCTTTCTAGATTTGTCTGCTCTCACTATATGCGGGACATGCCTCAACTTCCACCCAGGTAAATCCAGCTGAAGCGAATTCAGATAACCTCTTTGAAGACAAAGACAGAGGAGGATACTTTGCCCGTTCGGTAACGCGTTGGAATTCAACGCTGGGTGGATCGCCGCTGGCAGACCACCGCGTGAATTTGATGCGATGGAAAATCGACAGAAACAGACGCTAGCCAGTGTTGAATCCAATAGAGAAAAGGAACGGTAACCTGCTGATGTTTTAGTAGCAGCGATGGGCACCTGCCCAGACGCTATTCATCATGCCCGGTCGCCACTGGACGTGTTGCCGAACACTGCAACTACACTCTAGAGGAAATCTTAGAGGAGGAATGAGACTTCTGAATTGTGGACGCTCCAGATGCTGATCTTCTTGTACTACGATAGCTTAGTTGCTGATCTTCTTATTTGTACTTTTGAGATCTTGTTTAAGGGGTGCCTCCCCCACAAACTTATCTAGCCTTTTTCTCCACCCTGCTAGTTTATTTCCTCCAGGTCATTTGTCTAGATGCCCAACAGTTTTTACCCCTAGCTATTTTTTTTTTTCAAACGCTATGCTCGCAGACGTGTAGTAGGTTTGTAAATTGAACTATCTTGCTTCATGCATGGACTTTTTTTTATAAAAAAAATTGACAAACTATGAGGGGACACGAGATGTCCCATTCCGATTTTACCCCTCTATGTAAGTGTGAAGCTGGTTGGTCCAGAGCATGAGCATCGTCCTGGGCTGGCAGTGTGTGCTGACGACGCTGCGATCCCTGTGGAGCGTAGCAAAGAGCGGGTAGTAGCGAGCGTAGCGGGTGGGCGCTAGAAACAAGCGAGTTTTCAGCACAAGACTCGGATCAGCCGATCGATCATCAGCTGAGAAGTCTTGGTCCGCACTGTTTTGTTTTCTGTGCCCAACAGAACGGCAACCTCCCCACTGTCGCTTTCCAATTCAAAGCTCCCTGTCCGTCTTGTCTACACTCTACTCAACTCCAGACTCCAGACATCTCTTCTCAGACCGACTCACCCCTCATCAACCTCCTCTCCTCTCCTCCCGCGGCATCCTAAACCCAAAACCAAATCCCGTTCTTCCTTTTTCCATTCTTCTCCTCTCTCTCTCTTCCGCCTGTCTTCTTCTCCATCTCTTCTTTCCCTCAACCCCACCCGCCCATTGCCCCATTCCTTTCCTGTTCCATCTTCCTACTCCCGTCACTTGGCTTCTACTAGTCTTCCTCCTCCTCTCACTTGGCTTCTCCTCCTCCGCCACAGTTCCCTCCACTCCACTCCACCTCCTCACTCTGCTTTCCTTCCCTTTAAACCCCCTCTCCCCCGCCCCCACTTGCGCCGCCCTCTCCCTACTTCCATCCCCCCCGCGGCACCAACCAGCAATAACGGAACTCCCCACTGATCCTCCATCCACTCGTACACAAAAAAGCTCATCCCTCACGCGCAGATCCCGCCAGATCCATGGCGGATCCCCAGATCTGCGCCGCCGTTGAGGCGTCAGTACGGATATCCGGGGACGTGCACGGCTCGGGCTCCAGTGCCCCGACACCGCCCCTGCCGTCCAGACCCGGCTCTCTCACGCCTTCCTCTTCCTTCAACAAGTCGGCGTCCGGTCGAAAGAAGGTCCAGAGCATCGTCCGCGCCGAGCTAGACGACTTCATCAACGTCCTGCACGGGTCTGATCCAGTCAAGGTCGAGCTCAACCGGCTCGAGAACGAGGTCAGAGGTGAGAATGACCACTAGTGCCACACAATTTTAATACCCGCTCGAATGACTGACTACACCGCCTTCCTGCTTAGCTACACACGCCGAAATTCTCCACGTCTCCATACATTATTGCAGTATGATATACCGTATGTTCGCCATTTGTAACGGAATGCTAGGGCCAGTGCGTGGCTCATCTGTACAATGTGGGATCCCTCGTAATCTCCGCTTCGTTACAACTCCATCGTCTTGCCTCTGCGCTTGCGCTTCTGTCCCCCCTTTTCTGTTCCTCCAATGGAGTAACAATTAGGTTTGTTTTCCCCTACAGCTGGCTCCTTCACTTCAAATCCACATTCCACCATATCCTATTCTATCCTGCACTAAATGCTGCTCTCAACTGAATTGAAAATTGTTGACGTGCCACACCGCTCACTGTGCTGGTCTCTTTCCCCCAGTTTGTTAACTCACCGAATTCCGGATGGCGGTTCATTAATGCCAGCCTCCAGGTTAATGAAGGGGGATATGTCAGACGCTACGCTATCTCTTCCGTTTTCATACAAGGCAAGCTGTTTAGAGTAACGCAGACGCAGGTGGCTTTCGACATCAAAGTTGCGGATGGCCCTGCATTTGCATCTGGAAAACTGGCACCACTCTTTTTCTTCCCATTTTCACCCGTTACGCCTCAAACATTCCTTGTTCCCACTACCTTCTCCCAACTTCTTCATACCTAGACTCCTGCTGAGTCCCGAAGCTTCATTAATCAGGTAGACTCAGTCTTTGAATGCCCGGCAGACACTGCCAGCTGGTCTCCGTCCGGCAATATTTATTTACTATACACACTGGTGCATTTGCCGTTTTAGACCAACTTTTCAAGCAGGCTCCTTTTACTTTGGTTTTCCTCCTCTAGGAAGGAGCGTGTCGCAGTTTTTTTCCTCTACCCCCCATTATGTATGGTCCTTTCCTAAATAAACTGACCTCGTTGCTGCATGACGTCATTTTTTGTTTGTACAGATAAGGAGAGGGAGTTGGGAGAAGCGCAGGCTGAAATCAAGGCTCTCAGGTACTCGGATCGCCTCAAAGAAAAGGCCGTTGAAGAGGTACTACCATGTCATTTATTACCACGTCGTCATTCCTGTATGATATATTTGTTTCCCTTATTGGTGCTCATCTGCTTTAAGAAACTGATACACCAACGAACAAACTATAGTCTGCTGTAGTATAGAAGTGGACATGGTTAGTAGTAGCTTTCAGTTATCATTCCTAAATGTTCAAATATTAGGGTGAGTTTTCTATTATGGGTTACCAGACAACACTAGGCAGATATAGTCTAAGGCCAATGGGGTCAGATCTGCGCCATGAACAGCTAACAACATATATCCAGAAATATTGCACTACTTAAACTATATCTTTTGAATTGGAAATGTCGTGGGCTTAAGGAGAGACCTGAACTAACCATTGCCCTCAATCCTTGTCTTCCTCCAATTCACCCCTACTTCCCTCCATGAGAGTGGCACTTGCAAAACTTGATGAGATATACATGTTATTGTTGATTACAACCTATCAACATCATAGACATGCCCTAAAACTTAACACTAAACACTCCATAAACTTGTCAGAAACCTATAAAATAAACCACTTGAGGTTATTTGGCATCATACCAATAAAAAAAAAACAATGAGTTGGGAACAACTTGAAGTTATCATGGTAAATAACATTCAACTATCATTACAATTAACCATATATTTTTTTAGGTAGTTCCTAGTATAATCCATTTGAAACACTCATAGCAAACATATACATAGAGATTCTTTTTGTCCAAGATGGGACACCCTATAGTTAAATCCTTGGTTTGTTGTTACCAAGAGGTCTTAGGTTCAAGCCCTACGAAAGTATAAATAGAATCACCATTTTTTTTTAAATATACATAGGGTTTTGAAATTTGGAACCTGATCTAACATGGTCCGCTTGAATCGGTTGACCTGCCGACAGTATAAATAGAATCACCATTTTTTTTAAAATATACATAGGGTTTTGAAATTTGGAACCTGATCTAACATGGTCCGCTTGAATCGGTTGACCCGCCACCCGACAGGCCTAGCTGAACGGGTGGGGTGGAAACTCATTTTGGCCAAGATCCGGCTTTGACTCAAGGACCCTAACAATTTAACCATCAACCCAGTGACCCAGCCATTGGGTCAAAGACCCAACCAATTTTGGCGAATTTTATGTCCCTGTATAAATAAATGGTCATGTGACCAATTTTAACCCCCTTCAACTCAACCCCAGTATTCCATATACTGATGTATATACTTATTAGGTTATTTATAACTTATTTTGAGCGTCTTCAAACCATTAGTCTGCTTGTTTTTGAATGGATGTTTGATTTTATACATTGGATGTTTCGCAGTTCATCATCTCATGCTTTGATATAGTAGATTATACACATATAAATATATACACATACATTAACACACACACACATACATATACATGTGTATATGCAAGTATTTTACTTGAGACTAATGGCCCTGGAACTTTGCTGGGTCGACCTCCGGATCAGGTCTGAAAACATTGTCTATACACACATATATTCTAGCTCAAAAAATGTTTCCTCACATGTGACTTGCATATACATGTATATGGATTGCATACATGAATAGCCCACATATGCAATCATTTTTTGCACATGAACATCTTAGGTAGAATGTGCATATCCATCGTGGATGCTAGGTCAAATTGCATATATGGTCAAATGTAGTGATATAAACTTCTAGATTGACTAAAATGACACTCTTTTTTCTTTATATTATTCTAAAATTCTTGGGCTACAAAATAATTCTCCATAGTTCTAGTTAGATTTCCACTTTAGCACAATATCATCAGCAAATAACGTAGAGCAAGGAATGTCATCGCGGAGATGTATTTCTATTTAATCTTAGTTCTAAGTTCTAACTTCTAACTTCTAACTGAATAAGTAAATATGGACTATAAATTGATCTGTGCTGTAACCCAACTTTTATAGGAAGCCATGGTGTCACCCCTCCTCGAATCCTGTACTGGCAATTGAACTTTCATACATGTCTTTAATTGAGTCAATATTTTGTGCTGCGACACTTTTCTCCTAGATCCACCAAATAATTTCCTTGGTATAACACTGTTTTACTTCGAACACATTTGTCTCTTGTAGTTTGATTTCAGGTTACGAGTCACAAAAGTTCTAGATTTATTATTAAAGTAATGACTATTCTGTCAATAAACAGTAACAGCACTATAGGTGGCATCACTTCCAGCAGAATCTTCTGGAGTTGATGCAGGGTGTTGTCTTGAATTTCAAATGAAAAGGGCTTACATGGCATATGACTCATATCTTCAAAGTGGCAGAAAGTTTAGGAAAAAACTCAAAACTATAGCACCAGGGGTGCAATGCAATAAAAACGTTTTACAACCAGCATGGTAAGTTTAGCCTGCTCCCTTAAAGGAACTCTCTCTGCCTTAAGACGGAATAGTTTAAGCGTTGCTACGAAAAAGACAGTTGTTTGACTATCAGCCTAGTACTGGAGCTACCACCGAACCATCCCTTCCCACATGGATTATTTGGACACTGTTTTTTTTTTTTGTGAAGGCTTTATTGGACACTGTTCTCTATATGTCTTGTGATGTGACATCCAGTGCTAGTTGATATTTAGTATGTCATCATTGTTTGCTTCCAAGCTATTAGGTGTTTAAATTCTTTCAATATCATAATTGTAAACCAAGTGGTGATTGCTTCTGTTGGGTTTCAGCTTACAGAAGAGCTAACTAAGGTGGATGAGAAACTCAAGGCAACTGAGGCACTTTTGGAGAACAGGGTACGCGCTGCCCTTGCTACTAATATATCTTATAGGTTGTCGCCTCTGTTACAGTTTTTTTATTTATATACCATTGCAGAATCTAGAGCTTAAGAAGACTAACGATGAAAAAAGGGCAGCTCTGGCAGCACAGTTTGCTGCTGAAGCAACCCTTAGAAGGGTCCATGCTGCACAGAAAGATGATGACATGCCACCTATTGAGGCCATCATTGCTCCGTTGGAAGCTGAACTGAAACTTGCCCGTCATGAGGTATGATTTGCCCCTCATCTTCTGTAGTTAGCCTGTATAATTATTTGTCGAAAGTATTTTTAATCTGTGAGTTGGTCAGTGTATTTTTCAAAACCTTGTCCGCAGTTTAGTTCTACTTCTTACCATCATTTGATGCATGGGTAAATGTATCTAATTGATGTAGCCAAGCTACGGAGAAGAAGAAAGGGAGAAATAAATTTGCAACCGGCAAATAAAATTCTAATTCATAATCGACTGCCTGGACAAAGGCCCCAAGGCTGGCTTATATAAGACTCTACGACTTGACGTGCAAGTCAACAAAATAGGAAATTAAATCCTAATGTAAAATAAAACAAGGAACTAAAAAGAAATTCGGAATTAAATAAAACGTAAATTTCCTAAATGCATAAAGAACTAAATAAAAGCCCAACTTGAGCCCAATAAGCTCTAATCAGGATTGTCTTGGATCTGGACTTGCTTCTTATGCAAATTCCCTTTTACAGGCTGCATCATTAATAGGTTAAAATTGTACATAGAACTTAGAATCCGATGAACAAATCTACAATTTGGATTTTAGAAAAGCAATTGAATGATGCATGCCACTTGAACATGTTATTCCCTATGCATGGTCGTGCCCAGATTTCCAACAAACTTGGGCTTTTTATATGTTTCTTTTTCCAAATCACATGTGAATGTGGATCTTAGTTTCGTCCTACCATGTCTTTAACTATATCTCATTCTCATTGTTGATTTTTGGAATTCTAGTTAATGTATTGCTTACTCTATGAACATTAAAAAATATAAAAGAAGTTATCATAAAGTTAAAACCATGTATGGGGTGCAGGATGTAAGGCTTTGTTTGATCTTGTTTGGCCTGTTTGAGGGGGCAGGATGAATACGATAAACCCCAAAATAGTTATAAAAAAATTATTTTTAAAACGATTCTCTTTCCTTTGCTGACAAAGTTTTCACATGGATCTTTAGGCTGCAAAACTGCAAGATGACAATAGAGCATTGGATCGGCTTACAAAGTCAAAAGAAGCTGCCTTACTCGAAGCCGAGAGAACTGTTCAAATGGCTCTGGCAAAGGCTTCGTTGGTTGACGACCTTCAAAACAAGAATCAGGAATTAATGAAGCAGATAGAAATTTGTCAGGTACTGGGTATACTATACCACAATTTTCATCGTATAACTAAACTGCCTTTATTTTGTGTTTCATCTGTAATAACTATGAACTGATAATAGTAATGATACATTTTGCATTGTAGGAGGAAAACAAAATCCTGGACAAATTGCATAGGCAAAAAGTGGCTGAAGTTGAGAAGCTAAGCCAAACAGTTCGTGAATTAGAGGAGGCTGTTCTGGCTGGTGGTGCTGCAGCAAATGCAGTTCGTGACTACCAGCGGAAAGTACAGGAAATGAATGTAAAGTTTAATTTGGATGTTGATTTTCGGATTTCAATTAGTTTTGATAAATATTATGCTAATCTTGCATTCACATTACAATGTCATTAGGAAGAGAAAAGAACTCTTGATAGAGAACTGGCTCGTGCAAAAGTTACAGCTAATAGAGTTGCTGTCGTTGTTGCGAATGAATGGAAGGATGCCAATGATAAAGTAATGCCTGTGAAGCAGTGGCTTGAAGAGAGGAGGTTTCTGCAGGTATTTTTATCCTCTATTTGAATTCATTACGAGTAAATTTTCCATATATGCACAAAATTCAGGAAAGTTATACAATGCAAAATAAGAGAATATGTCAGTTGTTATTCACATGTTAGATGAGATATACTAGCAATAGTACTGCTGTCTGAATTATACAATTATATTTTGCTCCAGTCTTAGTAAAAGGCCCCAGTCCATATTGTTGATCACTTATATATCCAGGGAGAAATGCAGCAACTTCGAGACAAGTTGGCAATAACGGAAAGGACTGCTAAGTCAGAGGCACAGCTAAAGGTAACACATCCTACTTGCATTTCCATTATGACTAACCTACATGATTTCTTAACACCCGTCACTGATAGTAGCTATTTCTTCAGGAAAGATACCAGCTGAGACTTAAAGTACTGGAGGAAACTCTTAAAAGCTCTCCAAGCACTACAGGCAGCTTCAGCAATGGGGCTTCACGCAGACAGTCTATAGGGGGTGCTGATAGTACACCAAGGTTATCTAGTGCCGCTTTAAAAAAAACAATGAGTTTTAGGCCAGGATCTACCTCCAGTGTCAGTATGGTCTTGAAACATGCAAAGGGATCATCTAGGTCACTTGATAGTGGAAGTAGATCATTGGACAGAAATCTGGTGTACTTGCATGGTTTGAGAACAAATGATAAGCAAGAAAAAGGTGCTGAGGAGACGAAGGATAATGAGGCATCTACATGTGAAGATGAAAAATCTAAAGAAAATGGCAAATCAGATGTGGATGATTCTGTATCAGTGGTTTTATACGACATTTTACAGAAGGAGGTCATCGCTTTGAGGAAGGCCTGTCATGAGAAGGATCAAAGTCTCAAGGACAAGGATGATGCTATTGAGGTACCATACACCACACACTTGTTCGCACACACACACACAAGCACAGATGCCCATACACCCACAGACGCACACACACACTGTTGACACTCTTTCAATGAGTTCTATTATCTCTTACGACAACTATTTCTTCTAAAAGATGCTAGCGAAAAAGGTTGATACCTTGAGTAAATCCGCTGAAGTAGAATCTAAGAAGATGAGAAGAGAAGTTGCCAACTTGGAAAAGGAAATTACCGCTCTGCGTGCTGAGAAGGACCACGCTATAAAAGCATTGAGATTAAGTGCGTCTAAGGGGCCTATAAATGGCACACAGTTACCAGCCACAGCTGGAAGGTCAGTTGCTTCTCTATATCCTCATAGGCCTTAGATTTAAAACAGAACGCGAGTAGCTTGCCATTAAATTTTTGAATATTTTGATTAATTGAATGTTTTACCTTCTATCCTTACAAGCCACAGTTTTTATGAAATCGTCTACCTAAATTTAGTTTCACGTTAGCATCCATTCCCATGCCTGCCATGCACATCATTTACAAACCATGCAGAAGTTGCATGCTTTTGAGGAAACATTTTGTACACTTCATTTGAAGGTACTATCATATGTTATCTTGTGAAGAATCTCCGTTAACTTCAGGAATAAAGTGAGAGTACAAAGGTAATGCAAACTGGATCAAGAATACTACATTAGAATACCTCTTGAAAAATGCAGCAAGAATACCCCCTTAGGTACCTCATGAAAAATGCATCAACAAAACCCCCCTTAAATGCATCAAAACCATCTAAAGCATTTCTGTTTTGTCAGGTTATCCCCTAAAGAGTAGAAATAGCTCATTTTTTTATTATAAAAATTTGGTCGTTCCTGATCTGCTGTTACTGGCCAGTTTGTCTGTCATGTCTGGTCTGGATTTCCTTTTCCAGTATACATCTTTGGCACCTGTATATAGACTGATCCCAGATTGGCCAAAAAATAATTTTGAACCTGGAATGGTTGACACAAACGACAGCGGACATGTTATATACACAAATGGGGTTAGGCCCACTCTTGCCAAGTTTAATCCGGTGCATATCAAACGCGATCATGTGATTTTGTTGGATAGTATCAGGTTTTGTCTTATCTGCAATGTTCATGTTTTCGATTAGTAATTCACATCAAAAATAAAACAGTGAGAACTGAGAACCCTCCCCTATTATATATAAAAGGAGAGGGAATTACATGGATCTAATTTGATACATGTCACTAATATCTGTCAAGCCCAATAGGACGATGGCACTAATTATCTCAACACTCCCCCTCAAGCTAGGGAGTATAGATTATATAATATCAGCTTGTTATTCATATACTAGAAAAAGACCTGAAGGAAGTGGTTTTGTGAGGATATTCACCCCTTGTTCTCCAGTCTTCACATATGGTGTAGCGATCTTCTTTGCTTTGACTAGATCACATACAAAGTGGCAGTCAACTTCAATATGTTTTGTATGCTTGTGGAAGATTGGTTCGTGGGGATGTGTATAGTAACATGATTATCACCGTATAATGATAATGGTATTTGGACAAAAACTTTGAATTCAGACAAGATGGATTGGACCCACTACAAGTCACAACATGCATGTGACGTGGCATGGTATTCGACTTCAGTGTTTTAATGAGAAACAAACGTTTGTTTCTTGATCCTCCATGTAATTGGGTGATTACCTAGTAGGCTACAATATCTAGAGGTAGATATCATGTCTTGAGGGTCCCTGACCCAGACTGCTTCTGTATATCATGTCACAATCACTAACTTGTGTTGGCAACATTCATAGAATAAGTCTTTTACTTAGGATTTGTTCAAATATACCAATATACAATGTATTGTGGCTTAATGAGCTTGGAGAGGTGTGCTCATGTTTCGTCTAATGACTCCAACTGCATTAGAAATATATGGAGGTGTCATAGTTAAATGTATTAGTTTTACTGATATTTCTCCAGGAAGAGTTCCCCCTCCTTTTGAGTCTTTACATGGTAATCCATCAAAGTAGAGACTAGTCTCAATCCAGTCATGCCTATCTCTTTTAACAGATCAAGGACATTATGCCTTTGAGAGAGATTGATCCTTTGTTTGGATTGAAAAATCTCAATGCCAAGGAAATACCTAAAGTTTCCCATATGTTTTATACAGAAGTTAAGTTGGAGAGCCTTCTTCAGATTGGATATTCCTATGTATTATTGCATGTGATCACAATATCGTTGACATAGGCAGCAGTCAAGACATGTCCTTTGTTGGAATGGGAGGAAAAGAGTGAATCGTCACTTGCATATCTACTGGATCCTAATTGTTCCAAAACAACGCTGAGTTTGTTGAACCATGCAATAGGGGGCTGTTTTAGGCTGTACTGAGAATGACGTGGGTGACATACTTTGGTATTGTACTCCCCCTTACCAACTAGTTCGGGAGGTTGCTGCATATAAACTTTTTTCAAAAAAAATATCACCATGGAGAAAAACATTCTTGGTATCCAATTGATGTAGAGGCCAATCAAAGGTAGCATCCAGAGATATCATAATGTGTATAGAGGCAATGCGAGTCACTAGGGAGATATCAAAGAAGTCCACCCTAAGGCTGCGTTTGGTATGTGGTGATAAAATATGTGGTGATGGTGACGTTGACGGTGACGGTTACAGTGATAGTGATAGTGATGGTGAAATTGTTAAAAATTATTGTTTGGTAACACTTGCATGGTGATGGTGAAAGCGATGGGGAAATATTTAAAAAATGTTGTTTGTTACATGGTTACGATGATGGGGATAGGGAACTATTTTTATAAAAAACACCTCATACAAATATAAATTATATTTATTGAACACCTCATACATGAAAATTTCTTATGGCATGAATAACACAAACATTCTATCGTCATATTTTAGTATGGGTATGAACTTATTTAATTTAAAGAAATCAAGGAGACTCTTTCACATGCGAGTTATAATCTTAACAATCATTGCAAAGAAATACTTTATTGAAAAAATATGAAAACAAAAATAGTTCTTGACGGGGAAAAATCTCGTCTTGGAGAAAAAAGGTGTCTTGGACAAAACGGTGTAGCGGAAAAGTTTTTTTTGGAGGAGAAAAGGATTTGACGGGAAACTTTGTCTTGCGGGAGAAAATTTTTAGTGGGAAACTTTGTCTTAGGGAAAAAATGGTGTGGTAGGATACATTGTCTTGGAAGGAAAAAGATATCTTGGGAGGAAAAAGGTGTGGCGGGAATTTTTTTCTTGGAGGGAAAAAGATTGGACGGAAAACTGTCTTGCAAGAAAAAAGATTTAGTGGAAAACTTTATCTTGGAGAGAAAAAGGTGTGGCGGGACTACGTTGTCCTGGAGTGAAAAAGGTGTCTTGGAGGAAAAAAGTGTGGCGGAAAATTTGGTCTTGGCGCGAAAAAACTCATCTTGGAGAGAAACGTTGTGGTGGGAAATTTTTCTGCTACAAGGAAGATTTTTAACAATAAATAAATATTTTTAGTTGGTAATGGGTACATTAACAAAAAAAAAAAATAATGGCAAAAAAATTCTTCTTTCAAATAAGGTATATAAATAGTATTTAGAGCAAAATAAGTTTTGGTTAGAAGTCAAAATTTGTTAGCGGGAAAGAAATCTTGGAGGGAAACGTGTGGCATAGAGGGGAGGAAAAAGATAGTAGAATTTTTCTTTACACATGTCCATATATTAATGGAGACTTAAAAAGAATTTTTTTCACCATCATTCACCATGCTTTTCCTTGGGGACAAAAACATGCCAAAATTCACTATGGATTCACCACGGAAAAATTCCCTATCACTATCACCATGTGTGCCAAACAACATTCTTTCACCGTCATTCCCTATCACCATGATTCACCACGTACCAAATGCAGCCTAAAGGTTTGTGTATCCTTTGCCAACTAAGTGTGCTTTCAGGCGTCCTACTGTCATGTCGGAGTGGTGCTTAATCGAGAAGACCCAACGACACCCAACAATATTTTGCCAAGGGCGGATCAACTAGATCCCAGATTATTTCCTGTCAAAGAGCCTGCATATCATCCATCACACTCTTCCACCTGTGGTGTCTAAGTGCAACCACATGACTTTTAGGAATGGTGGTAGAATCAAGAGCAACAACAACGGAGTAGGAAATGGGGGATAAACGAGTAATCAAACAAGTGTAAGAGACACTCTATTTACTGTCGGAGTGGTGCTTAATCGAGAAGACCCAACGACACCCAACAATATTTTGCCAAGGGTGGATCAACTAGATCCCAGATTATTTCCTGTCGGAGAGCCTTCATATCATCCATCACACTTTTCCACCTATGGTGACTAAGTGCAACCACATGACTTTTAGGAATGGTGGTAGAATCAAGAGAAACAACATCGGAGTAGGAAATGGAGGATAAACGAGTAATCAAACAAGTTTTAGAGACACTCTATTAACTGTTGTAAGTGCGGGGAACTCACCGAAGAGCCATTTTTCTGGATTCTACTGGAGTAGACATTGATGGTGGAGCAGCTTGTCGTGAATTGTTGAGCACCCTGCGTTGGTATATGTTAGGGAAAAACTAAGGTCGAGGTGGTGGTGCATGTGCGGATGAAGTATCCAAAACATGTGTAGACTGAGTGATAACCTAGCAGTAAATAAACAAGCTTCGACAGAGAAGTAGACAAAGTAGTGGTCGAAGAGGTAAAAAACAGTTAAATCTTTGTGAAAAGTAACGTCACAGAGACATGCAAACGTCAGGGTTGCAAGGGATTATCATCTTTGGCGTAATTTGGCATATTTGAATATCGTCAGTGAAAGGAAAAAAACATTTTCTCCAAATCTAGCCTCTGTCACAGTTTGCTACTCGATGCTCTTACTTTTGTATGCGCCATTTTTTTCCACTATCAGGCTCCTCCACCGCCCTCTTATGCTTCTCTACATGCCTCATTCTTAAACCCACCTCAATACCTTCTCTTTTGTTGCCTTCCTGCCACCCACTTGTCGCTTTTCTATTTGGATGGCTACCTCATCATCATCCACTTGCCTATTTTACATGTTGGCTCCTACACCCAGCCTTCTCCACCCCCTAAAAATGACTGATAGGAGGGGGCGGACCCTCTGCTGCCCCAATCACCACCCAGACCGGGAAGAGTGGTGTTAAGATAAATCATCGCCGGACCTGATATTTAGTATATATGCAACTGATGCATGTTTTTGCAAAACCAAAGGCTTATATACACATTCATTTATTTCCATTATGTTTGATGTGTAGTGAAATATATGATGCCACTTATAACCGTTAAATGATTGCAAAATCATATTAAGCCATATTAAGCGTAAAACATGCACCTAGTCTCTAAGACACCTGGCCAGGTCCCTTAGATACCCTGATAAGTATATGTCCTCTCACCCATTAAGCTCTCACTTTTTCCCCATTTATATAGCCATCTTATCCTATTTACAACTGTGCTTTGAATTTTGACATTTTTACCCAGATTTCCAAAACTCTTTTTCAACATATATTATTATTTATGAATATATTTGTTGCTTAAGGGAAATCGGGTCTTATACGACTTGCTAGGGAGAAAGAATCCATCAATGTGAAACACTATGTATTGACTTAGTTAGTAGCTGCTCGCTGTTCCGTTATTTCGTGCAGGCTGTTTCTAGTACTTGAGAATGGAAAACATTTTCCCTCCTGTTTTAAACTGAAACACCATTCTAGTAATATGTCTCTGACTCTCCCTCTGTTTGGTCATAGACCACTATGCCAGATATCTGCCTCAATTCCTTGTCTAAGTATGTCTATGTGCCTATATGAAATTGACCACTAACATGGATCCTATTGTGACAAGGCAGTCCTGAAGTTCATTATCCAGATTATTGAAGCAGGCTGGTTCATTAATTAATAAGTCTACAAGTTACATCCCTTGAAGACAAGGCAAGAATAATCTCCACCATGAACCATGGCATGTTGGTAGCCTGGATCGACAAAGTGAACAGCCACATGCAAATGTCAGATATCCTTTCTGAACAATTGCTTCTCTGTTAATATTACCACTGAGACTGTACCAAAAAATATTGTTTTCGGACCCCCTTAGTAATTCATTGAGGACATTTGTTTTTGGTTTTCATGGATTGCCTATACAAACGCCAAAGCTAAGTTTTCCAGTCATCTATCCAGCTTATAATTTACAAAATTCCCAGTATTTCCTTGTGTTCCGACGTTAATGTGCTTCTCAGCTCAGCACGACACCATCAGATGGGCCATTTCCATACAATGATCCAACTTGGATCCCCTTTAATGGTCTGCATCTTGAGTTTCCTTCCTTCATTATGGTAAATCAGTTATATTGCCTACCACATTACACCTTCAGAATACAACAGCAGGAAAGAAAAAAATCCTTTCATGCACCATCTCCACCAACCGCGTGTACCACCTAGCATCCCACTTATTCGGAACAAACTCTTACTGCCCAAACCTACTACAGTACAGAAAGAAGGTTTGTCATTTGCAGGGTTAGCTTTGGATAAGTCGTGCAACAGTGGATATGTTGCTCCTTCTCCTGCATTTTGTTCTTTCCTCATCATCCTTACTATTTTGGTATACAGTGACGGCACCAACATAACACCTTAATGAGAACTTCCATCCATTTCATTAATGTTATGGACACCAGCTGGAGTAGATGGATGCAGCCCCCAAGCCTGGGTTTAGCTAATTAGTGATGGGGTGAAGATCAAATGCTCTAGGTCTGTTAGAACAAGAACGTGCAAGTGCAACAAGCACTCAACAGCAGCCATGAATTTGCACTGGTGGTTACTTGATTGTGCTGTGTACACACGTTGATCACAAAAAGAGTTGCTGAATAGGGAACACAGGTAAACTACTTATGTATATAATAGCAATAAATCACCATGAAGTATGCAGCAACTATAAATTCTACCTGTAAACATGGTACGTGAACCAGGTAAACATGGTACCCGTAAACATGGCAGAAGCTGCCACCCCTTCTTCAGCTTATCTTTCCCACCCCTATCCTTCTCCCTTAGCTGATAACAAACTTCCTTACCTCTTGTATGCCATCAAATCCACCATTATATTTCCATTCAACTGCCCCTTACCAAGTTACCAACTAACTCTTATAGAAATGCATTCTCCGAATCCTTCACAGATTTGATCTTCTGATCTTTTGCCTGACCTCCCGTGGCCAGTCTTATGAAACTGAATCCCATATTTCTCCTGCTCAGATACTTCACCCTAGGCACTCGGTGTGGATCCATTAAAACCAGCTGCTTCTCAGTTGGATTTGCCTTTGTTATTTGGAGGTCATTCATGCTCATGTCATTGGCATCACCACCTCCCCAGCAGTGTGGTCTGGCCTTCAACATGCCTTCTGGTACTCCCTCTCAGACTTGTATCATTTAACTCAACCAGCAACTTTAAATTCTGATGAAAGGTGACATGCCCATCATGAGTGACCTTCGCCAAGCAAAATTCTTTCTGACAAACTTTGCTTACGCATGTCAACCTTTTGCCTCCGCTACTTTAGACACAACCTGTCTACAAAAACCTAGGGGGCGTCAAAAAGAGATGATTGCCACTTTATCCACTCATGCAGCCCCCATCACCTACCCCTTATCTGATGTGGACGACGTCCAAGTAACTTCCATTCACATTCAGTACAAGCTCGTGGCTGCATTCAGGCATAGTCACAAATCCGGGATTAGGCATTCAGTAGGTAAGGTTGAAAAATCAGCATTTACGAATTATGTGGCAAAATTTGGATAACATTCTGCAAATATCAAGTAAAATTCGGTTAAGTATATGAGAAAAATCAGAGAAAATTAGGACAATACAATATGTATGTATATATACATTCAATTATTACGTAGATATACACATACTTATGATATAGACTTGATCTAAAATACTATATATGTGCACATACATATTTTGCATGTTGATTCTCTACTCCTAAATATCAAATCATATAGCAAAGGTGACATACCCATTATGACTATCCTTCGCCAAGCTAAACTCTTTCTGACAAACTTTGCTTATTAATGTCCAACGCGACCTGTCTACAAAAACCTAGAGGCCATCGAAAAGAGATGATTGCTACTTTATCCACTCATGCAGTCCCCGTCACCTATCCTGATCTGATGTGGACGATGTCCAAGTAACTTCCGTTCACATTCTCTACAAGCTCTTGGCTACATCCGGACATAGTCACAAATCCGATTTGGTATTCGTTAGGCAAGGTTGAAAATTTGGCATTCACAAATTATGCCTTAAAATTCAGATTACATTCTTGCAAATATTTGATAAAAGTTCGGTCAAGTATTTGGAAAAAAATCGGATAAAAACGGATAGTGCAATATATATATATATATATATATATATATATATAGAGAGAGAGAGAGAGAGAGTTAGGCTAGAATACACTCGAGTGTAATCGGAGCAGAATACACTCAAGTAGTTTTTCATGATGCGATATTTTTTCAAAAATCTAATCCGTTGATCTTCTTAAACATCTTGTGAATAGCTCATATACAAAATTTGAGCACATTTGGACATTTATAGGTCATTTATAAAGACCGCAAAAATTATGCATTTCAAATTAGTTTTGTGCGTCGATTTTGTTGCCCTTGGATGAGTGACTTACACTCACCCAAATGGGCTCAAAATTTGTATGTAGCCTAGTTATAGTATGACAATGGTTTACATTTTGCAAAAAAATAATCTTGATTTGCAAACACACTTGAGTGTATTCGTGCGATTTGTACACTCGAGTGTATTCTAGCCTCTCTCTCTCTCTCTCTCTCTCTCTCTCTCTCTCTCTCTCTTTATATAGATATAGACATATACTCATGATACACACGATATAAAAAACTATATATATATGCACACACATGATTTGCATGTTGATTCTCTACTCCTAAATATCAAATCATATAACAAAGGTGACATGCCCATCATTGCTGACCTTACCCAAGCTAAAATTTTTCAGATAAACTTCGCTTGCATGTTAACCTTTTACCTCGATTACTTTAAATGCAACCTCTCTACAAAAACCTAGTGGCCATCAAAAAGTGATGATCGCCACTTTATCCACTCATGCAGCCCCGTCACCTACCCTATATGATGTGGACGGTGTGCAAGTAACTTTTGTTAACATTTTGTACAAGCTCGTGGCTGCATCCAACCAGGGATGTAGCCAGGAGGGGGGCTGCAGGGGCTTTAGCCCCCCATCCCCCAAAAAATGTATTCCAAATAGTTATCTTTTAGTATTATATAAAGGTCAAATTGTATATATATACATTTGACTGTGTATATGTTTACAAAGAAAACCGCTAGCTGGAGTGGTGGATAACTGGCTTGTTTGAGTAACGGGTGCAGGTCCCATTCTCAATGAAGGCAATTTTTTTTGACTCAGCCTCCCCATGTGCTAAAGTGAAAGTATATTTACACATACATGGATTTCAGCCCCCCTTGTGTAGTTTTCTGGGTCCGCCACTGCATCCAACCATAGTCACAAATCTCGGATTTGGTATTAATTAGGCAAGGTTGGAAAATTGGCATTTAAGAATTATGCGGCAAAATTTGGATTACATTCTGCAAATATTTGGGAAGAGTTCGGCCAAGTATTTGGGAAAAAGATCGGATATATTTCTGGAAATACAATATGTATGTATATATATACATGCAAATATTATGTAAATATACACATACTCATGAGACACACTTGATCTAAAATCTATAAATGCACGCACATGATCTTCATGTTAATTCTCTACTCCTAACTATCAAAGCATATAGCTTGTTCTTATTCCATAAACTAACAATCTGTGAAGCTCGGAGAAGAACTAGTGAAATTTGTGTACAAATTGTAATTTTCGGGTACTGTTTGGCTTTTATGCAACATTCAGAGGTAGCATTCCTCTCATGAAAGTTTGTGAATCATTGATGAATAATTTAATAATTCAGAGAATCTGTGAGTATTGCACATTCTTGATCTAACTAGGACCCCCTTTTGCAGTGTGCAAGATTGACCCAACCCCAAAATCCTGGACCTCAAGCACTCCACTGGTTGACGACCTGCTCATAATGTTCCTCTCTGGGATGTCACTCTCTCATAAATAAAGAAAATCTATCACTACTGCCTATGCTACTTTACAGCCTCCCTTTCGCGTTCCCTTTAGATTGCAGCACACATTCCATGTTTTTGGAGGCCAACAACTACCATAAAATATTTCTTTTGCTCTAGGATCAGAGTCCAGATATCATTATCCTTCTATATAACAATTTTCATGAAGCAACCCCTTCCCCTCCCTCCAAAAAAAAAAAGGTAGAAGAAAAGAGAATAGGGCAAAAAGGAGCACTGCCCATTTCCACTTGTCAGGTGTATCCCTTATGAACGGGGACTTCACTAGCTCGCCAGAAAACACAGTAGTGATGCTCCAGCTGCATCACCTTGAATGCATTGGCACCTAGAACCTCAATCCTACTACCTCCTCCCCAGAAACCCAAGTTATAGGCACGTTTGATCTCTCCAGCTGTGAAGATGTTGTCTACAAATCTTGAAAGATCACATACCTTCTTCCCATATTACCTTCTAACTTGCATGTGCTCTTGTTATAAATGCATTTGTTGTAAAGTTGTGTGCATACACATGCTCAGTTTTAAGCAACAACCTGTTGATGTGCAGTGTAATAGCCTTGGATTTCTTTAATTAGAGTTTCATCCAAGCATGATAGGACTTCTCTGCTATGCTCATAGATTTATCTTTCTAGCAGTTTGGGCAGTTGTGGTACTTAGTAAACCCGTCTTCTCCCTACATGCCGAAGGGGAGATCAGGTGCCCCACCTTGATAATTATTTGAGTTGACAAAGAAACTAGTTCCCAGGAGAAGTGGGCAGAGCCTAAATAAAACAAATGTTATATAGAGTCTTACATGAGGGCTGTGTACCAATATTTGAGATACTGCACTAATATTCTGAACAGATACACCACAAAAACCCTAAATCCTCAATTATGTAACCTCTAATTGTTCAATTCTTCCGTCCATGTGTTGCAGGGCTGTGCGCAATACATAAGCTGGAAAATCCCCCTCTGAAGGATATGATCCAGTTGCTGCTGATGGTTTCTATTTTTTACTGAACCTTTCAGTGTTCATATTTCAGTCTCTGTGTGTAAGTACTGAGAACTTGGGTTGCTGCTATTTGAAATGAGCAGCCTGTATGGTTGGGTGATGCTGATTAGTAGATTCTTTCTTCTTGATTTTTTTTACATTTGCCTAGTGTGTTTGTTACCCTTGATTGGATGTTCTTATGTACAAAATGGGACCGCTAATTTTCTCTTATTGGATTTCTTAGTGATTCAGCCGTAGTATTGTGATATAAATGATTTAGAAAACTATTTGCAACTTTGCAAGGTAGACATGTTTCAAGGATCAAAACCTAACCCCCCCCCCCCAAAAACCTCATAGCATGCATGAAATCTGCCCTCGACTGTTTGGGGGTAAATTTGCCAAGAAATGTCTCTCAGATCTTTATTTGTTTATGTTTCTCATAATTTCCCTGTATTTATGTTTTGTACGCATGGTCATGACAATGATCTCCCGTAATTAACAGTTAGTTCACCTAGAAAAGCTCATTCCCGGTTGTAGCACAAGTCATGGATTCCAATCCCGCTGAGGCACTAGGAGAGGCTAAATAAAGCAACAACCTCTCCAAAAGTGATAGGCTGGACTGCTCCTCTTTCAAAATAGGGGTTAAATTTTCCAGTATATTAAAAAAAAAAAAAATCTCAGTGGTGCTGTTAATTTCTTCATCATGAGCGGAAAAAAAAGCATAACGTTCACTTACAACTACAACTTGAAGATGAAGTAACGTTTTCTTCAAAAAGCGGAATTGAAGTGAATAAACATTTTTATCTAACATAAGTTGAAGTAATAACCAGGAGTGACGTTGAAGTTGATGTTCTTTGGCTGTGTTTGAGGGCTTTCTTTTCTAGAGAACAACTAGTTGCCGCTTACCATTAGAAATTTAAGTAACTTTTTCTTCCAAACAGAAAATTTAAGTGAAGAAACATTTGTTTCGAGCATAACTTGGTTGGAGTTACTGTTCTTGGGTTGTGTTTTAGAGCTCTCTTTGCTAAATAACTACTTGCATTCCCTTCTTGTTTCGATATGATGCTAAACACATTTCCTCGTTAGATATGCGTGTTGTGAACTTGTTTTCTCGGCCTTCAATTGTGGAAATCTGCTGTTGGTCTTGATAAGTATGACAATGCTCTCAACACGCCAAGCTTGCATCTCCTTTCCCAAGCGTGTTGTCACTTCTCAAGATACATGTGCCTCAAATTCGGGAGTGAATAGTTTGGGTTAGGGGAAGGAAACATAGCAAGCACAACTTTTGAAGGAAAAGGACAGAAGAGGAAAGAGGGTAAAAGGAAGCACATATGGTAATGAGTCATCGTGCATACTTTTGATTGATATTAAGAATAGATAAACATAAATCTTGTAAGATGCTCATAACCATTTGGTTACACAACTCTCTAAATGAGGTGCCCTACCATGTTTCTGGTTTTTTTTAAAACATTAATCAGGTTTCCAAAGGGTTCAACCAAGAATTTATAGATAAAGCTAAGGAGAATACATATACCCAACCAAGAAACAAAAGTGAATAAGAAATCTAGAATGTGGGACATGCATTATCTCACCTAGGAAACTAAAAGAATATAATCCAATGAGTATATAAGAATGAATGGGCAACAAAGGGTCGCATATCCTCATCATTGAGCCATTAGGTATTGATATGCTTTGAGTAACAAAAAAAAATGAGAACATGGTGGTGCTCATATAGTTGCACCAAAGGCACATGAACCAACAAAACACATAAAAAACTACCAGTTTAAGCATAAAGAAAGAAATAGAGGGGGAAGGATGATCAATCGTACTATCCCTAAATTGAGGAAAGGCCATAAGGTTACATGACATACTCATGAGATACAAAATACTATATTAGAATAAAATACATAAGTGAAATGATAACTTAGAAAAGAATCCCTAGATGTTTATCTAATCTACGTATAATATTTACCACTACAAGCGGACAAATCTTACTAAAGTATGCTATTAGGATCGAACTTTAAAGACTACTTTTTAAAGAAATTGCCTAACAAAATCGATTTTATCAAGACTAATGTTTGAGAACAACTGGTTGATTGGTTGTTTTAAACTAATTTGCAAAACACTTAAAAAAAATAAATAAGTTGATTGAATCAAATACTAAAATAATTAGGGTAGAATGGGTTTCACTACCACTTCCTGCGTGCTCTATCTTATATGTTATTATTCTCATCATTACAACTACTTAGATTAGGGCCTGGAATTTTGTTTCCTTTTAGAGCACAAACTTCATAAGGATAGATTTCCTTATAGGCTCGAGGTCTTCATACCTATGATCACTAACTTATTGCCTCAGTGAGCACTCTTTTGTGATTGCATTTGGGGTTTAATGTTTGTCATTCAATATTCTAATCCTAAATTTTGTGATCACTACATTTGGGATTATAATATACATACAATTAGGGTGATCAATCCACAAGCACATGAGAAATGAATAAAACCAATCATGTATCTGAGCAATGAAATTTGATGTGTAGTACACAGTATAGGCAACGAGCATAGTCCTGGTTCCTCAGTGAGGAAACTACTTGCTCATAGTAATAGAACAAACACAAGGGAAGGAAAGAGAACAAGACGTCATGTCCTATTAATGGCCCCAATATGCAAAATTAAGGGAGGGGTATGTCTAGTGTGTCCCTTGCTCCTAGTTGCATGGTTGGGTGTCAAGCTAGTCATCTTGCTTGGTACACCATTGGTAATCACAAGTTGCATAAGGTACATGTAGTTTAGTTGGTGATCATGTTGCTTCTATTGCCGGTGCATGCGGGTTTGGGTGCCCTCAATGTGCCATAGATGGCTTTCGAGGTTGGTGAAAGCTACCTAGAACATGTTGCTTTGTGCAACGCCATGAAGGTTCTATGGAAGGCTCTATCTCCTCCTCATTAGCTTCCATGGAGGAATTGCAACTTACACAAGTTGGCTCGGGGTTCTTACTGTGTGTGGTCCTACATGAATCTCTGGATCTATTACTACAAGTCAGAGAGGTCATAGGAGAGGTTGGCCATTAGAAATAGAGCCTAGACAAGCAACGCAGGTTGAGTTATGCTATCCCTGAATAGCAAGAAGTAAACCTTGACCTCCATGGATGTGTGAATGACCGATGATGCCTGCAAATACTTGATGTCGATGAGATGGCTTGTCTTCAAAGTTACTATCTAATATGGAATATGTGTGTATCCCATATGTGTAGCAATGGTCTGATCAAGCCACATTGAGTGAACCAGAAGCTGGTGTTGTGAGTGGCCACCAGATGAAAATGATGTATGAAGGCATTACCCTAGTTGAATGACTCCTCATTTGTAATGCTCCATAGATTTTACAAATCAATGTACATGACTACGCCCTTGTTATCTCCATTATTGTATATCGTACAAGTTATCTCCATTATTGTATATTGTATAAGAGAGGATGCAGTGGAGGTACCACATCGTTGGGGTCTTACTAGAACCTACTCGGCATGCTCAAAGCATACAAAGTGTCGGGACATATACATAACATTGCATGCATGAAGGATCCAATTGTGGATGCATATGGAATCTTAACCATGTATTCCCTCTCCTCAGAAGAGTTGGGACATTGAGATCTAGAGAGACTTAATCCATGAGGCATGGGTAAGTTTTCTCTTATAGACTCTTGCATGTTGAACCTTTTCAGTACTTTGTCAATGTATGTACTTTGATTTAGACTAAGATGACTTCTAGATCTGTCTCTATAGATCTTGATTCTTAGTATATAAGATGTTTCTCACAAGTCCATCATGGAGAAGGTATTTCTTGACATGTTTTAACCAACTGTAGAGTAGGTTGTCATTCATCAACATACAATATGAGCAATACGGTCATGCTCCCAATAACCTTCTTGTAAATGCAAGGTTCATCTTCATTCTGAATAAAGCTTAAATTATTGACTCCATCATCAAATTCCAGCTCCAAGATGTTTGCTTCATCTATAGATTGACCTTTGTAGATTATAGACCTTTCCCATGTCATTTGAAGCGATAGAATTGTTGGGTTGTGTCATATACACATCCTCAAGGAAACTTCAGTTAAGGAATGCAGTTTGAAATCCCATTTTCTAGATTCATAGTCATAATAAGCTACAATAGCAAGCATGACCCTGATAATTGGTGAAAAGCTTTCATCTTAGTCACCATTGAACTTGTTTGAAACCTTTTGCTACCAATCGACCTTTGTAAGTTTTGTAAATTACCATCCATGTGGTTTTCTTCTTGAAGACCCATTTGCACCCTATGGGTTCACCCCTTTAGGTGGATCCACCAAGGTCCATACCTTGTTGGTATACATGGAATCAATCTCACATTCATGGATTCAAGCCATTTCTCAACCTAATCCCTCAATATAGCCTAATTGTAGGTTGTTTGTTCATCGTCGTCAATGACCGATCGCTTATGATTGCACGTCCAAACGGAGGTGGATCAAAACTAGTCGGACTCTAAATTCATATACTTGATACTTATTTATATACTTGATACTTAGGTGGATCATAAGTAGTCGGACTCTAAATTTATATACTCAATACTTACTTGCCTGAAATGATAATATGGGGCCATGTGTAGCAAATTGGGTCAAACATAGGGACAAATAAGTTTTTTATGATTATAGTTCTTATCTTAGATAAGTTGAACTGATTGAAGAGATAGAGTATTTGTTGTGGAATAAAGTAACCAAACAAAGAATAAGGCAACATCATTAAGGTAAATCTAAGTTCACAAGATAAAATAGAGTGTAGCTATTTTTGGTGTATTTCAATATTTATATAGAAATTGGATTGGGTTTCATCATTTAAGGATTCTTACCATTATGCAATACTCACAACCACTGTATATCCTTAGCATAGTTTATGGGCAATCATCATAAGTGTTTAATTCATCTTCTCTTGAGATTAGGTTATCTCTATATCATTAGCATATCTCTCTCTCTCGATGGAAAACAAACAATTGAATATACAAGCATATGAAAATTAGCTCCAATATTCCAACACTTTCATGCATGCATGCATGCATACTACTCGTTAACTCTAGATATGAACTAATACTACTCATTTGAGTCATTAGAAACCAAACATCACAAGATGGTAGCTAATCATGCTAGTGAATCATTCAAGAATGAGAGTAAGGAGATATACATTGCTAAGAGTATATGCATTCAACGGAATGCAAGTATTTACATGTTTATAGAGAAATAGTGGCTACTCCAAACCCCAAGAAGGTGGACTAGCCACTCATGTCCATGAGAGAAAGTATGGATATACTTTTAAATGAGTCCATAATGAGAAGGAGAATGAAGGGGAAGCGAACAAAGTAAGGAAGAAGGAAGAAACACAACAAACAATGTCCATATGGGAGTAATGGATGTTGATGGAGACGTCCTCTTCACAATAATGGCAATGGAGATGGATATGATGGATCCAGTAGTCCCCCTCCTCTTGAAGATGGATTTGGAAATCTATGAAAGAGGAGATGAAATCCAGATAAGCCTATACTATTGTCCATTCCTCTGATGGGATCGATAATAATTTGAGAACTGGACAACAATTTATCATAATGTCAAATGTACCTTTAGTGAAGGATCGACACCTCTAATTATAGTGTTTGTTTGTGCCCGAGGAACCTAAGAATAAGGGAACCTTGCTTGCACCCCAAGTGTCAAAGAACATGCCTTGGGGCTTGTGCTTAACTAACCATGGTGATCATCTTCTAAAACGTCAGAGGACTTTTGAGTAGTGGACAAACTCAAGGTTTAGATCAGGAATCGTTGGTCATGAAAAGGTTGAGCATTAGTGAGATGGGGTGGGGCATCGACATTGGTAGTTGATTGCTCGTTGGGCTACAACATGGATTGGTCTATGTTTGGTTGATGGCCTACTCGACTGTCATGTGGAAGATGATCTGTCCGGGCATCAGTGTTCGGATTTGATGGGAGCGTTGACACATTCATCATTTCGGTCATCAGTGTGTGGCCGATGGCCTTCTTGTGAAGCTTTTTGTGTTGTCCCCAAGTCACTTAGTCAGTCATGAGGCATTGATTCCTTTTGGCCGATGAAAGTGATGAGTACTTGCCATCTCCCTGCAAGAAAATGCAAAATTATAAACAAGAACGAGACTATTCCTAAATGCCAGTGAAATTGAGATATTTTAATGTAAAACCTAGAATGATAAGGGAAATGAAGAAATAAATAGGCATGTAATATCCACAAAATTGGAATTCTCAACCCCTCAAATAAGATTCTAGCTTGTCCTCAAGATAAAAAATAGAATCAAAGTATCAAGTGACAGAGGAGGGGCATGTTAAATTAAAAAATCTTGGTGTGGTTAACATGTTTTTATGCCAGCTCTGTCCCAAGACTCATGCTTGGATGCTTTGTTTGTTTTCTACATCCATGTGATCTTTGTCAGAATTTCAGGCTTGACTGATCCTTTATCCAATACCCCCTCTCACTAGGGTAGGGTTCTTCCTTCACGATATCCACTATGGGTCCCATTTCCTAGTTGTATCGTGATTTGTTATCACACAAGGTAGCTTTTTTCTACCAACCTTTTTTTGGGTGATCAAGAGAGTGTGTGAGGTAGGCTAAGGTTGAGGTGTAACATGTCCTTCTCATGTTCACTTAACCACAAATCCATTGTGATAACTGTAGTTTCTGTGATCACCTTTGAGGAACAAGGAGTTACATATGTATCTTCTTAGTACTACTACTAATCACAACATATCTGCATTTGTGAATACAACTATACACCAGACATGAAGCACCTTTGGCTCGTAGCATGGGATAACTCCCATGCTTTTCTTCCACTTAGGATTTTATTCTTTCTCTCTTGGCTCAAGCGATGATAGGATTTTTTTTATTTTGTGGGCTTCCAAGCCTCTTTTCTCCCTTTTAGGATTTTCATCACTTAAAGGGGTAACTTTATCCTTTCTATGAGATCCATCCACTTCCATCATGTACTTTAGAACTTAGATGATTTCTTGGAAGTGTAAAGGACTAAGATCTACCTTAGTTCCAAGAAAATTTCCAAGTGGGCAAACATTTTATTTACAATCTGCAATGTCTTAGGATAGAGTTGGCATAAGGACATAATCATTTAAACAAGTTAGGTAGATTTATTTTCAGAATATTTCACTTGGTATAGTTATATGTGAATAAGTGCTTGAAGAAACTTAAATCTAGTGTAGAAGTGAAGATAACTTACAGGAAAATTGGACCAAAAGTTGCCTAAAGTAAAATTCTATCCTTCATTTTGACAAAAAATTAACTAAGAGTAAAAGAGTAACTTAACATGTGTAGACTAAAAGTTTAAAATTGCATGAAAAGTTAAAAGCAAAAACACATGCAATGGTATAATTTGCAAGTAGGGTAGCAGAAGTAGGTTAAAGTAGAGGGAGCAAGATAGTACCTCCCTCACTTATTTACAGCCCTCAAACTTATCCTTCTCTCTATTGTAGAGTGTCAAATAATGAGATTGAATGTAAAGTGGTGATGTTTACTCTTGATTTAGGAGTCCCTCATTGGCTCAGTGTAATTGCAACAGTTGGACAACACATATTCAGATGAGAGGATGATAAAGTCTTTCTATAGACTTTCAACTTTTACACCCCTATAAGCTAGGGCATGCATCTAGAGAAGGAAGTGAAAGTTGCATTCCTTGGATTGTGTTATCTTTTGTGGGCTTCTATGACAAAATTGTGGCTTCTTGAAGTCCTTTATTTTGTGACATACTTGTATCCCTTTCCATGACTCTGTATAAGCTTTCTGATTTCCTCTACATAGAACTTAGCTTCCTCCCCAGTGACACTTTGTGGCCTTGTCATATTGGTATACTTTGTTGGCTCGTATTAAGCATCAGAATTGTTGTACAATATTGAAATGTTTTCTTTGGTATTTATTTCCAACAAGGGTCCAGTGATTTTCGTGCAGAAATGGAAGGAAGATGAAAGCTAGGAGAGAGATTTTTAGGTGTTTGATAAGTCTTTTCTTTTATCCCAAGTCTTTGTTGTGTAGGAGATCCTCCTATAGAAGGTAATATGTCATGTCCACGTCAGAAAAAACATCTCCAAGAAGATATTGACATGGACATCACATTTATTGGAATATACCAATTAACTTATAAAAGTCTACACAGGTCATCCTTAAGCACATAGATGATGTGTCTTTGGAAGATAGTGTCATCATGTCTTTTGTCTAGGTTCCTAAATAGGAGTCTAGGTTTCAAGGGTTTAATCTTAGTTCGAAGTGTTACACTCGTGTGAGCAAGCAATTAAGATAAGGCAAGAAGCAAACCTACGTTAACCCTAGACAATTTAGGTCTAATTAGCAAAGTAGGGAAACTAAGCAAGAAAATAGCAATTATGCTAAGGTGAGCAACAAAGAGATAACACTAAATACCAAACTATCAAGGCAATCCTAACTATCAAACTAGTGATGACAAATAGCTTAACTTGGCAAAAGAGACAATGAACTACCAATTTAGGAAAAGGAGCAAGAAAAGTACTAGACTAGCAAATGACGAACTAAGGCAAGCACAAGAAATCATAAAGAAACATCAACTATTCTAGAAAGGTCTAGCTACCATGCACAAGGAAAGTAAGTAAAGGACAAGTAAAGAAACTAACCAAGCAAGCACTAACTAAACAAGAGAGTAATTAGGGTCAAGTAATTAATGGAAGTATGGGCCATTTGGGGTAATGTAACTATCACCTAGGTTGGGGGACAAACATTACTCATTCATTTAGATTATCAAACCAAACCATCAAGTTAGATGGTACACAGTTTCCCTAAACTACTAATTGTCCATGGATGGAATAGGGTATGTATAATGGAACTAGTCCCTAATTGCCCCTATCTAACCATATGAGGCTCATTTGATACGATTTAGGTATAACTCAACTAAGATTCAATAAGTCTAGGTTTCTAGTATGGAATCACTTAGGGGAATTGAGGGACAAGGGTAGTAATGGAGGGTGTCAATGAGGTTTTACACCTCATGACACGTCCCATCTAGCCTTTAAGTAGCTCCAAGTCAATGTCACTAAGTGTCTCCAATCTACATAGATCTCACACCTAGGAGTAGGAGAATGGATATATATTTATGAATATGGGCTAGATAGGGATCTACTAATTGGACCAAAAAGTAAATCCCAAAATATCTACATATAAGCCATTTCCTCTAGAACCTAAGTGCTTTCAAGCACAAACCACAAAGCAATCCATGGGAAATGAGATAGAAGTAGAAGATAATCATTAGCAAATGAAATTATAGAGTTTAGATATCACTTTCCCCCAACATGGTATCAAGTCACATTTTTAACCCCAAACAACCCACCTAGTGAGGCTTACTAAATAGTAAAAAATGGGAGAAAGAAGAAGTAGAAGAGTAGAACTCCATGGAATCTTAGTGAAGATTCTTCCTCACCTCCAGTTGTAGAAGCACGTCCTCCTCCCTCCTTGATGGATGGTAAGCATGGAATGGTGGGTGGAGTGGTCAAATCCCTAGAAATCTAGGGTTTGAGGTGGAAGATGATGGGAATGGAGTGGGAGGTTCTATGAATGCTAAGGTAGGTGGAAATAAGTGCTAGGGTAGCTAACCTCTAGCTCCCATCCACCACTATTGATTATATAGTGGCTTGGGAACTATAAGGTTAAGTGAGAGAAAAAATGATAGCTAGGAAGTAGTCGGGTTTGGGTGGCAGCACGACCATTTTGGGAAGAACGACTATGGTGGTGTAGTGGTGGAATGGGCATGCTCAAGAGGAACGATCGTGGTGGAAGTGGGCTCAGGTTGAAAATTGGATTTTTGAACGTTGGCAACATGGCCATGTTGGGAAATATTGTCATGGTGGCACAATATTTCCCAACATGGCCATGTTGTCATCTAGGTACAATGACTATGGTGGGCAGTAAGGTTGTGGTGGGGGAGTTGGACATGGGTTGTTCTCCTTGGCACAAGCCTACTGGGTGCTTGGCAACATGATCGTTTTGGCTGGCACAACTGTGTAGGAATCTTCTTAGCATGATTGTGCTACTGAGCTTCCTTGGAGTTGCTTCCTCACTGGATTTCAACTGTGATTTTGGCATTTTTGCCACGACCATTTTTGGTACCATGGTTGTGTTGGGGTCTTCTCCTTGCACTTTGATCTTCATTTCAGTAATCTATGGGTTTTTTTTTCTTTTAGCTTGACCCTTGATCACTAGGGGTAGGTAGGGGAAGCTCTTAGACTCTCTTTAGGCCCTCCAAGGGTGAAGAAACCCTAATATCCTCCTTCATCTATACCCTCCATCCAAAGTATTGAACAAGGTACCTGAAAAACATGCCAAAAACCTCCATGAGTATATTTGACAATAAACTATTTATTGGGAGAAGGAGTATGCATTCTAACATGTTCAGATATGATTAAATGGCAAAATGGCACAATATGAAGCCCTAAATTAGGGTTTGATCGCCACCCCAAACTTAAAACATACTTGTCCTCAAGTATGCTCCAACTCAATCTCTCATTTTCACTTCATTCAAGAAAGACATGGAAGAATGCAATCATCATAATGTCCATTGACTAAATTGAGTTCACGTGTGGAATTAGGCATGCACTGCTCTGTATTCATTTTTATATTTTTTATGTGATTCAAGCATGTAGCACAAGAACTTTAAATATGGGATACCAAACACATATATAAGTCATGTAACTTTTCCTAATGCTCTGAGTAGACCTTGTCATGCATGGCATACATCAAAATGGTTAAATTTTTCATTTTAGCTACTAGGATTAATCATACACTTCACTTCACCTCTCATGACCCACTTGTCTTGTTTAGGGGTGTGTGAGCTAGACTTGATTTTCCATAGACCTACTAGGCATAAAAAGAGAAGAAAGGGTTGTGGAAAGGAGTGGAGTGCTATTACATAGGAGCACTCATTTTTCTTTTTCTTTTTACTTTTTTTGAGATGATATTACATGGACCCATCTCTTATTTCTCCTTCTTTTTCTCTGTTCCATGTGTAAGGAGGGCATATGGTGATTATAAGAAGTGAGGGGGTGTAGATATTGCCACCCTAAACTTTTGGAGGGTGAAGAATGTTACTATGCACTTTGGCACACTTTCATGAGGCAGAGAAGTAAGGAACTCATAGAAGAATGTCAGATCAAAGAGGGTCATAAGTGAGGAAGATATATGTATGATTTCATTCAAGCAAGCTAATACAAGAAAATTTCACCAAAATAGACAAACCATCCACAAAATGAGAAATTATGGTATATCACATTCTTCCCACATAATGCCAAGAACTCAAGGCTTACAATAATCACATTTTATTTGAACAGTCAATTTCCTACAAGAGGCTTGGAGCACATGAAAAGATCCAACATAGAACTCATTTAGCACAAAATTTCAGAAATGGATTCACTTTCTCCAAGTTTTAGCCATGCGCATTACAATAAGTTAAGATTTAAGTTGAAACACACCATTGGGGAAATAGATTAAGCATGAAATGGTGCCATATCTCCCTAATATCACATGTAAACCTACACTAAAAAGCAATAAACAAGTAGGCAAATCCTAACTAAACAAATAAAAAAATTCAAAAACCTACATGAAAAGCAATGCATGTCATGGAATGTCAAAAGGAGAATTTTTTAAAAGTAACATAAAAATGAAAGAAAATAAACTATATGCATGCATGTATGTAGAAACAAGCAATTATACAAAAAAGCAAGCTTCTAGTGTATGAAAAGGTGTTGCAATCATCAATTATCATAAAACATGGTACAACATGTGAGACATGCATCAAAATGAAAAAGAGAAAAGAGGCGGATACCACCGCAACACCTCAAATTTTTGAATCATGATGTCCTCAAAATGACACTAAGTCTAGGAGAGTAAGGTTATAGACAATTAGTTATTACAGCTATACATTCATTTGAAGGAGGAAATTGGAGGCATGCTTCACGATATCAAGCCCATCTTTTACATGCATGCTTTTATGAACACTATACATCACAAAGGGCAATATAGCCTCATGGTTGACTAGCTTCATAAAAATCATCATTCATTGAGCGACACTCCATAAAGCACAGTTGCATGTATCACACAATTTGAAATTTTCATAAAAAACTAATATCTAAAGAGTCATTATCAAGCATGGTCCTAGAGATCATATCCCTCTTTGAAAGGGATAAGAGATCATAGCAAAGGTTCTCCACAAATTGGAAAGTGAAAAATAGGGAAGCTAATGCTAGTTGACCATCAGTAAATTTGGCTCATTTATATACTTCCTTGCTATCTAGATGGTGCGATCTAAAGCTGCCTATTGAAGAAGAAAAATTGTTTCCAATATAAACATGTCCAAAATGTAAATCCATAAGTAGTGTGTATGTCTCTATACAACATAGTTGATCAACTCCAACAATACTAAAGAGGTGGCAACACTGAAACCGTTTATCTTCCCATTTGTATTTATCAAAATTTAGCCCAATTAAATAACTTTGACAATAAAAAATAAACTTCTAGAAAAAAATATGTTCAGAGAAAGAGTGAAATAAGATCAAGTTTTATTGTCCACTTTGGTTGCATAGATCCCTAATTCTTGAACAAGTACATCTAATACACTTTTTGGTTTCTTTATTGGTATATAGTCATGCTAGAATACACTCTAGCATATATGTTGACCATACACTCAAGAGTGTTTACACCACTTGAAAGCTGAAATTGTTGATCCTCATTATATTGATAAGTACATACTATACATTAAGTTTGAGCTCATTTGGAGGCTTTTATGACACTCATTCAAGAACTATAAAAGTGGCGTACAATTTTTTTAAAAGTACAACATTTTTGTTGCCTTTAAATGCATAGCCTGTAAGTGGTCAAATGAACTGCATATTTGTTGCCTTTAGGTGCATGACCTATAAGTGCCCAAACAAACTAAACATTTTTCTATAGGCTATTTATAAGGTGCTTGAGAAGATCAATAGTTTGGATTTTAATGTCTATATGACACAAAATGACTTGCGGGTATATCATCAACCCAATCAAGTGTATCACATATCTCTCACACACACTTCCCATTTCTCTTGCTCGCAGACCTCCCCACAACCCCTGAATAGTTGTCTAAATAACTTGTGTCTTATGTTGTTGGAACCTTATCTGATAATAGCCCTCAGTATTGAACGTGTTGAGGATAGTACCTAGCATGGGAACATAGATCACTTGTTGTGCTTCATCGCCATCTAGATCCTACCATTTCATTAAATAAGAAAGACATGTCACTTGGTGTGTCCTTAACGAATGAGGTTGTGGGGATTAGGGGTTCCAACAAGGTAATGGTTCACATGGCATCACTTTGGGATTCATTTTCGACAATACTTAGAGCAGCTCCATGTGTCAATTCACGTTATAAGCATCATGGATTCCTTAATCAATATCAAGTCTACTAAGAGACGAGTTGAAGTTAAGCCAAAGTTTTCACACGTTGATGGTTAAAAAAAACTCCATAAATTGCATGAGGATAACCTACCATTTTTTTTGACTTGGTTCTTAAAATGGGTCTTGGATATTTTTAATTTATTATATACCTAAGCATAGGTTCCCAGAAGAACTTTCGAAGCTTATGGATTACAAAGAAACAACTAAAGATGGATAAAGTTGTCTTGCAACATAGGCATACTGGCATTATGAATAGATAACTTAACATGAATTTTTGGTTGTTACCACCATTATAATTGCATTAGAGCCACTTGGTTGAGATAAACAAAGGACAATTTGTTAAATTCAAAATTTTAAGAGGGATTTCATAGACTGTTAAATGTGGTAAGAGGAAGGAGTTGGATACTCTTAATTGCATGCAACAAGAGGCATATATCAATATGGTGCCAATTAGCGACCCAGTCAAGCTATCTCCATCATTAAAAAAAACTTGTCTTTTACACCTGAGGTCAAAACATGAAAAGGCTACAATCTAGTTGTAAAACGGCCAAATGGATCAAAGGGAACATATGGATGAAGGGAACAAAGGGATCTCCAATAAAGAAAGGGAAAAAATAGAAGTATTTTAAAGGAAATGTGATTAAGCGTCTCAAAGCTTTTACAATAGTTCCAAGACCTAAAGCTCCTATGTTTTATTTAAGAGGTGGATCTCTTAGTTGGGAATGTCTGCACATTGGTTGCCACCTTGTGGTGAGACAATGATCAATGAGGTCTCCTCTTTGATACAATTACAAGACACCACCATTACATGCTTTTGAATTGGGGATTTAATGATACCAGATGCAAATCGTAGGACCAACCACACTCCATCATGTACATTAAGGTGAATGTAGTGTAATCTCCCCTCTTTGCTTGCTTTGAAATGAGGAGAGATTAGTGGAAGCATGAGGGAAGAAAATGATTGGGTAAAGATTTGGGGTTGCGAAGGAGGGTTTAGACTATAGAAGGCATGGAATATTGGAGGGACAACACTATGTCAACACCATATTTGTAATGGGTACATTAGAAAACATCCTTTTCAAAATATTGAACCAGGGAGCCATGGGTTGGAAGGATCCTATTTGGAAGTTTATCAAACAATTGATTACTCAAAGGTGATAGAAATTTTATGAAAAAGAGTAACCTATGGCTCATTAAAGGTTTAGAAAAAAAAGACATGGGTAAAAAGTCTACCATAACATCTATCTAAGGAATGAGCATTAGATTGAGTTGGTGTGATCCAATTGAGATCCATTAATCACGTTCGGTCGAAATTATTAATCATATGTGTTTGGTTATGAACTAAGGCCCAGTTTTATATGGTACAAGTCCAACCCATGAAGACCCTAACTAAGAGCCCTCATACACAGCCCTTACAAGTAAGGTATACGATATACACAAATTTACTTTGCAGTTACATATTTTTTATATGTTTACCCATTTTATCCAAAACCATGAGAAGAATGTATCAACTACTTCACTATCCAACGGGTCATGTATTTCCCACAGAATTTAAGTTATCACCTACAAGCTAATTTGCAGTTTGCCTTCATCTTCCACTCCATGGACAAAAGGAACAAACAGCTTCACTATACATGCATCCCCCTAGTTGGTCTAGACATGGGTGTGGATCTTTATGGTAATTATCCTTTCCTAGTCATCTCTCGATGTCTAACTTAGATGTTGCTCCTGGCCCTCCTCTGCCATGAAAAAAATAGCTCACGCCCCCTCTTCTACACAGCCGTAGTTGTTTTTTTAGTTGTGTCGTATTCCACAGCAGCAAGCAGGACAACCAAGAAGCGACAACGAAAGTAAGTAAGTTTTAACCTACTCCGTCACTTCCCTTTCCTCCGTTCCCACGGATGGCAATGGTGTTAATGGTGCTAAGAAAAAACTATATTTATAATTTATGGATAACCGCATCAAAGTTTACATCGTATGGCTACACCAATTAGTTAGAGTACGAATATGGTTTCAGATTTTCATAACTGATGTGGTGTGGTGCAGCTATGATTCTAGATAAATATCATAAATAAAAATTGCACCACATATAATATTATTTTGATTATACATAAATGCATGTAAAATATTGCCCTACTTGCATTATTTGTTGTTGTCTATATCTCTATTTTTAATGGAATTTAATGTGTATAGAAGTAGGAGGTTTCATATTTCTTTTTCTACAATTACTACACGATTGTTTTTGTACACCGAATAAACATGTGTGTCCTTTGCATGGTAAAATATAACCAAATGTATTTATATTTTACACTTAATATTTATGTGTATTTTCACAAACTTATGTAGTTATCTATATAATGGTGGCATGTAGAGTTAGGATCATTTGACGAATCATCTAATATACTATGTTTATTTGACTTATTTCATGCATATTCCAAATGGAAACATGCAAACATTATAAAGGGCAGAAATAAATTATTGTGGTGAGAAATTGGTTTGTTACTATAAGAAAATATTATTTATTGATCAAAAGATGTAAATGTTAGTGGAGATGAAATCAAGTTAAGAAAATAAAAAAGGTGAAAAGAATATAGGAAGATAAAGGACAGAGAGAGTCAAGAAAATTTAATGGCATATGTTATTACAAGTCATCTTTTTGCATAATTAATTCAAATAGTCTACCACCCTCCTATACCAATAATTTTAACTTAACCCTCTCTCTCTCTCTCTTAGAAAATATATTACTATATTTAATTCTAAATACTATCTTCTTACTAACTCGATAAAAATATATACAAACAGAAAATAACTTACATACTTGAAAATGAGGATGACAAGTTAATAGAAAAGAGAGACTTGGGGAGCGATTTATTGTTTTGAAGAAAAAAAATGTATATAAGTCGGGGAAGACTTAATGTGTCGTTTCAGAAGATGATGATGTCTAAACTTTGAACCAAAAAATAGTATAGTGTAAACAATTATATTTGTATTTACCAATTACAATGTTTGTTCACATGAAGCAAAAGCTTCGTATTTAGTATCAACAGAGCATTTGTTTTTTAGTTGATTATGTTGTTATTTTCATTGTACAACTTCATAAATACTATATAATATTACTATGATTAATAGAATTTTTGTTCACAATGTGATGTAGTATGGTGGGTGTGGTTAACCATGATCTTTTGATGGTGTGGGTTTACTTTCTCACTAAAAGTTGCAATAAATATGGTGTGAATATGGTGTTTTATTTTCTATGTGATGTGATTATGATTTTATTATAAATAGCACCATATCTATACCACTAACATCCCTATTCCTCCGTCTGATTTATCCCTAATCACTAACTGGGTTTGGCTACCATGTCCAGCTTGTTGCCTCGCCGATGTTGCAGATTTTTTGTTGCAAAATGAGTTGGACTTGGACCTTGTTTCTCTAAAGCCATTTGCATTGAAAGCGCAATGTCATTCGTTTCCAACACTGAAGAAAGTAATTCTATGTTGCTCATGTATGTACTCAATCATTTGATTGTTGTTTGATTGCTTCCTTCATCAAATGTTCATCCCGTTTGTCGTGTACAATGATTATGTTTATTGTCCAACATGTCAAATTTTGGTTATTTTAGTTGATATTGGTGTTTATCTATAAATGAATCTGTTGAACTTAACCAGTAGATCAACTGATAAAGCATGTTGAGGGTTGTACTAAAAATCGCAAAATCAAGGCCTAGATTCTATTGGGTCACTACATGAGGAACCACAAGGCCTCTATGTTTGTTCACTTAAAGGTTGGTTGCCTCCTAACTTGGTAACATAAATAGTTATTAAAAATATGATTATGTGGCTTTGTTGGTTTCTAATTCTAGAGTCAAGTTTCCTTCCCTACAGTTTCTTCTACAAAATATTGATCCTCTTGTGGTTGTCGTTTCGGTTTCTATCTTAGTTGTCACTTTTTGTGTGCGTCAATAATTCTTGTTTTTTATTGGATTGTTACATTTGTCCAAAAGGTTTCATCTCTTCCAAGTCCATGCAACGGGCCCTTTTCTTTCAAAATTCATAGTACTTATGCTTGCTTTTTTTTATTGTTATATCGTCCCTAGGATTTCCTATTGGTACAATGTTGCCAACTTCTACATTGAATTTTCCATAGTTTCAAATGTTATATCATTTATTCAATGAATATGTTGTATTGTTATCATTGTAGCTTTTGCTACCTTTGTTTGTTTGATCCCGTTATTTTAGCGTGATTTTCCATTTGGGGTTTGCCTACTTACGGCAGGTTTGTTTAGCTGTATTTGATAGGATTGGATCGTACTTTGTGATCCAGCAATGCAAATCTTAGCTTTGGTTTCCTACACTTTTTGAGAGTGTATCACCGCTGGATAGAGTCAGGGGCGGAACTAGGAAGGAGGGTGGGGGGCTTTAGCCCCCCCTCCCCCCAAAAAAATGATGAAATATGCTTATAAAAATATAAATAATATAAATAATAATTAGATATATATGTTTTACAGTGTATTTGACATAAATGGTGACTTGCTGAAGTGGTACTTTGTGTCTTTAGTTGTGTAAATGGTGTAGGTTCAAATCTCAGTGAGAGCATATTTTATTTTTCAGCCCCCCTTTCGGAACTCAGCCCCCCTTGTTGTGTATTTCTAGTTCCGCCCCTGGATAGAGTATTCCATTTCAAAAAGGCGGGACGCCAAGATCCAGCATGTCGGGCACTACTTTTTCCTTTACGACTGGGGTGCGAGCGCTACTTGCAACAGATATTCCGCAGACATGATGCCAAGCTGGGTGACCAGTACATCAAACCAAAACCTAAACTTTCATTTGCAAAACTTTTCAGAAACAGGAACTTATTAAGCCTAGGATCACAAAAATCCAGCATGCATCTAAATCCAATCAGATCCTGCGAATCAAACATGCCCTTAATATTTCCATTTCACTCTATGAACGTTTGTCGCTACGCCAAATTTCATATTTTTATGAACATTGCCTATGAAAATCAAACATGTAGGGGACTAATGGGAACAGTCTCTTGAAACAAAGCCACGTCAAGTTTTTATAAATTTGTTTGTAGGCTTCTCATGAATTAAGACAAGTTTTTCTTTAGTCTCAGTTCTAGTTAACTATTGTAATATCCGTTTCATTTTTATTGGCACAATTACTCGTAGATAGTTCTCCTGATTGTTAGTTGTGCACGGTTAATATGTTTCCTATACAAGTCTTTGGATATGAAACACGCTCAAGAATGATATTTGTACTAAAGCTGAAAGAGTGACTTTTTGGTGTTGCCAATGATTTGTCAACGAGGTTGTGCAAGTAGAACATGATTTCTTCTCTGAGGCGGTCAGAATTATATACATTTTCTGCAAAATAATGTCTACGGTCAGATATGCCAGTAGTGCTGGTTGCAGGTATACATGCCAAAGACAACTAAGCTTACAACGGATTTATCATTCAATGTTGTAAGCCCAGTTTTATACATCTCAATTACAAAAAAAACAATGTCCATTTATATCTTTGTGTGTTGAAGCTACGATGCCTAAATCACAAGATGCTAACTACAAATGTTGTGGGCTATAATCTCTCGCTCATCCTCTTTAACCGCTCCGGCGATTAGGGTTTTCGACGCTGGGATACTTCATCGCCCTAGTGGCGTCTTTTTTCTCCTTCGTGGTTACCTTTTCTTGCAGGTCAAGTTTGGTAGTCTCTCGTGGACTAGGTACGACCAGAGATGGCAGAAGAATTAGCGGAGAGGTACGCAAGACTGGAACTTGAGGATGAGGAGGAGGCGATTCTCGATCTTCCTAGCGGAGGACAAGAAGAGGCGGAGGACCATGTTTCTCTAGCGCTGGTGGCCCGATTACTGACTGATCGCCCGTATAACTTCTGGGCAATGAAGAGAACCCTAACCCTAGCGTGGTCGCTCAAGGAGAGCGTCGTCTTCAAACAACTGGATAAGGAGGCTTTCGTAATCCAGTTCCTCCATTGGAAGGACAAGCAGAAGGTCCTGGAGAACGGTCCGTGGCATTTTGATAACCGGTTGCTTCTCACGAAGGAAGTCGACGATGGAGATGTACCAGGGCAGATTGTCTTCAAGGAATGTATTTTCTGGGCACGTCTGTATGGACTACCGCTGGGGCAAAGATCCACGACGGTGATTACGTCGATAGCTGAGAGGATTGGGAGGTTGGTGGAACTCGACAAAGACGACCTTGGGTGGGATTCTTCAGTCCGAATCCGATTAGCATTGGACGTGTCGAAACCATTGCGGCGCGTACAGAAGGTTAAAGATAACAAGGGGGTGGTGACGGAGGTAGAGATCAAGTATGAAAGGTTGCCCAACTACTGTTACATATGTGGGAAACTGGATCATGTGGATCGGGACTGCCCTAAAGAGGAAGATGACGACACGATTCAACGAGGGTGGGGAGCCTGGCTTCGGGCGTCTCCACGGAAACCAAAAGAATCAGTTGTTGAAGAAATCTACGGAGCACGAAGCACAAAGAAATCATTGCAGTTCCATGTAAAGCCCAAGAGAACCGGGGACCGGGAGGAAAGCGGCGGATCGAGGGGGAAGGAGCTATTGGCGGCAGGAGGTCAGAGGGATCAATGGCGGAGGGGAGGAACGGACAGCAGGGTTCAATTCGACAACCGGAGGAACAACGACCCAAGCAATACCGAAGAACCTAGCAAGTCCAGGCTGGGGAAGCAGCACACTCAAAGATCTATCGAAGAAAACCTAGCAGTGACAGGGGAACGGGAGGTAGACGAAGCGCCCAGGTCTGTTACACGAGCGGAGAACAGGGATAACACTATTAATACTATGGAGGATCGTCGGGAAGAGTACAGTAAGCAGAGGCGGGAAGGAAATCCACATGATAAGGAGTCTGCTGTCTCTAACATCCTTTCTAACATTCTGTCCGATCTGGGGCGAAACGGAGGGTTGGAAGGCGGGCAAGCTGGAGAGGTGTCAATCTCGGGCATGCGATACAGCAATGGAAGCGGGGAGAGCAGGAGAGTTACGAGAGGTCAGAGGACAAAGATGCGGAACAAAACTCATCAGGTCTTAAAATCACCAGTGAGACAACACAACAAGGGTAGAAGAGTTCAGATCCGACGTAGGTCAGAGGTGCGAGCGGTCGAGGAACAGGAGGAAACGCACGCAGCTGGTCTTCAGTTGGGCAAAAGAGTCAGGACGGATGATACTGTGATAGTTGCAGACACAGATTTGGAGACCGTTTTCGTGCACAAAAAACACATCGTCCAATAGGGGCAAGGGGCTGAGGCGACACCGTCTTCCTATTCTACAGTAGCGGGTACTGGCATAGACCAGACCTGTGAACACCAATGAAAATTTTCAGCTGGAACTGTCGAGGCATGGGCAAACTCGACAGTAGGAGAGCTCTTCGTACTTGGGTAGGGAGAGAAAGCCCCAACCTGGTGTTTCTAGCTGAAACCATGGTTGCTGACACAAAGCTAGAGGAAGTAAAACGTTTCTGTGGTTTCAATGACGGTCTGTGTCTCTCAAGCAACGGGAGATCGGGAGGATTGGGTCTTTGGTGGAAAGACATTGTTGTGGAGGTCATTAGCTATTCAGATCATCACATAGAGTGTTGGGTCCAAGAAGGTATTAATCAGGTGAAATGGAAAGCAGTCGCCATCTACGGTTGGGCGGATCAGCAGAATAAATATCGCACCTGGGACCTCATGCGGAAGGTCATGGACAATTATGAGGCTCCTACAATAGTGTTCGGGGACTTCAATCAAATTCTATCCAATGAGGAAAAGTGGGGGGGGCACCTAGGCCAGATAGCTGGATGCAGGATTTCCGTGATGCGGTGGACGATTGTGGTCTGTTTGACTTGGGCTTTTCTGGTAGACCGTTCACTTGGGAAAGAGGAAAAAGGATTGATAATCTGGTGAGGGAAAGATTGGACCGAGCCTTGGCGAATTATGAATGGAGCAGGGTTTTCTCTTCTTGTAAAGTCGTCCATCTTCCTTTTTACATTTCTGATCATTGTCCGGTCGTCATCTCTGCTGATCACACAAAGAAGGAAAAGAAAAGGAGGCAGCATTATTTCCGGTTCGAACCGATGTGGATACACGAGGAGGGTTGCCTGGATACTATACAGCGTGCATGGGGAGATCATTACAGGGGGGGGTCTGGTGGACAAGATTGTGGGGTGCGGGGAAAAGCTTGATTGTTGGGCTACGACACACTTGGGAAATATCAGGAAAAAAATTAGGGAGACAGAAAAGCTTCTGGCAGAAGAGCAAGAAAAACCACCGGACAACCAAGTGTTGAGAAACTGTGATGTGCTGGCAAAGGAATTACAGCAATGGCATAGACGGGATGAGGAATACTGGTGTGCAAGGGCACGTGTCAATGAAATGAAGTCGGGTGATCGAAATACGGCATACTTCCATCACAAGGCATCTCATAGAAGGAAAAGAAACCAAATTGATCAGTTGCTTGATAAAAATAATGTTCTACGCACAGAAGAGAAAGAGATCGAATCAGTGGTGGTGGACTTTTTTGAGGAGCTCTTCACTACAAGTGATCCGCAGAACCTAGAAGAGGCAGTCTTGGGGTTAAGCGCAATAGTTAACTCGTCTATGAATGTGGCTTTGGAAAAAGACATTACAGACAAGGAAATAGAAGAAGCTTTGGTTGACATGCACCCAAATAAAGCACCCGGGCCCGACGGGTTGAAACCTCTTTTTTTCCAACACTACTGGAAAGTTGTGGGAAAGGATGTAGCAAATTATATCAAAGGGTGGTGGAAGGGAGAGGAGGACATTGGGAAAGTGAACTCTACGGTGGTGGTCCTTATTCCAAAAGTTGAGAAGCCAAAAAGCCTAGTTGAATATAGACCCATTAGTCTTTGTAATGTGGTCTACAAAATCGCCTCTAAGGTCATGGCCAATAGACTCAAGCCGCTGATGGATAGTCTGATTTCTGAGAATCAAAGTGCCTTCATACCAGGAAGAATGATTATTGACAATGCTCTGGTGGCTTTTGAAGTACTCCACAAAATGAAGAATGAAGGAAATAATAAAAAAGGCAGTTTTGCCCTGAAGCTGGATATGTCCAAAGCATATGATAGGGTGGAGTGGAAGTTCTTAGATGTGGTCCAAGAAAAGATGGGTTTCGGAAGACTATGGAGAAGCAAAGATCAGGATTGTGTATCGTCTGTTAATTTTTCTTTTGCCATCAATGGTAACCGGTCCAAGAAGATACTACCATCCCGCGGCCTCAGGCAAGGTGATCCTCTCTCCCCCTACTTGTTTATTCTTTGTGCTGAAGCCTTCTCAAAATCTATTTCTTTAGCTTTAGCAAATAAATATATAAGGGGGGTCAGGACCAGCAGGAATGGACCCCCCATCACCCACCTCTTCTTTGCAGATGATAGTATTCTCTTTGCAAAAGCAACCAAGGAAGAATGCCTGATATTAGCTAATATTATTAGCCAGTACGAACAGGCATCGGAACAAAGAATCAACCTAAGTAAAACGGAAGTCGTTTTTAGCAAAGGAGTACCGCACCACCAAAGAGAGGAGTTGTTGAATGTTCTAAAAGTAAAAGAGGTACAGAGACATACTAAATATTTGGGTCTGCCGGCGTCCATGGGAAGATCAAAGAAGCAGGTCTTTAGCTATATCAAGGAGAGAGTTTGGAAAAAGCTTCAGGGGTGGAAAGAAAAATTTCTATCTAAACCGAGAAAGGAGGTGCTTGTCAAAGTGGTAGTACAAGCAATTCCAATGTATGTTATGAATGTTTTTCAACTACCGGAGGGCCTAATTGATGAGATACAAAGCTGCATTACTAGGTTCTGGTGGGGTGCAAAAAATAATGAAAGGAAAATTTCTTGGATGAGTTGGAATGGCCTTTGTAAGCCCAAAAGAGCGGGGGGTCTGGGATTTAGAGATCTCCATGCTTTCAACCAGGCCATGCTCGCTAAACAACTTTGGAGGCTGCTCACAAAAAAAGACTCCCTGGCGTATAAAATTCTGAAGGCAAGATACTTCCCGAGGTCGAGTATTCTGGAGGCTAGACGCGGCTACAATCCCAGCTTCACTTGGCGAAGCATCTGGGGCGCCAAACCGGTGCTACTGGAGGGAGTTAACTGGAGAGTGGGAGATGGACGAAGCATAAGCATATGGAAGGATAGATGGACGTTGGGTCAACAGGAGAGTTTCCAAGATTCTTACCCGAGCCATGTCAATGACTTGGGTTTGGTCCAGGACATAATGGCAGAAGAGGGGGGGTGGGATAGTCAACTGATTACAGCAGCTTTCCCGCCGGAGGTGAGCTCTGGTATCTTGCGCACGCCAATCAGCAGCCGTCTCCAAGTAGACTCGTCATACTGGTGGCCGGAGGACAAAGGGTTTTTCTCGGTAAAGTCTGCTTACTGGCTGAGCTTACTGGGAAAGGCGGAGTATAGATCTTCACGAGGAGCAGACAGGAACGAGATCTGGAAGATAGTTTGGCAGTCACAGCTACCGCCGAAGCTCGCCCATTTTCTGTGGCGGATGTGTACAGGAGGTTTGGCGACGAGAGGCCGTCTGTGGGACAGACATTGTATCGCTGCCGGCAATTGTACCCGCTGCAATGCACCAAAGGAGACTATCTCTCACGTGTTCTTCGGATGCACGGCGGCGAGGGAGGTGTGGGCAGCGGCTCAGATACCACTCCAGCCCGACGAGCTGAACCAGTTGAGCCCGGCGGAGGCCGTGCGGGAGATGCACGAAAAGCTGAGCCGATCGGAATGTATGCGATCGTATGGGATTCTGTGGGGGCTATGGACACACATGAACAAGGTTGTGTTCGAGAACAGCAGGGCGTCGCCGGACCAGTTTATCCGGCAGGCTATCACCTTCTGCGAGGACTTTGGAAGAATAAACGAGCGGACACGGACGACAGGTGAAAGGGAGGATGTCGCAGAGGGGGCGAGATGGACAACACCATTGCTGGGGAGGTTCAAGCTGAACTGCGATGCCGCGCTTGGTCAAGGAGGCTCGATCGGCCTGGGTGGAGTCATCCGTGATACTGACGGCAACATGAAGGCGTTGGTGGCGGAAAGAATGCAGAGCTCAGGCGATGTCCGAATTGCGGAAGCTCAAGCTATCCTGGCTGCTGTGAATCGAGCTCGGGAATGGGGATACACGGCCATTGAAGTGGAAACAGACTTGAAGATGGTGGCGGATGCTGTTCGGAAGTCGACCAAAAGGGGAGACTACCTTGGCCTTCTGGTGGATGACATTAAGTCAGTAGGAAATTTATTTGTCTCTTTTTCTAGTTAGTTTTGTTCGACGATCAAGCAACAGACTAGCCCACGAAATAGCGAAATGTGCCCTTCAGGGCACAGTGAGCTCTTCAAGGGAAGTACTTGACGTCCCTCCTTTTATTTTTGATGTAGCTCGTACTGATATCTCTTAATATATATGGCGGTTAGCTTCAAAAAAAAACTACAAATGTTGTGTAACGGTGGTATCTACTGAAATTTTCTGGTTGTATAAGACGTTGCTATGTGCACCGGACCGCTAGAGTCCATAAGTTTGTACACCACTAAATTTGTAGGCCTTGTATGGTTTTGGGTGTTTTTTGTGATGATAAAAACAGCGGCTGGTCAGTCCTTAACATGTTATGAAACTCGCGGCACTTTGTCCGTTTGTTTGACCTGCAGCAAGTATATTTTTTGGCATATTTGTATAAAGTTTTACCCAACTGTCTTCCCGGTATGTTGACGTGTAGATTTTTATCTAAATAGCAGCAGTTGATGTTGTTTTTGTTGGGTTATAGGGGAGACAGAGAAGGCAGCGGAAATTTAAAAAAAATTCCTCTCCAAACTCAGAATAAGGAAACGCGTCAACGTCTATACAATAGGAAGGGATGGTTTGTGGAATCATACCTTGTCCCGAGGCTTGCTCGGCGACAATACCTCGCGGTTTGCGCGGTCTTCACCTCCGGTCTTGGACGGTGTCTGTGCAGCTCCTGGTCGCACCGAGACTGTCGACTCCTGGTCTCACCGGGACTGTCGGGATCGACAGCTGTCCTCAAAGCGGCAAAAATCTCCCGCCTCTGAAGTAGTCCACACGGACCACCTGGAACTCCAATCTCCTTGTCTCACAAAGAATTGGAAGGAGTCGCACCCTCCTGTCAGCGTACTAGTCACTGACACACTCTCCTGTCACCAGTCACTTTCTGCAGTTGTCTTTCCCTTGTTGTGCCTCCCTTATCGGGTAGCACTTGCTCGGGCTCTCTCGGTTATCAAAATCAGAGAGAACGACAACTTTACAGAGCAACTGGTTGCACTGAGTTGTACTTTGAGAATCCCCCAATACTCCTATATATAGGAGGGTCATGGGACAGGGTTCTCTATCCCGGGCAATGCGGGATTAAAGCAGGAGTAGAAGGGTTCGAGATTTTCCACAAAAACAACCAACTGTGTAACCTGAACCGATCGTTTCATTTCTGAAACGGTCGGTTGGGGACCTGAGCCGTTCGGTTGGGACCCATGAAAAGGTCGGTTCACTTCTGAACCGGTCGGTTTGTGGTCCTGGTCAGTTCCCGATTAACTTTTCTTCTTTTGTTTCTAATCGGTACCAAATACCAATCCTTGTTCCAATCAAATTGGGCAAGTGAAACGAAAAGACATTTCTCACCAATCCTACTTTCCCAACTTGCTCGGTTGCATCAGTTGAACCGATCGTTTCAACACTTGAAACAATCGTTTCAACATGTCCATGAGTCGATCCACTCACCACCTGAGCCGATCAGTTCACCAAGCTCAGTCGATCAGTTCATCACATGAGCCGATCGGTTGGGAGTGTAGATTGTGCAGAATCAGTCAATTGTAGTTTCAATCAATCTGATACTCCAATCAATGTGTCCAACACCTTGAACATTATGACATTGAGCTATCAATTAATTGAGTGTTTAATTAAACTACTAAACTCCTTTAGTAATCGATCTAAACATTATTTGTGGACAAAACTCCTCTTCCAGGTTAAATCCTATGTGTGTGACCCCGCAGGTCCATTTCACGTTGGCAGTGAAAGTCCATAACACTTAGTGCCTAGTAACACATCAGTGCTACCCAAGTAAAATAGAAAGTTGGAGAACAGCTTTCAATCCTACAATCCGTGAATGGTGTTACAGTGAATGTATAATTCATTTGTCACTAATATCTTGAATGAACTCGAGGCATGGAACAGTCATCCTGTCAACGTTCATTCACTTTTCTTGATCTCAGAGTAGATTGGAAGAGATATGTATGACATCAATATCACATACTGATTCACACATGCGTGCACGCCTTTCTCAATCCTACTCATCAAGTGGCCATGGATATCAAGCTCCCTTAGGAGGGACAAATCTCATATCTATCACTCACCCCTCAAAAGCCCCATGTGTCAAAGCCACCCAATCATCACCTTTATAACAACCCATGTTTCAGGACTGCGTTTGATGATGTCAAAGTGTGCCCAACGACATGTGTTGAGTGTAGTGATTTCAGGTCAAAGAATCACACTCACCACCATCACTGTGAGTACTGACTGTGACTACCGTCATGGTTCCATGTGTCAAACTCACGGTGGGTCTGTCAGGTACACTTATTCTCTAACAAGTATATATGTGTTTGGTTTGATATCTCTATATCATAACTAATGAGATTTTGTCATCAACCAACACCACAATCTAGTCTTGTGTGTCATTGCTGTCTATCTACCTTCCACAATGACATCCGACTAGGGACATAATGAGAATGTACAAACTCTTAGCATTTGTATGATCTCATCGTTCAGGTCCTCAACATGAAAATATACGTTATTGAGTATTGTCATTCTCTAGACATTCAATATGTTCTATCACTATCTCATATGACTGAACCAGAAAGAATTGGAAGCTTGCCTTTGATGTTTATCAAATCAATCTTAATGTATCCCGCCAATCACCCATGATTGGCTCTCAGGGCATACATACCAACAGACTCCCACTTGCACTGCGAGCCAATCACCCTTGAATCATATTCATAGTGATCTTCAAAAATGTCTCACATGTTACTGTGCTCTAGTGCGAACATAGTGAGTTATGGCAACACCTTGCCAAAGTCAGTATTAATTGTATGTCTCACATCTTTTCGTTGTATGTCACACGTATGAGATGGAGCTATAGTAATATGTGATCCAGTATTCCTTTGCTAACATTTAGCCACATTGCATGTTCAAGGATTCCATACTTGTCATCAATGAGCGGAATATCTATAAGTTCATCTCATGAACTTCCAGATCCACATAATATCTATTGTTGTTCTTTAACACACGGATACTCAGCATTTCCTTTTAAATGGCTTTATTGGAACGTTTCCAATTATCAACAAACTTTCACTTTTATATATCCTATATATATATTGCGATTAATTTTCTGTCCTTTCGGAAGTTTGCATCAATGTAACTCTTTACATTGAACTCTTCCTTATCTCCATAGAATTAGTACTTCTCAAGTACCTATCAAGTTCTCATGGTATTCCAGTAACCCTTACTGGAAGTAGACAGACATCCACTCGTCATGTCCCACATACGAGTTATTAGGATGAGCACATCATATTGCCATGTCCTACATACAAGATGATGAATGCATTTTGTTCTTGCCATGTCGATACAAGCAAGATAATGGGATGATTACATACATGATAGATCCATATCTATTCTTAGTGTTCCCATTCTTCATAAGAATTAGACACTTGGCCTTGGGATACTAACTCCATGTAACATGGACAGGTTTTCTCCCACTGAATCTGTGCATACTGAACCCTTCAGTACAGATTGCCAATGTATGTTTTCTCTTTTCAGGTCAAGAGTTTTTCGAAAACTATCTCTATAGATCTCTATTCCTATCACATAGGAAATATCTCTGTCTTCCTTAAAGATAATTTCCACTTTTGGATTTCCATTTCACATCAACATGTGGAATGTGAACACGCTCCCACTAAATCACAGATCCCTTCTTTATCTTTGACATATCAGTCAAACCCTTTGACTTTATCATCAAAGTAAAGATCCAATTCTGAGTTGCTTGTACTCAATCAATCACATTGATTAGTCCATTGTAACTTATAGACTCCATTTGCATTAGTGGATTCATAAACCTTATAGGTTGTGTCACGTACACATCTTTGTTTTATTCCTCATAGGAATGTAGTTTTAGTATCCATATGTCAAATGTCTTAGTCATTAAGTTGCAATCAACAAGCATCATCCTTCTCAAAATGTTATCCATGTGTCTTAGCACTTAAGATTCATTTACACTTATGGATTTCATCCAATGGGTGCTACCATCAAGGTCATACCTTATGGTTCACATGGATGTCATTTAGGATGTAATGGTCATAAACCATAACTCAAAATTCGATTCCTCATATTCATCTAGATAGTTGACTCATCACATGAATAACTCATCACATGATAAATGAGGTGTATCCGTCAAGGAGATAAGAACTTACAACTCCTTGTGATTCTTAATGTCCTTTATTAGTGTGGGGTATTCTTTTATTAAGAAGAATTCAGTTATTTGATAATCATTCTCTAACTCCTTAGAGTATGATTCCTTCTTGATTTAGACATCATCATGCCTTAATCATGAGTACACTATGATACACTATCATAATCACTCATAAGGATCTCAAACATTTGGTCCAAGTATTTCATTCATTGATCTCATCAAGAATTAACACTTTATCAAATTTGTACTTCATCTATGATAATCTTGAACACTTCAAGATATTCATATTGGTATTTCTCTAAACACCATTTGAAGTATTAGCATTTGTTCCAATAGGTATGTAAATACATCACATGTATCATACCTAATAGGATAATCATTCTCCCACTACCTTTAGTGAAGATTGATTAATCATGTCCAAGATATTCATGTATCTTACTGGTTCTCTAACCAAAAGAGTCTAGATTTATCCATCACATGGAAACTAGAAATGAATTTCTCATGATTGATGCTAATTTGATTGTTTGAGTTATCTATAACTTTTAGGTATCATTTTATCTTATGCATATCAAATACCATAAGATAAACAAGGCGTTGCCACAAAGATCATATCTTTAGAAATTGAAACATCTCTTTATTGATTGCCATCATTGTCATACAATATGCAAAAATAAAGTGTTTCTATCTATTGGTAAATATGAAATAGCAGTTCATAACTGTATTACATGCCTTTTAGGCTGAAAATAAACTAAAGTACTCATATCTATGGCGGCAACACTTGCCCCATTTATTGAGTGTTTTACACTTTACATCTTGGTATCATATACCTCAAAAGTGTTACAAGTTTACTTTCATGACACCTTTAAGTGGAGACATCAGTCTGCTCCTTCTTTTGTTCTTCCAGATAGAGAGGACAATTCCTTTTCCAATGTCCTGCCTTTTGACAATGGTGGCAATTGCCTTTCTTGGTCACGCCTCCCTTGGCCTTGAGAGCTGAAGACGACTTGGGCTCCTGGCTAGCATCAGAACCTTTCTTAGCTCTGCCCTTGCCCTTGCGCTTGGACTTGCCTTTCTTGCTCGTGATCACCATCACAGACTTAGGCTTGTCCTTCTTCATCTGTGTCTCGGATGTCCTCAACATGCCCAACAACTCTTACAGTGGTCTATCAAAGTTGTTCATGTTGTAGTTCATCACAAACTGACTGTAGGATTCTGGCAACGATTGCAGTATCACGTTAGTAGCCAACTCTTGGCTCAGTGGAAATCTCAGTCTTGTCAGGTTCTCCACATACCCAATCATCTTGAGTGTGTGAGGACCAACTGAATCTCCTTCTGTCATGACGCACTTGAACAGTGCCCTTGAGACATCGTATCTCTCTTGTCGTGCTTGATCTTCATACATGTTCCTGAGATGCTGAATCATCTCATATGACACCCATGTTCTCATACTGTCTCTGCAACTCGTGGTTCATAGAACACAACATCAAGCACTTTGCATCAATGGCATCATCAGAATGCTTCTTATAAGCATCTTTTTCTGCCTTTGGTGCATTGGGAGTAAGTTCCTCTGGAATTGGAGTATCCAGGACATAGAGCTTTCGCTCTTGAGTGAGAACAATTCTCAATGTCTTATACCAGTCATGGAAGTTTGTCCCATTCAGCTTGTCTTTTTCAAGGACCGATCGCAAAGAAAAGTGATTATTGTTTGTTGCCATTTGTACTACAAAAGGAAATATGCAATTTTAGTCCAAAAACTCATTTTTGACTTATTTGGTTGATTTGAAAAGTTTGACGATATAATTAGGCCTTTAATTAATTATCGCTCCCATTATTTTAGTTCAAATTGATAGCCCTCACCATCAATTCGAAAGATTACAGCGTACAACCTTCTAGTGGGCAAGATCCAGAAATCCTCTAAGCCATGGACCAGCTAGGGCTGTCACCCACAACTTAGATCTCTCAGGTAGACAACTCTTGCCAATTGCATCATATGCAACTCTTGATAAGATGTCATATGCAACTCCTTGCCATGATCATCTCCATGCCTCAAGGTGCTAGATCCTATCTAGGTCACCTTATTAAGTCCGACCCAAAGCCAACGTTATGAATATGCACCCTGCTAGGGCAGACCCACATATCCATCATTCACGCTTCCACGAGATAGACGGTGCACCACGCTAGGGCGTGCCTACACTTGGTCGATCAAGCTTTTCACGTGTATCGCATTTGGAAGGCATCTAAAACTTAATATTTAATGAGGGATTTGGTTTTTATATACATATACATATTCAATCACCACAATATAAAGTACGTATCATATACATTCTATATCCCACAGAATACGTGTAAAACGGTAAAAGTAATGATTATGGCCATCCTAATGTGATTCTTCGAGCCAAGAGGAATCACGGTCATCTAGGTCTACATCACATGCAACATGTACAAGATGAACTCTGTGCTTTGCCTTTCTGGGTTTGATCAACTCATCACATGACTAATCGGCTCGCCATCAGGCCGATCGGCAGGGTGCCACCAGCCGATCGGTTGGCTCCTCCAACCGATCGGTTCGCCTGGTCGTCGTGCATCTCATCATGGCCGTCACCCGCTCGTCTCGCTCCTGGAACCGGTCATCAACTAATCGGCTCACTCTTTGAATTGATCGTCTGGAACGTCAACCGATCGATTCACACCTTGAACCGATCGTCTCAGCTGTCGTCAGGATGTCCTCTGTTCTTTGACATAACAGGAAATAAAATTCTATCCTATTTTACATTGTAAAAAGAGAAACCTCGAGTTACATTCGAGGGGAGAAAAGGTAGGAAAGAAATCTCGAATTATTTCGAGTTACATCAGGGATAGGAGAAAGGGAATCGGTGCGTAGACTGAGATGCAAACAACCACATACAACCATACACAGATAGGGTTTAGTGGCCATAACCACGCTATACATCCACCACAAAACTCGTTTAAGGCGACGTGTATCGAGTGCATTAATATTACATATCATATATGTATATTGGGACTTGTGAATTTAGGATTGGACATGCATAAAGCCAATTTTATTCGCATCGTATGCAATAAATAAAGGCGAAAAACCAAAATCGATCATATCGATAATCTTAAAGTATATAGCAGTTGGCGTGGCTCTGATACCACTGTTGGTTATAGGGGAGGCAAAGAAGACAACGGAAACAAAAACAAAAATTCTCCTCCCCAAACCCAGAACAAGGAAACGCGTCAACTTCTATACAATAGGAAGGGATGGTTTGTGGAATCATACCTTGTCCCGAGTCTTGCTCGGCGACAATACCTCGCGGCTTGCGCGGTCTTCACCTCCGGTCTTGGACGGTGTCTGTGTAGCTCCTGGTCGCACTGGGACTGTCGACTCCTGGTCTCACCGGGACTGTCGGGATTGACAGTTGTCCTCCGAGCGGCAGAAATCTCCCACCTCTGAAGTAGTCCACACGGACCACCTGGAACTCCAATCTCCTTGTCTCACAAAGAATTGGAAGGAGTCGCACCCTCCTGTCAACGTACTAGTCACTGACACACTCTCCTGCCACCAGTCGCTTTCTACAGTTGTTTTTCTCTTGTTGTGCCTCCCTTATCGGGTAGCATTTGCTCGGGCTCTCTCGGTTATCAAAATCAGAGAGAACGACAACTTTACAGAGCAACTGGTTGCACTGAGTTGTACTTTGAGAAGCCTCCAATACCCATATATATATAGGAGGGTCATGGGACAGGGTTCTCTATCCCGGGCAATGCGGGACTAAAGCAAGAGTAGAAGGGTTCGAGATTTTCCACAAAAACAACCAACTGCGCAACCTGAACCGATCGTTTCATTTCTGAAACGGTTGGTTGGGAACTTGAGCCGGTCGGTTGACACCTCAACCGATCGGTTGGGACCCATGAAACGGTCGGTTCACTTCTGAACCGGTCGGTTCGTGGTCCTGGTCAGTTCTCGATTGATTTTTCCTCTTTTATTTCTAATTAATACCAAATACCAATCCTTGTTCCAATCAAATTGGGCAAGTGAAACGAAAAGAAATTTCTCACAAATCCTACTTTCCCAACTTGCTCAGTTGCATCAGTTGAACCGATCGTTTCAACATTTGAAGCAATCATTTCAACATGTCCATGAGCCGATCGACTCACCACCTGAGCCGATCGGTTCACCAAGCTCAACCGATCGGCTCATCACATGAGCCGATCGGTTGGGAGTGCAGATTGTGCAGAATCAGTCAATTGCAGTTTCAATCAATCCGATACTCCAATCAATGTGTCCAACAACTTGAACATTATGACATTGAGCAATCAATTAATTGAGTGTTTAATTAAACTACTAAACTCCTTTAGTAATCAATCTAAACATTGTTTGTGGAGAAAACTCCGTTTCCAAGTTAAATCATATGTGTGTGACCCTACAGGTCCATTTCACATTGACAGTGAAAGTCCATAACACTTATGACTTCACAAGCAAAGAGCGGTGCCTAGTCACACATCAGTGCTACCCAAGTGAAATAGAAAGTTAGAGAACAACTTTCAATCCTACAATCCGTGAATGGTGTTACAGTGAATGTATATTTCCTTTGTCACTGATATCCTGAATGAACTCAAGGCATGGAACAGTCATCCTGTCAACGTTCATTCACTTTTCTTGATCTCAGAGTAGATTGGAAGAGATATGTATGACATCAATATCACATACTGATGTCGGGGAGTCCTAGCTCGGGTGGTGCGGCTCGCAAGCCCCTTGTGAGGGGGCACGGGTTCGACTCCCAGCTAGGCTCCGAAGTAAATTTCCCGTCGCGTCGGCCGGCCAACGATGCGGCTAACTGGTGGGTCCCTGTACGGGTCGGGGGTCCACCCGGGGGTTTACGCTGCCTGCGGGGGTCACAAGAGTGGCGCTCGTGCGGGAGTGGTTCCCTCATCACCAAAAAAAATATCACATACTGATTCACACATGCGTGCACGCCTTTCTCAATCCTACTCATCAAGTGGCCATGGATATCAAGCTCCCTCAGGAGGGACAAATCACATATTTATCACTCACCCCTCAAAAGTCACATGTGTCAAAGTCACCCAATCATCATTTTTATAATAACCCATGTTTCAGGACTGCGTTTGATGATGTCAAAGTGTGCCTAACGACATGTGTTGAGTGTAGTGATTTCAGATCAAAGAATCACACTCAACACCATCACTGTGAGCACTGACTGTGACTACCATGTCATGGTTCCATGTGTCAAACTCACGGTGGGTCTGTCCGGTACACTTATTCTCTAACAAGTATCTATGTGTTTGGTTTGATATCTCTATATCATGACTAATGAGATTATGTCATCAACCAACACCACAATCTAGTCTTGTGTGTCATTGATGTCTATCTACCTTCCACAATGACATCTGACTAGGGACATAATGAGAATGTACAAACTATTAGCATCTGTATGATCTCATCGTTCAGGTCCTCAACCTGAAAACATACGTCATTGAGTGTCATTGAGTATTGTCATTCTCTAAACATTCAATCTGTTCTATCACTATCTCATATGACTGAACCAGAAAGAATTAGAAGCTTACCTTTGATGTTTATCAAATCAATCTTAATGTATCCCACCAATCACGACGCCTACTTTTTGGTATGTTTTGTAAATTGTAATATCAGTAGTCGATGTTCTGTTGGTCACTTTTCTGTGAGTTTTATCAGCACAATAGCAACTGATGATGCGGCAGATATAATGCTCGGTCTAATGTTTGAGGACAACAACCCTGAGGTCTAATTTGGCCGCTGACTTCATAAATCTTTGTAACGAACATAGTAATCGATACCTCATCACGTTGTAAGTGACATTCATAATCACTGCTCCCTAATTCCTGCATCGGCAGCGGACTGACTTTTCCAGTCACACCTAAATGGACGGTACCGGGGAATACTGGCTCCTGCCTGATTTGCTGCCTTATTACACCTTTTCTATCCACAAACTAACAATGAGCCGTGTCCAGCCCAGCCCACCTCCCGCCACCACCAAAAATACCAACGTCATATATAAGACTACTGGGATTTAAGAGGTAGGCAACAAAAACTAGGCCTAAGAGCCGGTTTGCTTCAACGTAAGAAGAAAACCTTAAGTTCCAATTCTGGAAATTGGTACAGGGTTTTTATTTAGTTTGCAGAAGTGAAACAAATTCACCTCTTTGTAACGTACAGCTAGCTCTGATTTTAAGGGCTAGTTTGGTAGGGTGAAGTTTAAGAAGATGAGAATTTAAATGTAAAGATTTTAACTCTTTAAAATGTTTGGTAGGGCGTAGTGAAATGGAACTCCCAGATTTCTCACTCACAGCAACACCAGTTTGATCCCGATAAATCTGGAATTTGTACCGCGCGGAAACATGTTCGGACGGGTGCACTTCCATGGCTAGTGCCAGCTACTCAATTGATTACTTCACAATAAAGCATCACGTGGCCTTAAACGAACACGAGCGAATCTCGGCAATTCCTGCTACGTACCTTGCTGAGCTGCTAGCATACGGTGTACCAATCCCTAATACAGGAACACATAGACATTCACGACCTTTGCATGATGCAACACCGTGCTAACCAAACAGACAAAAATACACAGGAAATTCTACTGCACCCTACCAAATGACTACCAAACATGTATGTGTACTTAAAATTCACATCTTTTCAGCTACCTATATTAAAAAAGCAGCTTTACTCTCCTTCCACGCCCTACCAAACAGGACCTAAGTCAAAATCATTACATTTGCAAGGCCCCGAAAATGTGTGCGGTCAGGCACACAAACCATCCCGTCCCGCCACCTACTATCTTTTTCTGGGTACTCGCTTCCGTGTCCACATGTGCAGTAAAAAGCACCAACCAAATAATACAGTATAAAAGCAAAGAGAGTTTCTCTACATCTTACCAAATAAGTTATTTGTTGTTTTTAAACCCTTCCCTTTGAACTATACACTCTTCAATTTACACTTTGTACACTAAAACACTCTACCAAACTGGCCCTAAGATATAATCTCCATTTGCTTGCAGCCATCCATAACATTTGAAAGTCTGTGAGCGTGAAAGTTTTGGGATTTGAGCAGTTGTCTCGCATATCCCTGGAGTTTGTTTTCTTCGTATACACCACATATTCATAAAAATCAGGTACAGGTGTTAAGCACTTTATTTTCTCCCTGACTTTGCAGTAGGGAACAGCGTCAGCCAGCAACCCGGGACCCAAATTTTTAGAGTAACTCTACACATCCCCGTTCCCCCAACCCGGGACCCACCCAGTAGTTGGGAGGGACGCAATGCGGATGTAACAGAGAAAACTCATTTAAGAGATAAAAATGAATAAAAAGAGGAAGAAAAAAAATGTTTTGTTCATAACTTTCTTTTCCGAACAATTTTTTTGTTAAAATAAAAAGTATTAGATTCTTTATGAAAAATATTTTTTAACTAGATCAATGTTGACACTTTTGAAGAAATAACAATATGAAAGAAGTATAATATTCGTGTTACGAGATATAGTACTTATTTTTGGGGTACAGTACTTATTTTTTGGGGCACGGTACTTTTGAGTATAGTACGTCGTCATCAAGCATTTGTATTGTACCCTCTAAAATGAGAGTAATGTACTCCAAAACACATATTGTACACCCAGGTATAGTACCAATATTTTGGGTATAATACTCGTGTTTTAGGATAAATTACTCCCAATACCAATGTTTAATTGTTGTTTTGAGGTAAATATATCTTATGTTTGGAATACAATACTCTAGGAAGCACGGACACTTATTGAAGGCTATCGTGTTTGTGTCTGACACGTGTCCAAACCGGGGACACGCCTAGACACGGGGCAGACACGGCTCTAGCGTGTGCAATTTTATATATGTTTTATTTTCCAACTGGACACGTCTTGGACACTTGTTGGACACGTCTAGCCCAACCCACACATCTTGGACACTACTTGCAGCAGTTGCTGCAAAAATAATAGCTAAGTGTTGGAGGCGTTGCAAGCAACCACCACAAGGAGATCGGAGATGCAGCAGCAACCAGTACAAGTTGAAGATCGGAGATG